>OY718806.1:8885364-9463989 GCA_963070105.1 Litomosoides sigmodontis
TGGAGAAGAACAACCAATAAAAGAATGCCGATGGCATTCTTTTTCGGTAGAGTGCTTTGTAAACCGAATAAAATAGCTAGTGAAACTTGTTGGATGAATATGAGTTTCATGAAAATATACCGTATATTAAAGATATATAGGTGTGTGTGTGTGTGTGTTTATATCTATCTAACTATATGACAGATAGATATACATGTATGTATAGGCCTTAGAAGAAAAAGGTAAGGTGAGGTGGAGTTGGAAAGAGCTGAGGACGGGGGAGGGGGAGATGAGGGGAGGGGAAAAGGGAGGGGAAAGAAGGTGTGACGATTGATGTATAATCTGTATGTCTCCAAGATTAGGGTGTATCGGATCGCGGGTACTTAAAGAAACGATTACAGCTCAAATTAATATTGAGATTTACCATTCTTACGTGGGTAAATTATTTTGTGCAATTTACATGTCTACGCGGTTGGGTTTTCTTAGTCCGAAATAGCTGGCTTAAAAATAGTGTACTGTTTTAATTTCTATTAATAGTGCACACGTATTTTCACGTTTCTTTTTCAGTTTTCGCCTCTCGTATTCTCCGGCAAATTCTTTTTAGCCATTGGGCTAAATTTTCTTTTTCTTTTGGGTGCGTGATTTTAGCAAGCAAGCCTTTGCAACAATGAAAGCGGTAAGCAATTCGGTCTGTTTTTTTCTTAGCCCTTTCTCTCTCTCTCTCTCTCTTTTATCCTTTAGTCTTTTAGCTGTTGAATTTTTTTTGATTTAAAAATTTTTAATTGTATAAAATTAAACAAGTGATGATAATAGAGGAAGAAAAAATAGAGCAGTTAAGATTGTAGTTGAATCATTTTCTTTTCTCTTTTCCTTTTCTTTGTAATAAGATGTTTGAAATGTAGCATTTGCATTCACAGTTTATTTTTCATTTATTTATTTATTTATTTAATTAATTCATTTAAAGCTAGAAAAAATAATGTTGAAGCGAAAGATTTGTTATCGTTTTTTTTTTCAACTAAAAACTTCAGACCTTTTAAATTTAAAGCTTAAAATTTTTTAAGATGAAAACAATAATTAATTATTAGTGATTACGTAATCCATTCTTCTTCATTTTGCATTTTCTTTTCTTCCTTTTTTTTTCATAATATTTATTTGTACGATCACGTAAACGTGTACGTATATTTTTGCAGCTACTACTGCCTATAGCTTTATTGATTGGAGCGCTAATCGATCCAGTTTATAGTTGTTTCGGTTCATGCTGCTGTCCGGAAGAAAAACCATCATGTGGTTGTGGTAGTACGTGTGGCGGTGGTGGGTGAGTTCATTTACAATTTCACTTACATTTTAATTAAGAAGTACTGCTATTGTTGAATTGCCACTACGATCATTTATATTGGTGCTGTTGTTGATCCGTTATTTTTACCCCCTCTTTTTCATTCTTCAATTTATCCACTTTTTGCCTTTTCGCTTTTTTCCCCCTTTCCTCTCTCTTCAATAGGAATATGAGAAATTAAGAGATGAAAGAAAAAAAACAGGAATGAATGAAAAAAGGAGAAAAGGGATAGTGAGAAATAGAAATTAGTCATTTTGTATTATTTTCTCTCATAAATAACAGTGCTTGTGAATTTTCAACGTAAATAATGATAAAACACAAATTAACTAATGTCTATCGCTATGTCTATCGTTGTATTATCTAATAATGCGTATAACTAAACAAAAGAAAAAATTTTAAAAATAAAAAAAGAAACCAAAAATTAAAGTACACGTAAGAATGTTGAATTGAAGGATAATGTAACAGGAATAAGAAAGCGCTTGTAAAACAATCCATTTCATTTATATAATTATATGAAATTTATGAAATTTTAAGAAATAACAGAGAGGAATATGAATGCATCAATAAATACATTCATTTAATGCAATAAGAAATAACAGAAGAGAATAAATAAGTAAGAAGGGAAAAAGTAAAGTGTTTTTTCTTAGCACTGTTTACATTGGAAAACTATTTCGTTCCTTTTTTTCTGATAATTAATTATTTGAATGAATTTTTATGCATTTTGTTTTGTTTCTATGCTTAATACGATAAAATGCTATTACGATTTAAAAAAGAAATAGCAAACAAACTAGGAAATATTTTTAAAAATTGAAAATTTCTTTTTACAATAATAATAATAACAATAATGATGATAACACTAAAATAATAATAATAATAATAATAATAATAATAATAATAATAATAATAATAATAATAATAATAATAATAATAATAATAATAATAATAATAATAATAATAATAATAATAATAATAATAATAATAATAATAATAATAATAATAATAATAATAATAATAATAATAATAATAATAATAATAATAATAATAATAATAATAATAATAATAATAATAATAATAATAATAATAATAATAATAATAATAATAATAATAATAATAATAATAATAATAATAATAATAATAATAATAATAATAATAATAATAATAATAATAATAATAATAATAATAATAATAATAATAATAATAATAATAATAATAATAATAATAATAATAATAATAATAATAATAATAATAATAATAATAATAATAATAATAATAATAATAATAATAATAATAATAATAATAATAATAATAATAATAATAATAATAATAATAATAATAATAATAATAATAATAATAATAATAATAATAATAATAATAATAATAATAATAATAATAATAATAATAATAATAATAATAATAATAATAATAATAATAATAATAATAATAATAATAATAATAATAATAATAATAATAATAATAATAATAATAATAATAATAATAATAATAATAATAATAATAATAATAATAATAATAATAATAATACTAAATACTAAATACTAAATACTAAATACTAAATACTAAATACTAAATACTAAATACTAAATACTAAATACTAAATACTAAATACTAAATACTAAATACTAAATACTAAATACTAAATACTAAATACTAAATACTAAATACTAAATACTAAATACTAAATACTAAATACTAAATACTAAATACTAAATACTAAATACTAAATACTAAATACTAAATACTAAATACTAAATACTAAATACTAAATACTAAATACTAAATACTAAATACTAAATACTAAATACTAAATACTAAATACTAAATACTAAATACTAAATACTAAATACTAAATACTAAATACTAAATACTAAATACTAAATACTAAATACTAAATACTAAATACTAAATACTAAATACTAAATACTAAATACTAAATACTAAATACTAAATACTAAATACTAAATACTAAATACTAAATACTAAATACTAAATACTAAATACTAAATACTAAATACTAAATACTAAATACTAAATACTAAATACTAAATACTAAATACTAAATACTAAATACTAAATACTAAATACTAAATACTAAATACTAAATACTAAATACTAAATACTAAATACTAAATACTAAATACTAAATACTAAATGTTAAATGCTAAATACTAAATACTAAATACTAATACTATTACTAGTGCTATTACTATTACTAATACTAATACTAATACTAATAACATAACAATAACAATATTAATATAAAAGGAGCTAAATTTAAAATGTTAAGATTTATTATATTTTTTCACAAGGTCTGCTTTAATTTGTAAAAGTTACAGCGAAGAGAGGAGACTGAACTGATTTGTCCCGGTTTTTTTTGTGAATTTTTTTGAAAGCTTAGAATGACCTGTTCTGTTCTTTCAGATATCCTGCAGCACAACAAGGATTTCCGGTGCCTCCACCTCTACCTCCACCTCCGCCACCTCCGCCACCTCCGCCTCCACCTCCACCTCCACCGTATGCGCTACCCCCACCACAACCACCAGCACCATCGCCACCACCACCTGCATATGGTCAACGAGGACCACAATTTCCACCTCCTCCTCCTTCATATGGGGTAGGATTAGGAGGTCAAGGTTATGTACAACAACCTGTTTACGGAGCACCATCCTATGGAGCTCCTTCATCATACAGTGGTGGAATAGATGCGTTCGAAGGTGGCGGAGCAAACTATGATGCAGAATCCAGTTACGGAACTAGCAGCGCTTCACAGTATGGTAAAGGCCCTTCACAATACAGAAGCGGAGTTGGAGCAGCAGAAGGAATCTATCAAGCAGCTGCACCTGAATTGCCGCCACCACCGCCACCACCGCCACCACCACCACCACCACCTCAACAAGTTCAACAGTTGCCAGTGAATCAGCAGGCGTTTCAGGAGCAGCAATCTGTACTAACTGCGGATGCTCCTTCTATGGTCGCATCTGCTCCAGCATCTTCATATCACGAGAATGCGCAGCAACCACTACCAGCTTCAGCCCCAGGTTCTTCAGCATTTGCACGACAAACTGATGGTGGAGTGCTACCAGCTTCAGCATATCAGGACAATAGCGCTGATGCAATAGCACTAGCAAGCAGCCAAGCTGGTAACGGTGGTTATC
Source organism: Litomosoides sigmodontis (assembly GCA_963070105.1). NCBI lineage: Eukaryota > Metazoa > Nematoda > Chromadorea > Rhabditida > Onchocercidae > Litomosoides > Litomosoides sigmodontis. The sequence goes on from OY718806.1 coordinate 8,889,847, forward strand.
GTGATCGATTGAAATTTGCAAAAGTTTTCAATCAACGATTAACGAGTTAGGCTCTATAAAACATTTGATTTCCTGATTGCTGTCTTTCCTCTTCACCTGCCTGTATCTCTCTTATTTTAATTCAAATAGTAAATTTAGAAAATAAAAACACTTTTTTCACTTTCCTTTCTTAACCAATTACATAAGCATAGCATTGCCTTACTTTTTTTCCTAATTTGAAATTTCTATTATCAACAAAATACTAAATGCTTATATTATTCATCCTATCACATGCATTCAATTACTCTTATCAATTTCCTCACTCTCAACACCAACACCTATCACAATTACTTCTACCTACATATACATCGATTTGTGTACAATATGATTCTGTGTTTGTTTGTATATGTCGTCAATAAGATCACTGGAAATATTCCGCTGGCTTCATGCTTTTGCATCTCAATCGAATTGAATTAATTTCATACATTCAATTTAAAATGGGAAAACAACAATAAAATGGAGAAAGCAAGGAGGAAAAAAAAACGCAGAAAGAAACAGAAGGAAAGAAGGCTTCTTCTCTTGCTCTTTGTTTTCTATTCGATAATTAAAGCCACATAATCTAATCCACAATCAACTTGTTTAATTGTTCAGCTAATGCTCATTTTTTTTGCAAAAAAAAAAATTGAATTCTTGGGAAATGAAATTTTGTGAAATTTCAACACTGCGCTTAAAGAGGAAATATGATAGGACAGGTGAAACGAGCGTAAACGTCAACTGCATGATAGCATACGCTTGCTGATTTCATCACTACATAGCAAGTGGTCAATTGAAATTTTTTATCCTGTGAAAGAGCTAATAGTTAAAATTAATTTTTATTTTTATGCAACATCTAAATCGAAATTAAATAACTTGCATTCTTTTCCAGCGAAAAAATTTTTTTCAGCTATACTTGTTAATTATATTCATTACAGTGGTGTTATAATATGATTAATTAGAGAGAGAGAGCGCACTTTCGTTAATTTCAAAAATTTTTGAAAACCAAATTAGGCATATGAATATAACAAGTTTCGGGAGGAAATGCTAATTTATCCGTTCAATAGTTTCGACTAATATTACTGTCCATTTTTTTAAACTGTAAATTTAAACCAATATTCAAAAATTTCATTATTTAATTTTAAATTGATCTTTTAAGTAGAAGAAAAAAATAAATGTGAAAAAAAAAGTATTGGAATATTGACGGAAACCACTACTAGCACTATTACTATTAGTATAACAGCTATTGTAAGTTAAATGTTTTAAATTAATTAATAATTTCATTTCTTCTTTTAATTTCACAAACAAATAATAGCATGAAGTATTTTTAACTTTTAGAACAATACGATATCAAATATTTTATTCTCGAAATATTGTTCAAAGAGAAAAAAAAAACGAATTACATTTGTTAATTGAATAAATCAACCAATATGTAATTTCATTAATGAAATAACGGAAAGAGAGAGAGAAAGAGAGAGAGAGAGAGAGGGAGAGCAAGGAAGAAAGGAAGAAAGAAAAAAAGAACTGGAATTTGTTAATTGACTTATCATTGATGAAATTTACGCATAAATATCGTTTATTTCTTACAAAATTAACAGCAGCAGTTAACGAAACAATAATACCTCACATATCTCCTTTCATTATTACCCGAAGGGATTTTAACTGAATGGAATTTTTTTTTTTCAAATATATAATGGTCAGTTTTTTCTTCCGCGGAATTCAATTTGTTTAGTGGTTAGTGACGTATTCTTCGTAATTTCTCATTTTTCACTTCTTTGAAAAGGAGATAATTAGATATCGTTTTATCCGTCCTTTCTTTTGCTTTCCTATCTCATTCTTTCATTATTTCTCTCCTCTTCCTCTCCATCCACCTCTCCCTCTCTCTCTCTCTCCCTCTATTCAGATTTTCATTTTTTGAATAAAAAATTTTACCATCAATTTCTGCAAGTTTGGAAATTGTTGAATGAATGAATGAAAGTTTTGACTCACCTTCTAGCAAAAACATGCATGAAGGAAGGAAGGGAGAAAGGGAGGAAAATTCACAAGTGATAATTGTTTAATTAGAGCAACAAATTGTAAATGTTAATAAATTTGGTTAAAATTTACTAGCAATTTACAACATATACAATAATTTAATGCTTTAACATGTGACAATTATTTCAGTAAGCGATTTCAAATTAATTAATCAATTAATTACTTGCTGAATGGTTATATCTATTCCTCTATTCTATCTTGTGCTCTGCTAATTTGTCTCTTTTGCATATTTGCTTACCTTAAACAACAACAACAACAACAGCAGCATTAGCCACAACTGTAAGAAAAAAAATAGCAATGACAACTAGCATGATAGAGGGTAGCGCGTTTATGATATTTCAAATAATTTCAGCTAGTAATTGTAATGACAATAACAGTGGATGAGTGACATGCATGCATTGCACTGCAAAATTTTATATGACATTTTTTTTTCAATTCGTATTAATTTTTTTAATTTCTATTAATTTGAATAATTATTATTAAATTATTAATTTGAATAATTATTATTAAATTATTTTTTTTTCAATTCGTATTAATTTTTTTAATTTCTATTAATTTGAATAATTATTATTAAATTAGCTAACAGCAACAACAACAACAACACTATTAATAGAAAAACAACATCATACAATTAGAAACAATTTCACCAAGAGAGAGGGAGAGAGAAATGTGATGAAGAAAGTTGTGAAATGTGGATAATAGATAAATTTGCATTCTTTTTTCTTGCTACAATTATCAGAAGTTGCTAGGTATCGTTGAAACTCAATTTTAGTATGCTAAAATTGCGAGAAAAAAAATCAATGAAATTTGCAATAATTCATTTATATCTTCATTTAGATAACAATTCATTTAGCATATTATTTCATTCTAATTGAATGTAGTTGGCTTAGTTTCGTATTTTGTTAATGAATTTGAAAAAAATTTCCAAATTATATTATTTTGTAAATGACTGATTTAATTGCAACAGTCTATGTCATTATTTTTCATTTGAAACTCACTTCTTTTCGGGTCTTTCTACAAACAAAAAAGCCGCAACAAGCAAAATTCATTTTTAACCAATCATCTTTAGCCTGTGTTGATAATAATTAACACAACAAAGTGCATTGATTGACGCCAATGAAGCAAAATTATCGTTTTCCTATTTTCAGAAATAATTTGATTTGAAATTTTCGCAAATTCATTAAAATGTTAACTAATAAAATATGAATAATTACATTTGTAAGTGTATTATTAAATTCATACGAGTAAAATTAGATTTGAAATCAAAACACTAATGACCATTTAAAGTATATGACAACATAAAAACAACTACCAATTTGTCATGAAACGAAATTCACCTGGAAATTGTGAATTTTCCTGAAATAAACAATCCTGAAATCATTGCGGTGAGAGGATAGTTCCCTCTTTCCCCAACTCGGAGCTACAAAATTGCTAATGGAATCGAAATGAGCTCAACCACAAGTGTTGCAAAAATGCTGTAGCGCTAAACGGGAATGGTTTCAACGCAAAGTTGTCAGAAATTTGCTCACTTTAATTGAACTGCGGAAGTTTTCACACACAAAAAAGAAATATTCCGAAAGTTAAAACAAATGAGAAGTGCAACGGAAAGATTCCAGCAATGTTTCTTTCTGCTTCAACACTAAAATTTCAAACTATCATGTAAGGGATTTAAATTGCACCAATTTATCGTACCGATTCAAAAACATATTTTGAACTGTTAATAAAAATAAATTCCAACTAGTAACATCGTATCGAAATGATTAATGAGTAGCAGCAGGTGAAGTGATAAAATTAAATGCTTATTCTTATTTACATAGCTTATCAGATCTTAGGTAACTAGTACATTTTTTTCAACTATCTTTCCCCTTTCATCATTTCCGATTTTTTCCATTTAGTGAATTTAAAATTTTGAAAATACGTGAAACAGCTAGAAGACTTATATTGCTGACACACGAAAAGTTGAATATGAAGAATGACTCCCACCACGAAATCTTCCAATCTGTATGGATGAATCTCTGGAATTGATCAAATGCGGGTAAGATATTTGAAAAATCGCACAAATTCATTTTGATATTTTGATACATTCGTATGAATTGCCAAGTACTTGTATAAAAATGCCAAATTCATCAGTCTAAAATCTAGCGCTATTTAAAAATCACAAATATCTAAGTTTCATGTCACCTCTCTCCTTCTCTCTCTCTCTCTCTCTCTTTCTCTCTCCTTCCCTCTATTTCTATCATTTTCAACTGTATTTCATACCTTAACATCAAACTTTATGATTGCTAAGTAATGCTTGATGATGCGCTGTGCAAAATGCAATGTGTTAAAAAAAAGCTTCTAACATGAAATGACGTCAAACAGCATACTTGACGCAGCATTACCTACCAATGAGAAAATTTCTCCAGTCTTTTCACATATGAGTTTCAGTTGATAACGTGGACCACCCACGACGTTCTTCTTCCTGCGTCAACCAGCCATTTTGACGTCAATTAGATGAGTGTTATGTGAGCAGCAACTAATCATTATGAGATATTATTACGTTAGACCACCCACGATGCTTTCGCTTCATTACCTTGAAGGATTTTATATTTGTAGTTGTTGCATTCATAAATTTCTCTGTTAGATCGTTGAGGCTAAGCGATAATAACGTTCCTTACACCTATCTGTCTATCTACACATTATTCATGCATTCATTCATATATTCCCAATACACACGTACACGCACACGCACACGCACGTATGTATAATAGGAGATTAGCACACCTGTGAGAGGTGAGGTAGTATAAGCGTAAGATATGAATATGGTGAATGCTAGCGAGTTTTCAAACTGAAAAAAAAAGGAACTTCGGAATATCTGCATTTTATCTAAGCAACGGAAGCATCGACGTGAAAAATGGTCAAAGAAAAAACGCTGTTAACTAATTATTGATCCTTTTTATTTGATTGTCCTACATGAAAGTACGGATTTCGCTACTGGATTATTCAACGTGAAAATATGAAATTCGTTATTGGATTGCGTAACGTGAAAATATGGATTTCGTTACTGGATTGCATAACGTGAAGTATGGATATTGGATTGACGTTCGTGTGAAATAGGTCATAATAAAATTCCCATCTAAATAATGATGAATGAAATATGAAATGCGGCAATATTCACGTGACATCCTTCCTTTAATCCTGTCATAACTGAAATTGATAGCTTTCATTCCCTCAATTTTTATAAAAATACTAGAAACACTCAGTATATATGTAATTTTATAATTCTTAAGTTATATTAAGAAGGAGAGAGAGAGAAAAAAGGAAAGAAAAAAAGAGAGAGAACGGAGAGAAAAAATACAGGAAAAAAGCATGAAACAAAAAAGACTGTATATAAGTAGGCGTGAAAAAGTTGCGCTATTTTTGGAAATGTTTCTTTTGCTAAAAGTGGAAGATGAAAATGGGGGAGGGGGAGAGTGGGATACAGTAAGACGGAAAAAAAAGTGGATAATAAGCGTAAATTAAAACTAAAAATCTCTCATTCATTTTTCACTCATTTAATCAAACAAATCTGAGGACAATAATTTTACGCTTATATACTTTTCCCCACTTTTTTTCAAAAATTCAAATCAACAACTTTTCAAAAAAATTATAATTTAATAGTATATGATTGATCCGAATGATAACCATATTTCGCGTGTGTCACGTATACATGAATATTCACTGTTATCATTTTAAATTTAAAACAATTAAGCTTAGCAATTTCCAACATAATTTGTACATGAATACTATTAAAAATGGTTTTTTTCATTTACGTACTTGTAATGTAATCAAGCATCTGATATTAAGCATATTAAAATCGTTCATTTGAAAAGTTCAATGTATGACTCATCCTCCGTTAACGCCCCTCCAAGTAAAAAGTACTATGATAATGGAATAGTGAAATTCTTCGAATAATAATATTCAATCAATTATTGATTACTTCTTGATTTTCATGAAATTGTTTGTTTGAAATTTTATAAAAGTCAAAAGTAATTTTACTAAAAAAAACGATAAAAAATTGTAACCATCAACTTCCAATTAATTTACAACTACTCAAATATACTTACACAATCATTTCAAAATGCATTTTTTGATATTGTAAGACTTCTGTTTTTGTTTTTGCTTTTTTTACAATTTTGAGAATCTGAAAGGTTCTTGTAGGGTGAAAGGGAAGATGTAGAAATGAAGAATTATTGTTGGAAAATTGGACGAAATAAATTTCCTTTCAAATTTCATGGTTTCATTTATGCAAATTACAGTTTCCTACTGTATTAATGATTATGTGATAAATGATAAGTTATATTTTTAGATACGATGATTCATGCTATAACCATTTTCAACATTGCAACAATTTTTTTTTTTCAAAATAAAACTATCCATTCTTTTGTTGGAAGGAATGATTTCATGGTTTGTTATCACTGACTATCAATCTATGACGAATCGCAAAAAAAAAAAAAAGAAAAAATTGCTTGAATTAAGGACGATAATTTTAATCGATTATGCAACAGATTGATTGTACACAATAATTTCAAAATATTTCGAACATGCTAATTTCTTTCTAACAATTGATAAACAGATGGTAGTAGTAATGGCAGTACAGTTTCAGTTTCAGGTTCATCCATTTATCCCTTTCATTCCTACGTTTTTGTTTTCCAGCCTGTTTGTTCACTGCTGTTTATTTTAAATAAACTTCCTCATCCGAATGTTTTTCTCTTTCTTAAGTTGTGCTAAGTTTTTGTTGATTAATTGTTGCTGTGCCACCTAATTAGCATCTTCCTTTCTTTTTTCCCTTCCTTTCTGTTAATTGCTCTATATTTGAGGCAAGCGTAGTCAGCAGTGATGAACAACTGAATTAGATTTATCACAATTAATTTGTTTTATCACAATTATCACAATCAAATTTATCACAATTAATTAATTTGTTATAAATCTAATTTTAAATATTTGATTGTTTGATAAGTTAGTTCCGATTAATTCCAAACTTTTTGTTTCTTTCATTTTCAATGCAAAAATAAATTAACTATCATTTTTTTTCGCCTATAAGGAATTTCAATTGCGCCCACTCAAATTTTAATTAATAACTGATGCTTTTTTCTAAGCAATTTTTTCCCTTTCATGCATTTATGCACCTTTAACAAGTTATCTTTTTTTTGCGTTTTTCTACGTCAAATTATTTCCCTCCAATGTAATGATAATTAATTTAAAAAAAGAAACTTTTTCTGCTTTACTTTTTAAAAATTCCTTTTTAAAATGGAAATTGCTTATATTTAAAATGAAATGCATTTATTTTAGTTCTTCAAGATCACTTGTTCTCCTTCCTTCGACTTAAATATATTTTTATTTAGACTTTAAATTTGTATAGCACACTGCGGTGGTGTGTTCTCGATCAATATTATCAGTTAAAACTTCACGATTTCCTTCTTTTTTTTTCATTTCTCTCTTCTCTCTCTCTAATATTTATTTTATTAATCATTGCATCATCCAAAAATACCAACATCTTTTCCCTATACCATACATTTTCCAATAAAATATCTCATAATGAAAATTTTAATTTAAAAATTCACTTAAAAATAGACAAAAATATTTATACGATTGTACAACTGTAATGTGGTCATCTCATTCTACATTAATTCAACGCTTGTAGAATTGAAAGAATTACTTAAAATATATTGTATGCGAATGTGATGATAATTAATTTTTTTAAAATAATTAATAATGCAATATATTAATATTAATTCATTTGTATGCCTAATAATCAGCGTACTGCTTGTGTTACACAATCATTTACGAGTGATGCTGATAAGATGATAATGCAATAATGCTCATCTGTCATCATCGCTCAGTGTTGAACGCATTTCAAATGTGTGCCAACAAATTATTCCATACTTAATTATCATAGATTGAAATGGTTTATTTACATGTTTTTTTTTTCCATTCCTTTTTTAAACGATTATAACATTGCATACTTGATAACAATAAAGAGTATTACAAGTGAAAAAGAAAGAGAGAGAGAGAGAGAGAGAGGGAGAAAAGAAAGAATCGAAATAGAATAATAGGGAGAAGGAATGAATGTTGTCGTATGCTTGCTTATTCATTCATCCCATAAATGGCCTGAATCATTTTTCCTTCCATTCAATTTTATTTCAATCCTTCCTTCCTTCCTTCCTTCCTTTCATTCCTTCTTTCCCCCTTTCCCTCTTCCTCACTCACTTTCTCGCTTTACCTTCCTAAAATTACAATTACCTAAAAAAAAAGGAACAGAAAAGGTAATATGATAACTTTCATCGAGCAATTTATCAAAATGTTAATTTTATTTACTAGAATGGATTAAACTAAGTATTAAATAGATATTAGTATAAATAAATGTATAGATTATGTAAATAGATTGTATTTGCAAATCTATAAATTGAAATCTAAAAAAAACCTGCAGATAGGCTATAAATTAATATACAGAAAGAGACAAAATAAAATATTAATAAATATAGATTAAATTCGATGTTAAATTATAGATATTAGATTAGAATTTATTGGGAGAATATTTATGAGAATGAAAATTTAAAAATAAACTTAAAATTACTGATGCTTAACATTTGTCACATTTTAACTAACTTGCTTACTGTTTAAAGTTTAATATTGAAATTTTTTTGATTAAACGTATTCATTCTTAGCCAAAAAAAAATTAGTAGTGTTATTTTCTGTCACCATCAATCAATAATATATCAAAATAATAAGTGTAAATTTTTAAATTGAGAAACAAGTGAGAGCGAAACGATCAATGTGAGGTAGTAGTACTTTAATTGTTGTTTCTCATTAAACATTTTTCATTATTTCATACCTCTCATCTTATCTCTTAGGATTTCCTAATAATTTTCACTTTTTTTTTTGGTTGACCCTTACTTTTGCTATTGTTAACCTCATATTTTTGGTGTTCAAAAAATTCCTCTCCTTGAAATACTTTAAAACTTTCAGCAACAGTCTGCAATTTTTTAAATCATCCAAACGTTCATCTTAAATCATTGATTAGTTCACAAAAAAAAAATTAGATAAAAAATTTTTTAAAGTAATTTCACTCTATTTTTTTTTGCATTAAAAAATCATTGCCCTAAAATGGTAATTGAAAGAGGCAGAATTTGACCTGTTTATGAAATATGATGAAATGAGCTAATAAAGCAAGCATAAAACTACATTATCGAAATCATTCAATCATTCCTACTTCACTCTTCTCTAACTTATCAAAACGTGTGCAATAATACGTATTCGTTATATGATTGAAAAGATTTAATTTAAAGATTTCCCTCTTTTCTCTTTATGAAATTTGAGTGAAATACAAAATAGTTAATTCGAGTAGACAGTTAATTTCAACGGTTTGTCGTTGAAACAATATCGTTAACAATAATTGTATGTTAGCAATGGATTATTTAATTATTACTGAATGTGTATGAGGAAGAGAGAAAGGGAAAGGGAAAGAGAGTGAATATGTTGTGTGTGTGTGTGTGTGTGTGTGTGTGTGTGTGTGTGTGTGTGTGTAACTACGGTTGAACAGTTGAATTAATGGTTCGTTAAATTATGGCATTTGTGAAAAGGAATAGTTTTGCTGACCGGTAAAAATTATTATTGCCAATTTATTACTGGATGATTGCAATGAGTAGTTTGTAACAGAATAAATACCTGTTTCGCCTTTTAATTATTCACATATACCTGCCAGTTGTTGCTTAATTAATGATGAATTATTTCATACCTCAAACAATACATGTGAGTCACGTAATGTAATTTTATTCCATTTATTGAATTTCGTAGAAATGAAATATCCTTTCATCCTTGTTAATTCTAATTCATATTCATCCATGTATGATGTTAATTTAATGTTGATATATACATATACATATGGAAAAGGATAAAAAGATTTTTTTTCCATATCATTTGCATCACAAAATTATAGTTATTTGATTAACTTGAAATTTTTTCCACTTCATAATTTTCATTATTAAAAAAATTCTTATTCTAACTATTTGATTAATATTTGTAATAATTTATTCATTCCTTTGTTAGTACGCTTTTAGTACAATTTTTTAGGTTCGTCCAATAATTTTCTACGTGTTTTTTTTTATTTTTATCTCTATTTTTTTATCAATTTGCATTATTCACATAGTGAAATTTTGAAAGTTATATTAATTTAAGTGAGAGTTGAATGAATTATTTTGAACGAAAGTATAAAAGCGTTTATGTGAAAAGCGCTTTTTTTTCAAATATTTTCGCTTTCCATCCTGAAATCAAACATATCTCTGCACATTCCCAATGTATTCAAATGTAACAGAATGATTTTTTTTAGTAAATAGTTGTACTAAGTTTGAAAGGAAAATAGAGTAATTTCATTTCATTTTCAAAATATTTTAATTTCGCATCCCATTAACCCATTTTTCAACGAATAATTGTGGTAAATTTGAAATAAAATAGTAAATTGAAAGGGAAGCAATGAATTAAAATAAACTAATTTCATCTCAATTTCCCAAATTACATAAGTTTACAAAGTCAGATTTTCTTTGTTCATTAATTACGATGTGAAATTTAATGTTCGTTCTATTAGCTATTGATTTCACACTTTTCTTCGAATTTCGTTTAATTAAATTACACGAACAAAATAAAATATTTTATTTATAATTACTAAATTATTTTAGTGATAAAAAAAGCTGATAAATTATTATTGTGCTATTTCAGTCTTTCTTTCTTCTTTTTATGATGAATTTATGTAAGAATTACGCATTGTATGATCAATTGAATACATATTTGTTTGTGTACTTCATTTTATTAAAAACCTTTTTTTAACTTTTGTTACAAAAAAAATTTGCTGTAAGTACACGGCGCACTTTATGTGTGTGAAATTTATTTTTTTTACAGGTAATTTTCGTTTAATTATTTTATTTGTTTTGTAGCATTAAATTTTATGAATTCAATAATTTATGAAAATTTATGCTTAAATTCAGCAATATTCAGCATTAATGGGAATGACGATGTTGCGTTATTTTCAAATGATAAATTAAAAAATTTCATTAAAAAAAAATCGCTTATGTCTTTTTTATATTTCAAATAGTTTTTCACCAGTAAAATATTCAATTTAATTTTTTTTCCATTTTTCAATTTTGAACTGAAATACACAGCAATAGATGTTTAAAGGTTTGTTCACTCAATTACATAGGTGCTTAAGCATAATAAGGTGTATTTAAACGAATTACGAAGGATTCTAATTCACCCTCTTTAATTATATTACCCTATTTGTCTACTTTGCATAAATTTCCTTCAGTACATTTGCGTCAATTTTTTAAATTTCTGAAAATTAACGCTTCATAGCTTCATTTTTGGAGTTTAAGTGTGTTATTAAGCTTTTAAAAATTTTTGATTAAATGAACTGCTTGCTTATATTTTCCAATTATAACGATAATTTTTCATTTCTTCATTTCAATGCTCAACCTCATCAATTTTATTCATTTAATTAAAATGAAAAGTGAAATTAGAATGTGGAAAGTGCGAGACCAGAGATGAATGATAACAGAGATAATTTGTGATATTAAAACTTACATTGGAATTTGGTCCATTATTGTGTCGTGTTGTCGGCAGATTGAAAGTGCAGAAGACAGTAGAAAGCGTTATGATTACAATGAGTATCAGAAGCACTACGGCATATCGTCGGGTACGTGAACAGCGCTGTTTATCACGTTTATCTACAAATTAATTATTAATTTAAAAAATAAACAAATTATTTGTGGTGGAAATCTTTTGCATGTGTTGGCATTGCATGTCTGTTGAAATGAATGTTGATCATTGATCGCTTGTTTCATTTTACATTAACATTGCACCGTTCGTTCTCGCAGAGGCTTTTGTTTTAATTTCAGAATTGTCCAGAAGTAGTAATATTTCAGTGGTGGTGCTATTGCTCGTTACATTTTGAAAAAATTTCCTTTTGTCCTTTTTTTTTCCCGCATTCCATCATTTCTATCGTTGTGCCTTTTTTTTTTTTTTGTTCAAATTAACAAATTAGGTAGAAAATCCGCTTCCATTTTTTCTTCGAAAATTTTTGTGAATTTTATTGCTTAAAATTAATTGCAAGTATAACCTATAATTATTAGCACTTTGATGAAGAATTATAGATGCAGCATGAAAATGATTTATTTACTTATTATATCCCAATTATTCCAAGAAATTGCGAAACTGTTAGCTTTCTTTGTAAATTGATAGGATTTAATAAGTGATAAGCCATTAATAATCTTTTAAAAATTAAAAAAAAAAAGAGCAAACAAACTCAAATTAAACATCTACCTAAAAACATTCCCTAATTTTGTCCCATTTTTAGTTGTATTTTTGGAGAAGCACTGCCCCCTTTTTTTTTTAGATTGAAATTTGTTCATAGAAATTTTTCGCCCTAATCCATTACTTTCGATTGTTGCAAACTTATCACACAATATTTACTTGATCCCTAAAGGTTAAGACGTAATTATTTGTGAAGTTGTTCCATCGGGCTGTTTGGGATTTTCACGCTCTTTTTTCGTTCTCTTCCTCTATTCGAAATTTCATAGCATATTTTTGCAAATCGGTAAATTCACGTTTTTTTTCGATGCAAGTTATTAAATTACAAAAACATTTCGTTCTGTTAAAAAAAGAATAAAAGAAGTGTAAATTTGACAAAATTTAATAAAAAATAAGTGATAACGATTTATCCCGTTCTCATTCATCTCCCTCTACCTCCCTTTCTCTCTCTCTCTCTCTCTCTCTTTCTCCCACGAGATTTTTTGTTTGAATTTGAAAAATATTATTGGTGTTAAATTTTACAGTACACAATACATGAAGATTATTTTGCTGTAACTATTTCATCAATTTACTTACACCGTCTAAAATGCTGATGTTTTTTTTTGGTAAAAAAAAGCGAAACTGTAGGAGTAGGTGGTTGTTGGATAAGAAATTGAAATTTGTGTTGCATAATAAATTACTATTAACCACCAACTATTTCTAATAATATTTAACTATTAATTGTTGAACATTTTAATTTCTATGCTATTTTCAGCGGTGATATTTAAAATCGAACAATTGTTCATTAAATAGTTCACTAACGAGATGCTACTTTATCAATACAATCAAATAGCATGAAATTAATTGTTAAATAAGTTTGAAACAGCGCTATTGTATTTATGAAGTTATTTGATGAAAGGGAGAAAGAGAAAGAAATGATGCAATATTTTCTGGCTTAATTATCCTTTTATTTTTTGATTTTTTTTTTCATCGAAATAAAATTTTTCGTTCTTTTTTATTGCTTATCAAAGACATTTTAGATTGCATTTAATTGCAATTTTTTCAAGAAAATCAAACGTATTAAAAATGTTGCAAAATTAACGGTACATTTGTAAAATTTCATCACACATAAATATCGCACGAAAGTATGGATGGAGGAAGTAATGCGATTTATTTCCTAAAGAATTTGATTTGATAGTTGTAATTTTGAGAATCTATGAGGATCAGATTAATAAGTTAAGCAAATTAATTTTGTGAATTCGAGAAATCAATGCTTGAATATAATACAGTCATCTAACAGTATCACGAGGGCAATCACTGGTCACAACTGTTTGAGGTTTGATGAACTAGTGATATTTGCTAGATCTATCATAATCAATCAATCAATCAATCAATCAATGAGGTAGGCTAGATGACCAGACTGAACAAATGAGTAATTGAAAGCTGAATGATCCATTAACATGTTGATGTAGATGGTTATTGTAAGCTTAAATGATCACCTAATAGAAGCTAGCAGGTACATCAAGTGCAGTTCAGTGAACTTGGTCAGTAGATTATTAAATGTTTTCCTTATTTTCTGCTTAATTTACCATTCGTCCACTCTGAAGAGCAGGTAGGAGGAGGAGGATGAGTGGTACCGGTCACATTTGAAGGTCTTCAAGTGTTACTGAAAAGCAATCGGCCAATTTTTGACAATGTTTCCATTCAGCCTTCTCTCTCTCTCTCTCACTCTCTGTCTCTCTCTCTCTCGGTGAAATATAATTTAGATGTGTGATATCAGATGATATTAACAGTGGATTCTTAGTTCTCATATTTTCGTACCTTTTTCTTTCTCTTTTTCTCTTCTTCTCTCTCTCTCTCTCCCTTTTTTTCAGGAAAAGGAAGTGAAGAGTGAAAGGAGGAAGAAGATGCGCGTTGTGTTCGGATTCAACTAATTGAATGACCTCCAAAAACGGAAATTCATTACCATACCTGAATACCCGTACACTGTCACTTCATTTATTATTTATCCAATATTTTTTTTCTTTTCATTTTCTTCAAAATTTAAAATTTTGAAATTTCAATTTTTATTATTTCGAAAAATTTCATCAAAAAAATTGCATAATCGACGAAAACAAATGTTAAATGAACGATTTGATTATCGGAAAAAAGTGTGAATGAATTATATTTAATTAAGAAATTTCCACTGAAATTTTTTTTTGCTTCAATTTCGAATATTTTTAAGAATTTGATGAAATTTGAAATAATTTGGACGATGAAAAACGATAGGAAGAGAAATGCTACACGAGATCAAACCAGTTCAACAAGTTTAAATTTGAACCGATAAAAAGCAATGCGCCTTGATCTCTATGCAATTGTTGTTTGTTGCTTTACTCAACAACATTCAATAGCGCGCAACTGGATGATTTTTGTTTTTTTTTTTGGTTTTTTCTTCTCCCTCTCCCTCTCTCTCTCTCTCTCTCTCTCTCTCTAGATTTTTTCTCTCTCATTAAGCTATCATGAAATGATGATAATCATTTTTTTCTATTTCCACCTCCCTCTCTCCCTCTCTCTCTCTCGCACATTGATATTTAATGTCATTAGTATGAATGAAAAATGAATATTTTACATTAAAATTTTAATTGATATTTAAAATTTCAAACGTATGCTCTAAAATTTTAAAATAAATGTAAACATTTATTTTTGTAATTATGCATTCCTTCAAAATGTTAAAATAATTGAAAATTGAAAAACTGGTTGGTATAAAAGTTCGAGAAATTAAAATAGAATTCAACTTGTTTATATTTTTTTACAAAATTGTACAATAGCAAATGTGATAAGATAAAATGAAAATTTTAAAAGTAATTTTAGAAATTAATGCTAATTAATTAATTAATGATTGTTGCTATCTTTGAAGTATTATGAAAAGATGAAAATTTAAATGATTGATTTATTTGTTCTGTTGACGAATGTTTTTCGCGCTGTTGAAAAGTTGACGTAGTAAAAAAAAAAGGTATTAACAAAGTTGTTCAAGAAAATTTTTTTTCCTTATCCTGAAGTAATGGTAGTAATTCAGTTAGGAATTCAATAGATCAAAAAAGAGTAAAGGGAAAAGTAATTAGTAGCATTACTTACAGCAATTCATTGGTTAATAAATGATGCTAGCTTATCTAAAATGCTAAATATTATCGATAATTAATTAATTATTTTCAATATTTACTCACTTCTCTCATCTATGCTTGATAAGTCAGAGTTTTTTTGGAAAAATCATGAGATATTTTAGTGTTGAAATAAAACGAAGTATTTTAAATATTGCAAATTTCATTCATTCATATCATATTTGGACTTATTATTGTTAGCAATTCATTAATTAATATATACGCATGCTTAAATATTAAATTGCTAATTAACAAAAAGCATTTGTCACTAATTTTGCATAAAATTCTCCAACTCGTATTGATCACACACTCTGACATTTGTTAATTATTTGCTTGCAATAATTATTTGCTGCTTCAATAAGCAACCATTTGCTATAGCAATTAAAATTAAGCAAAGGAATAAATTATTCATTTTATATAATTTGCAAAATTACATGTCCCTTCTAGGCATCGTTTATAACTGATTTAAAATTGAAGGAATTTTTTGCCAATTATTTATGTTTTTAATTATTTTTTATAACTATTAAAACATATATATATATATATATATATATATATGTATATATATATATATATATATATATATATATATATATATATATATATATATATATATATATATATATATATATATATATATATATATATATATACACACAATTAATTGGTATATTAAGACATTTCATATAATTAATAAATCCTATTCAATGAATGAATTTTATTAAAATATTTTCAGCTTCGAATTGTTTTGATTTTATCAAATGTGTTGGAGGGAGAGAGAGAGAGGGAAAGAGGGAAAGAAGGAAAGGATAATTAACAACTGCAATTAGAAATTGAATGAAAATTTATTTAATAATAGTTTACAAAAGTTAACATTTTATGCTGTTTTTGCTCTCCTGCTGTGCTTAATTTATTCAATGCAACACATTTTGTTTTATTTTGAATTAAATTGAATTGATTTTACGAAGGAATTTTTGCTTGGATTGCTTAGCACTGAACGAAATTGCACAAAATTTCAATTCCTAAAACATCCATCCACACATTCCTTTCCTTTTATCATTTTATTTATTTATTTGTTCGCTTGTTTGTTTATTTTTTTGTCGTGAAAATACGAGGAATTTAATTTTGCTTTCATTTGTACTTCAATTTAAAACGTTAAATTAATAAAAGCGATATGCGTTTTGCTATTATAATTATCATTTTTCATGTTTTCCTCAATTAAAACATTTCAATGATAGGATTACCTGCTTAAACTCTAGCAAAATGCAATTTCATTTATTTAGTAAATATTTTTTGTTCAAAAAAAATTTTTTTTTAATGTTTAACATTAATTCTAAATTTTAAGTGGAGTTTTTTTCCTTATTCTTATCACTTCATTTCACACACAAACATTACATACTTAAGTGGTGATAAAAGTCAGTTTTGTTTTTGCTTTTTTTTTAAACAAGCAATTTTAGCATTATATTTTGGACAATTAATGATGACATATTAAATTGAAGCGAAATTTTCATTAAATGAAATAAAAGCTTACATTTATTACAATTTCGCACAATTTAATAGTTCAAAAATTTTTTTCACCCCCCGCCCGGTCTTCCAAACATTCAGTCATTTCACTTTCCCCTTCATCTCTTATCTCAGATCATCCATACAGGAAACTGTTATCCCTCTCTTTCTTACTCTTCATCTTCCACATCTTTCTATCACTTCCCTCTTTCCTCTTTTTCCCTCATTTTCCTCCTCATCCTAACTATTTTCTTCTCATTGTTTTTTTTCGCTTTCTCATTCGATGAAGTTTTTCCTTTTAATTCTCAATTTTATTTTCCCACTAATAATCTCTCGTATTTCATTCGTAATAAAAGTCTCATCTGCTATTCCCATGGTAACTGTTATCCTCGTTTCTTTTTTGCAAATATTACTCTTTCATATTTTGGAAATCATTTTTTGAAATTCATTGAAATCATTGTACATTCACTTATAGGATTAATTGATATTTCACGTTTCAATAGCTGCGATCTTTTCTCTCTTCCAATTTTCATAAATAAATGAAAATAGAATTTCGTTTTTTAAAAATATGTGGACAGACAGATACAACGCAATAATGCTTTCGTTCTACGAAGCGAAAAATATATGAAAGCAATGAGTTTTTTTTTGTATGAATTTATCGATAATTTTTGATTGTATCAGTGCATGTGTTTCCGTTATCAATTTCTTTTTATTTTTTTTATCTCAAAATACTAACTGAAACCAAAACACGTGTATTACGCTTATTCACGTCTGTATTAATGATATATTTATCAATTTACTTAAGTATTATAGTTATTTATTCATCTACTCACTTTAGCAGCGCAGCAATTAATCCTTTCTACTCTTCGCTGTTTTATCATTTGTTGATCATTCCTTCTATTTCTTCCGAGAAACAAACAAACAAGTAAACAAACAAATATTGATTTCTGCTTAGTATTGACCTCTGAGATTGTCTGCCAGGTCAACACATATCTGTAAAAGTGACCTCCCGTTGTACGTTAGTTAAAATATCCTTCTTTTTTTTTTGTCCAATGGTATTTCTTTTTTTCTCCCTCTACCCTTCATTTCCTTTTACATTCTATGAGTTCCGAATTAATCACACAAGGTCAACTTTCCTCCATTACAGGAAAATGATTTTTTCATTTTCTAATTGTTAATTTGCATTTTAAATTCTTTCCCTCTTTTTTGCTTCTTATCTTTTTTTTTCTTTTTTCTTTGCAACAAATATATATGAATTATGAATCGATTTGTGAAAGTATTTATTGGCGTATATTTCATGTCGTTTATATTTTTTTTTGCTGCTCAAAAATAAGCTCAAAAATAGAGAGTAAAATTTCGACAAAATTTTGGAATTTTTATATCATTCAATTTTTTATTTCTCTGTTTTCATACGCAACAATTTTTGATCAATCATTAATTCCATCAATTATTTAAATATTTGTAAAAAAAAGCCAAATGTTTCAGTTTCTAACAAGTACTTTACTGGCGAATTCAATCACATTAACTTACTTTCGGCAATATTTGATGAAGCACTATCAGAGTGAAGCAGTTCAGCAACGACTTAAGCTTCTCTTCGACGTTCTGCTTCGTGGTTTCAGGTAATCCATATTTGAATAATTTGCGAAATTCGCACTGCTGATAAAGTATGGTAAAAGATCTCGTAGTTAAGAGAATTTGCCTCTTTTTATTTTCTCTTTAAATTTCATATTTAATCATTTTTAATCTAAACAGATTTGATTAATTAGATAAAACATGCAGTAGTTGCTTAATGATAATGTTTTCTTAATTTTTAAATTTTAGTTCATTTGCGAATTATCATGCAAGTGAAGTAGCATGGTTAAAAGCTCGGCTTAAGTCTTTGCCCTCCGATAAGTTAAATGAGCAAGAAATTTTGCAAAAGGTTCGTTTCGGTTTATTCCAAAAAAATATATTATACCATTTTTTTTTACATTATCAAATTACACATATTTTTTTGCGATAAAAAAGTTAATCCATTAGCATTAGGATGGAAAACGAATAACATTGCAATATTTAATTTGATTCACAACTGTGAACAATTGCAATGATAGATTTCGCATTGTTGTACAACTTCGAAGATATCCACTTCCACTAATGTCCTCTCATTTGTGGTTTAAGCTCATGAACTTCAATTTACATAACTGTTCAGAATATGATTTCTTATTATTTTTTTTTAATTATTTTACAAGGCATATTGTATGGCGAAGTTTTATGAATAATTTAGGAGCTAGAAATAGCGGAAAAAAATGAGAAGCTTTATGCGAAGCATGCAGATCGAATTTCGGAACTTCATGGCCAATATTTTGAGCAGATTGTTGTCTACAACAATATGAAGGGTAAGTGTCACCGCTACTGAAGTAGCAACAAGTAGAAGAGGCGAAGTGCAAAAACCGAAATGTATAGAATGAATTGAAATTTATCACACGTAAGCAATGATTATTATAGTTTTTCACTTCGCTGATGTCCTACAATGGGTTGGATGCTATGCTATTTTTCATTTAATCTGTTAATTATATAAATTTTTGCGTAAAACTAACCAAACTACATGAGTATTTTTCAATAATGTAAATTATTACTTTCTTTCTTTCATTCGAAATTCGTGCAAAGTTCTTTATTCTTTCCCATTTACGCTCTCCGCATAACTTCTATCACTTTCCATTGTCCCTTCCTTCATTTTGAAATTTGTTTCATTTGCTCAGTTTCGTAAAAATTAAACCTGGAGAACATGAGGAAGTGGTTTTAACTATTTTGTTAACATACATTTCAAAAATGAAAAAAAAAGATGATTATAAAAGAGTAGAGTTTAACATTTTCTCTTTACGTATAAGTATACATACAATGCATATGCGCATCTGCATGTGTGTGTGTATGTGTGTGTGTGTGTGTGTGTGTGTGTGTGTGTGTGTGTGTGTGTGTGTGTATGTGTATGTGCACACGTATAATGCGTATGGATTTGTGGGTGTGATTTATGGACAACGAATAAAGTATATTCCCCTCCGTGTTACATTTTTTACTTTATGTATTTTCTTTTGTAAAGAAAGGAACAAAGAAAGAAAACTGGATTATTCTATCAACTTCTTTGTCAAAAATTTTTACACGTACTTGAATAAACTTGAAGAAAAAAAATATTCCAAGAATTTTCGAAATTCAGTTTTGGAGTATTTTTTTTCTCAGTGTTAGTGAAGCTTTCTCTTAAAGCATGAAATAGCGAGGAAGGTCGCAATGTTACAGGTGTAATGAAATTTTCCAACTTTGTTACAACTGATTCCCTACAATGAGGTTCTTTCTACTTCGTACGGTTTTCTTCGGTTTCAAATTTTTGGAGAGAAAAAAAAAATGATTGGCATGAGTAGCCGTAATGGTGCTAGGAAGCATACAGCGTGTATTACTTTGAACTTAGGATCAAGTGCATGAATGAATGACATTTGACGAATTCGTTTAAGTTCATTGTGAAAGTTGGTGGTGCACACTGAACTTGTTTTTACGGTCATTGAAAACTATCCGTGCGGGATGCGTAGATCATTCGTGTTAGAAATGTTTCACGTGCCATTTAAATCTCTTCATTCCAAAAATTATTCAAAGACTTTACTAATTTTAACATTTTTCAATCTAAACGATATACTTCAACAAAATCTTGAAGTATGTTCCGTCTCAAAAAAATAAGGAAAGAAAAGAAGTCAATGAGTGTGGGCAATTATTGACGATTTTGAAAATTCATTTTGAATTGGTTTTGTTTTTAAGTGAAATTTCAAAAATTATATGTTGAAATTTTACGTTGCTCATTATCAGTAGTACAAAAAGTATCACTAATGTTCCTTTCAAAATTTGCTCCTAACAGTTATAGTGTTTATCTTTCCGATAATTCTTTATAATGTTGTTTATCCAAAATTAAAATTCTTACACTAAGTAATTGTTTTATCTAATCAGTTCTTCGATCTTTTCAATATTAAACAAAATTTTACCTGAATAAAGCTAATGTTTGCTCTATAAATAGTTTGCAGTTGAGAAGTTGCTATCAAATATAAACGTTAGGAGGATTTTTATTTGACTTTTTATTTAAATTATAATTAACTGATTTAACTTTTATAATTAATCAATGAATTATTAATGGCTATAGTAATGGCGTTGAATCATATTCCTACTAAAATTACCATCCAAAGTTTGTGTTATTTATGCATTGGAGCAGTCTTTAACAGTTTGTAACTTATATATTTTATAATTAGTAAGACTGAAAGTTTTTGTGCTTAGTCCTTCAGAAGAAAAATTTCACCGTTTGTTTTATTTTGTTTACTTAACGAGTATATTATATTTGTAAGTAAGGTGAATTTTAATTACTGGAAAACTACATGTTTAGTGCACGTACTTCTATTTCTTTTCCACTTAAATCTGGAAGTGTGGCTTTTTTCATAATCTGTGATATCGATGTATCATCTTCATTTGTTGTCATCGTTAAATGCTTAATTTATCAGGAATAATTTTGAGCAATTATGCTAATAGGATTTTTGAGAGATAGAGAGGGAGAGAAACATTTTATACAAAGTTATTGTGAAAATAGGTTAGACCTGCGAATGTATTTAAAAAAGGATTTTTTTAATAAACAAATTAAAAAATTTCAATAAGGCAATAATATTTGAAGTCTGCATTAATTTTGTCATACATCAGGAATTGTTTCGACATTGTGTGTGTGTGTGTATTTTGAGAAGAATCTTTTTTCTTTCAAGGAATTTTTAAAATAAAAAAGCGATTATTTTTAAAAATTAATTTAGGAGGATCAGTTGGTGATTTACGATTATTGGCAGATTCAACCAATTCCATCACATCGTTTAGTGATAGTAACTGGATGACGAAACGTTTGAATCAAACTGCAGCAGCTGTTGAATTAGAGTTGTACAGTATGGTGGGCCGTTTTCAAATCGAAATTAAAGGTGTTGTTTCTCCATCTTCATTGCTAAAATGCATATAAATTTTGGAAATAGCATGCGAAGAGCAGCAAATATTTCACTAAAATTGAAGTTAGCATTGAACACGTGTTATTCTTTAACTGATCGAGAGTTGCTTCGTTTTGCAATTTTCACAAACTTGAACGTCTACGGGATTTTTGCATATACGTTATTCATAGTTATTCGAATAAAGTTTGCTTAAATTACTTTAGCAATTTTGCAGCTGTTATTGGATTTGCTCGTATAACACCTGGTGATATTTTTGAAGTATCGATTAGGCATGGAGCGCAAAAATGGAAAACACGCGGTAAGACCCAAGCGGATCGGACTCAAACGTGGGATCATTCTACCGTTGTATTTACATGTTATCCTGATTGTCCCATTGAAATTAAGGTAATTTTCCCTAGCGTTTTTTATTTCGAACATTACTGTTGCATTTCGATAGTTGTCTTCTTTTTATCCTGCTGCCTGAAACGTTCTGTCTGAACTTTTGCAAAGGGATACTTTTTTGCATTTGTGTTCATTTTCAGATGTTATCCTGTCCTCCAAGTAGAAATTTCATTTCTAGGCTACTGAAGTTCGCTTTTTTAAGTCGAAAACACTGAGCGAGAGCTGCTTTGATCCAAGTGAAATGTTTTGTTCTCAGCCACAACTTGTGACTGCCAATTTGAATCAAATTGGAACGCTCAAATTAGAATTAATTGTTCATTGGATGTAAGCGTTTTCTTTTTACCATTCGGGGAGATGTTTCTTGAGTGATGCACTAATGGTGTTTAAGTTAAACAAGCCCACTTAAATTATTCTAAGTTTATATTCCATTTTATGTTTTCATAAATCAAGAATTCTGAAGAGGCAAAGAAATATGTGATTTGTTTCCTCAATTGCTAACTCTTTCAATCACAATTTTTCATGTTGCATGCACTACCTCATGTCCACGTAAACGAACAGTTTTTGATCATTTAAATTTCCGTTCTTGATGTTTAAATGTCCAAATTTCTGTGTTAGGCAAATAATTTATGGGAATATACTCAATTGCAGGCCATTAATGAATGCAGAAAATTCGAACAGCATGATTGGTGCTTGCAGCTCATTGTCCAATGAAAATTATTTCTTTGATAGTGCGTCGACTAGCGATGCAGTTGTAAGTGTGTTTGAAAACTTGAAAATTTAAAGATTAGGTTATGATTTGTAAATGTAAGTTATAATTGTAAATCATGATTTGGGAATAACCCCACTAATTTTTGCAGAAATCCTTAATCCTCAAATGTCATTATTGTTTTGAAAGTTAAGATAAACGTCATACTGCGTTATGTAAGATATTTTACAGAAGAAACCGCGGATTTTACTACGAGAGAAGAAGCGAAACAATCGGCTTATGCGACAAAAAGAAATTTGGCGTTCATCAACAAACATCCTAGATAGTGTTTACGATGATATTAGCAGATCAATCCCAAACATTGACACGGTCAGATTATTTTGCCTTTTTTTTGAGTAATTATAAATAAAGAATTTTATATTCATTTTTAGTTTTTACTTTTATAAATGTTAAACATAGAAAAAACTTAAATATTACAGTTTTGAATCATCTTTGAATTTCATTGAAAATTGTTCAGACTGTCGTCTCAGTATTGCAATTGAATTTTATTGTGCTTTAAAAGAAAATGCTTTAAAAGAAAACATTACAAATTTATAGATGGACACGATACCAGTAAGGCGAGAACTGAATAAAGAAGTGTCTGAATCAGCGTACTTTAAAAGTGGATGGAGGCGCTCATTTAGCGCTTCACAACTTGCAGCAAATTCAAATCAGGATTTGTACGGGCGGATTTCTTCAACTTCTTCCGTACCAAGTGAGGAAGAATTGTTGTATCTTATCGAACTGATGAAACCGTTAGTTGGAAAATTGTTTCGAAAATATCCGGAAGTTGCAGCCAACAAATTGTGCCTGAATCGGTGGGAGAGATTTTTGAAGGTAAACGTGTTTGTTACTGTCATTGTTTACTGATGTACAGCAGAATTAAGACTTTTCGTTTCATATTTATTTGTTTTATATTTATTTGTTGTTATTATTGGGCGAAGATTTCAGATAAGAGATGGGATATTAGTTGATCGAAAAAATGAACTGAGGAAGAAGATTGATATCGGTAAAAATTCTGAGTTCCAGTGTGCCGAACCAACGTTAGTTTGAAATTATATTGAGAAAAAAATATTTTGTAATTTTTGATTTTATGGAAGTCGACGTTTTCAATTTTTTAGTTTCATTTGATTATAATTTCTTGACAGAAATAGTATATTGCTGCGACACATGACGTTTCTTTTACAGATCAGAAAATGACAGCGGTATCGACTCACTGCGACAACATATTTCGCCATATAATGTTGCGAATTATTCAACTGTTGATAGGACAAACTGCATTGGAATTACCAGATCCGGTCCATCACAAAGACGATTCAGACAGGTTCCATATAGTGTTGGTCAAGATTTTTTTGCAAAAAAAGCTCTATTTTTGATTTCAGGTTTTAAGCGCAGTTAGAAATTAACTTTTATAGATTAAAGAAAAAGAGAGACGAAAATCCATCGGAGTTATCGATTTCTCTTCTCAAAATCAATGTTTTGGAAATGTGGATGAATTAGGGCTGCGTTCAAGTTCCAACAGTTCATCCAGTGGTAGTTCAATGAGTCGATTGTGGGATCAAACGTCGACTAATGCTATTTCTCGAGAACTGCGCCTCTGTCTCAGGCATCACTTAAAACGATGTTTGAATACACTAAAGGTTCGTTCGTTCATTCCTCATTGTTTCCATTCAGCGGCATCATAAGTGATAGTGACGAATAATAGAGTTTGCAGTGCTAAATATTATCTTTTGCACTTACTATCTTATTAGTGATACCGAGATTTTCTCAATCTCGATTCTGTGCATACGGCTGCTGAAATTAGTAGAGAAGTTAGTGTTAGTGATGGAACTATGGGACGTATTAAAATTAACTTCATAATACGTTAACCAAGACCAAGATCTTCCTTTGTTTCTTTTCATGTTGAAATTTTTACACATCCGGTTTCATGATGGCACTAATTATGTTGTTAGTTTTATTTGTAGACGTTAGCGAGTATTTACGGTCCATTAGAGTATCGTGAAAATGAAATGCTGGGTAGACTGGAGGAGGAAACATCAACGCTAAGTGAGTTGGTTAAGTTGGCTTCAAGAAAGCATGTGCCGGTGATTCGAAAAAATGGTGCGTTAGTTTGTATGTTCACTACAGCCTATAACCTCATTATTTTATTATTCAATTTAGCTGGTTTTGTTTTCATAGTTACGTCGTGTTTTCGCGCAATTTTCTGAAAAGAACCGTAGTATTTCTCTTTCCATTATTTTCCAATGCTATCGATAATTAGGGCACCAACTGTCGGCAAAGCATTATATGAGCGCGGATTTTGTGTACTTTAAAATTATGATTCATCTGTTACAGTATTATATGAGTTAACAAAAGATTCGGAAGTGAAAGAAATATGGTTTTCCGCAGTCTTGCCATTGAATGCTACTCTAATTATACCACTGGAAACGTTGCGACGACAGATTCGTAGTCGTTTTGGATCGATAGTTGAAATTCGTTATCCGGATCTGGTCAATAACGGTATGTATTGTTGATGCACTGCTGACACTGGACGGCACTTGGTCTACGAGAATTTATTAATTTCAGAAATGTCGCGAAATTTGATAGTTTTGTCATAATGAAACTACTGATATAGCTCTAATTTCAGTGATCGACACTGTGATGTTATTGTTAACCGACAAAAATACATGGGAACCAGAATACATTAGCGTCTTTCAATTTATTAACTTATTTCGAGGCAAGCATGTCACTTCGTTCGTGGAAAATTTAGCACATGAAGGTGGGAATGACCGTTTGTAATGCGTTATCCACGGCTTTTCCTGATATTATCTGTTGCTGTAATTTTTGTTACATCCGAAAACTTCATTATCATGTTGCTATTAATTGGTGATATTTTTTTTTTATTCTTAATTTTATAGCACTGATAATGTCACATCTAAGCTCACGCCAAATTAGTCTTGTGAAAGAAGTTATGAATCGATTGTCACAAGTTCCAGTTGTTCCACCAATGGAAAGTTTACGGTATATTTCTCTCGTACTTGTTTGCCCGGATCGTAATTTGCAAGCAATCATAGGTGAGTATCGGTCACAGCATTTTTTTTAAATCATATTCCATGCTTCATATTTTTTTTAAAATTTGTTTTTGTGGAAAAATTAACTTTTGAAGCAAGTTAATCATTGTAACAAGGAAAAAATTTACAAGTCTGAACACACTAAGAAATTTCAAACTTTTCTTTAGAAACTTATCTTCTATCAGCAAGCGGACAATTGCGTAGCGACCTGATAATGTGTTACATTTGCCTTTTGGAGCACGAGAATGAGCAAAGTCGTAAAGGTGCTTGCCGTGCCTTGGGCACGCTTGGAGTATGTCTTATAACGTATACAAATTTTATTTTTTTTTTCTTACATTTCGAATCAAATTCTCAAGTAAACAAACATATCGAGGAAATGAGAGGAGGTTTTGGAGTGACCTAATTGATTTATATCAGTTTTCTTCATAACCTAAGCGCTCTGTCAGCAATTATAGATAGAGAAATAGAAATGATGTAAATATTAGGAGATTATACTGTTCTATCTTGACTTGTTGGAAATTGAAATTGCTGGAATGTCTAACTAACATTCAAATGATCTTTTTATAGTACTTTATTTCCAAAAAAAAAAAGAGTTGACCATATTTTATTCTACAACATTAACGATACTTTCAGTCGTCGAAAGCAGTACCTGCATTGACGTTTTTATATAGTAATGATCCAGCGCAAGCTGTACGAGAAGAAGCACATAGAGCGGTAAATAAAATGGCATGTACTTTGGGCGATTTAACAAATATCGAGATTGCTAAAATGTGAAACTCTCAGCTGCTAAATTTATTTATTACTTTTTTTTTTCATCTGATATATAACTTCTATGCCATTGCAATCATTCCTTTCAATAATATTATTTTTTATTTTTATTGAGTAAGCTATGTAGTTTATTGCGCGAAATGTTGTGGTGACAAAGAGCTTTCATACTGTATAATTATTCATTACATAGAAGTGATATGAGTCATATCCTTTTACCTTTCGTCATATCCTTTTAATCAGGTTATTTTGTTTCTGTCATTCATATGATTTTTATTTAATTAACTTAATAATTTCACCACGTTTCTTTTCAATGATTCATTTATCACTCCTTTTACTTGCTTTGAAAGAAAAAAATGCTTTAGCTGAAATGTATATTTTTTTAATATCTCTTCAAATGCCTTTCTAACACTTGATACATTTCTTACCTTTTGCTTATGTTCATTTGCATTGCATATTCTATTCATGTATATTAAGGTAAAAGAGAATTCTCATTAACCAATTAATACATTGTTGGATATTGTTTTTTCCATCCTCTTCTGTTATATCGATGATTTTCCCTTTGATTATTGAAATTTAAAATGAATTTTGCTGCTAACCATTAATTAATTAGGTTCGTTACGACTTTGAGTGTCAGTTATTAATTAGCTACCATTAATTTCTTTATTAATTAGAAGTTGATATCGCTATCAATTTCTTTACCAATTAGCTGACTAAATTCATTCATCGAATTAAATGTTATCATTTTTGTAGGAAATTTTAATCTACTGTTAATTAACTGAAATCCCCGTGCATAAAACGATTTCATTCATCCGTGATATTTTACATGCAATTTTGCATGAATTTATCCATTGACAAATCTCGAAGCTTTTATTTATCCTTCCTTACCTTTAGGAAGAAAACTTTGTAAACCACAAAAAATTTTGCATTGTAATTAGCGTGTCTTTTGCAAACGGTTGTTTCGTTTTTTTCGAGTGATGTATGATATGAAATCTCCCGGGATTCCGTATATTTCTGTTGCAGGTGTTTTTTTGCACCTGATGCTTCAACCGTCCTATTTCAAGGAGGTAGGACAAAGGCAAGATGAAGATTGTATAACAATCAAATTGTTTTTTTTTCACATATTTCAACATGCAACAAAATAAATTTTATGAAAATTTCGATTTTTTTTTCTCAATCATAAAATTACCACAATTTGTGAGAAACAAATGATACGAATGTTTGCAGCAATTCTGAAATCTCATAATACCTGGCGCATATTGTAATTGTACGCATTGTATAGCTATCATTAACTTCACTATCCGAAAGCTGCATGACAATGATACTTTAATTTTACACTTGCAACCAAATATATCTGTCCCCGTTGACGAACTGAATCCGAGCGCTAAATTTAAAATGATATAAACAATGTACTAATTCAGTTTAATTTCCCGAATTTCCATCATTTCCGCTTATAATCTTCGCTTAACTATATAACGACTAATTTTGATGATGGAATGTTTTGCAAATGCATTTTTGAAATTCAGTGAAAGCACCACTGAATCAGTAAGAACGTTCTTGAGAAAACGTAACCCTGTAGTCTAAAAGGGGGAAAAAATATGGCTTTCTTGACTCAGTTAATCTTTTCATTTCACAATATTTTCATTAATCTAAAAAAAAGTATTCGATAAAATATAATACCACACATCATTTTTTACGTAATAAGACGGAAATTTCAGGCATGACTTACAAACTTGAAGTAAGCAAATGCCAGTTACCAACAATGACCGCATTTCTCAATGTTCGCTTTAATATACTTCCAGTTTCGTTCCTCATATATATATATATATAATTTATTTTATTTATTTATTTATTTATTTATGCATTCGAAGAGTTGATGACACACACTTTTAATTTATTTCTTCAATCTGAAGAGAACGAGAAATTTGAAAATTGGCTCTCAATCTCAATTCCAGTACTTATGCACAACCATTTACATGTTATGGTGAACTAACAATGTTTGTTGATTATAATGCAGCACAAACAGCTCACTTCCTAGATGCACTGAAATATTCGTCAGTATTCATGAAAGAGTTGGATTTAGTCAAACATTTACTACAAGTTATTTAAAAACCGAAATTATTTAAATTACTATTTCAAACATTTAATGTTTCCAACTATTTACAATTTACTCAAAACGAAAATATAAAAATCTTTAAAAAAAATAATGTCAGAATTAAGGCAGTTTTTTAATTCCGGAAAGTCAAATTTTCAGCAGATAGACAGAAAACAGTGGATGGCAGTAACACTATGTACAGTGTAGCTTATGCAAACAATTTTTTCACCTGTGTTCCACAAAAAATGTTAAACGAATAGAAGAAATGATCCTAATCCACCGAATGCATTGCAGATATTCATTCTTTAACATGTTTAAGCCCATAAATATTAATATTTTTTGTTTTTGTTAAATGTTAAGTCCATAAAAATTGGAAAAGAATTCTATTGCCTTATTTTACAACTTTTGCGTCGATATGCACTGTTAAGCAACATATGCGACGCACTATTAAGTAACATATACAATACAAAGTAAGGCACACTGGACCTGTTTAATTAGAATAAGTGAAAATTACTGCAATTTATGCAAGAATTATACCACCCTGTAATTAATCAAACGGATATGCTGCCATTCCTGAAATCCGATTTGCCGATAATGATGTTTACAACTACCGAAACACCATCACTTGCAGATGCGAAGATTTTTCCAAAGTGCTCCGCTGTCAGATCTTCTTCGTTGCTAATCAGCACACCGCGTGCACCCAATGCTACTCCTACATTGTCGTATCGCGTGAACTTAAAAAATCCTTTTTCCACTTGTTTTTCAAAAAGTAAAGCTATATCTTTAAGATGTTGAGACAGAAAAATCTTCGCCATTAAAACCAGTGCCAAAAAATGCTCCCAGTGCACTCAAGATATCTTGAATAAATTTTTGATAGCATCACGTTAAGTATTTCATCATCATCGATTATAAAGAATTTTCAACAACAAACAGGGATTAGAAAGCTGTAATACAGTAAATTTAGAAGATGTATAAAGTAATGAAATAACATACTTCAAGATTCACTGCAATCGAACTGCTGAATGTGGAAACTTGCTCACGCGCGATTTGTGACCAACAAGCATCATTGCCAATTATCGCCACAACAGAAAGTTTATGACGAGAAAAAGTATCAAATTCCATCAGCGAAAAACCGCAGGAACCATCACCGTATAGGATCACCACTGGTCGATTTGGATGAACCTATAACAAAATAAGTAATTTACAACATAAATTTGCAAACGAAAAAATGAATAGCTACAGTTTTTATTGTCAACCCAACTCTTATATAAAGGAAAATATTTCAAACCATTAAAATACAAACATCAAACGAGCTATAATGTGATGCGCTACAAAATAAAGTGCAGTGGCATGTGTAATATCGGTAAGAAGTACAATTCAAAGCCATTAAGTTTTTTGTAAGATCTCAATGCTTGAGCAACAAAAGAAGAAAGTATTACATTCCGTTTTTAATCAAACTGCTTCTAAAAAAAAAAGTCTTCAAATTTTTGTAAAGCGTGACGCACAACTTTTGCTCCAAGTGCAAAACCAGCTCCAACACCCAAAGTGCCAAAAACTCCAGGATCAAGCCACTGTAGTGGTCCTCTTGGATGGACAATGTAAGAAGCACTTCCAACAAAATCACCACCATCAACTATCAAAATTGCATTGTCTGGCAAAACCTGCAGTATAAGAATTAAAAACATAGAAATTAGAAAACTATAACACTACTCAAAGAATAAAATTAAATAAAACAATAAAACACAACTGAAACCAACTTTATTGACCATGGACAGCGCATAAAGAGGATTTATTCCATCTTTTACAAGTGCTCGACGCATTTTGTCCATATTTTCCATATTTTTCTCCCTATCTTTTTCTGTCAAATATACTATCCAATCTCGTGTCAACAAACCAGGCTGAAAGGTTTACTTATTTGTTATTGTTCACACGTATACTGCTGCTAAATATTTACGACACCAACGAATATTTTTACAAAAAATTCAGAAACGAAACATCATTCTCGTTCACAGCTAACAGATTTCAGAACTACGCTACGGTTAAAACATGACTGTAGAGAACTGAACTGAACCAAGAAGGTAGTTTTGAGGTTACTACTAACAAATTCCAGATAAGCTGAAATCAAAACTGATTATGGGACGCGTCTAAACATATAAAGATGTCATTAACCATCCAAACAAAAACGTAATACTTCATGACCAATTGAATTCAAATAGTCAGCAAGATTGACTAAGGTTGTTGCAACGTCTGCCTGAATAGCTAAACTAGCTCGCCAGAATATGCTTTCATTTTTTAACATCTGCCCACGATCACGATTTATTGAAACCACATCAGCTTTCGATGAAAGAACACGTCCGTATGAAAGACGGAAATCACATACTGCACCTGAAACAATCTAATTCTATGTAACTATGGAATGCTTTTAAAGGTTAATCATGCAAATTCAACAAAATCAAAAAATAATAATGTACCAGCAAGAATAATTAAGTCGGCTTCTTTGAGGGTATCTTTTCTGTTGTAGCGCATCTGGATAGGACTTTGGTGCCCCAGTAATCCACGAGCCATACCAGTCAAGTACGTTGGAATGCCGATAGACTACAATAAGAATTATAATACGTCCATCATATTTTTTTCATATACATATATATATATATATATATATATCCCTTCATGATCCGAACATATGACATATATAACCTTACATATGACCTACATGAAATGCTTTTAAAGGCCATATTCCAGATAAATGCACAATAACTAGTTTTTCAGTAGTACCGACCTCGCATTCTGCTCTATTAATAATCCGTCGGCCATCAACATAAGAGCACTGAGTGAACATGCAGAACATACCTTTACAGCGTTCCTTAATTCATACACACTAACGGGAGGTAAAACCGCCTGACTGCCAATAATCAGTACCGGCTTCTCCGATTTCAAAAATAGATCCATCAGCTTTATGATATCATTATCTTTAGGAAATGGTATTTTGGCTGGTATGGGTAGGATTTCCTCTTTGAGGGCCCACCCACCACTGAATTGCCGAGAAATGTGTGTTACGAGATATAAGTTGATGATTGTCTGGAAGCAAATTTGAATAATAATAGAAGCAAACATACAAGGTTTTACAGTGTATGGCAAATTATACAGCACAAACGAGAAGGATCTTAAATTTTCAAAATGTTTCAGAAATAAATTTGGGAAAAAATAAAAGTTCCGCGTAAGCTTTCCATTTTGCTCTCAGCATTAACATGATCTCACATGGAATCACGTAATAAATTGTAATGCAGATAAAAACTTTTACTTTCTCCTAAAATTTGCAAATCTGAATACTGCAAAAAGAAACGGGTTACGAAAGGCTTTTTAATTAATTTGGAAGAGTTGTCAACATAATTCTAAAAACAATTACTTGTTTGAAACTTTTGGGTTTAACTATATGCATTTCGCGGAATACCATCTTATAAGAATAGAGTACATCAATAGGTATTTCCACAAACACCGGACCAGGTTTACCACTCTGTGCAATATGCATGGCTTTTCTGAGGACTGATATAATATCCCTTATGCGTGTTACTCGAGCAACGTATTTACACAGTGGTCGCATTAACGAAATTTGATCGATATCCTTAAAAGTAAGTACATTTTTGGAATTTTATTACTAACGAATGTAAAATCCACAAAACAACATTACAACTGATGGTTGGTATTGTTAGGATGTCCTATACGCAACAGTGTAGCACGTAATCACAAACGAGATATTAGATAGCCGCAACCAATTTTGCTAAGACATTGAAATAATTTGGAGATATTTCTTATACAAACTAACCGCGCACACGCAGGTGAATAAATGATAACCTGTAGAGCGCCACAGTCTCTTGATAAATTTGGTGCTGCACCCGCAATAATAACAACAGCAGTTTCCGCCATTTGCGCATTTTTTACTGCAGTAACCGTGTTTGTTAAGCCTGAATTAGAATGCTCGGAAGAGGAAAGCAAAAAAAGTGAGACGACGATCATATTTCTCTTACACCACTACACTTTGCTGTTCATTACGTTGGCGCAAATAAACTATACATCACAATTCAGTTGATTCAGTCGGCGATTAAGCTTGATTAGTTTGTAGCAGCTACATCACCCTTTCACTACAGTGTAGAAAATTCTCCATAACGAAAATGTTTTATCGAACCACATAAGTGGTTTAATCTATAAATCAAACAGTTCCTTGACACTTATCTTACCTGGTCCTGCAGTAACAACCGCTACACCAACGCCTTGACGTAAACGTGCAACAGCATCAGCTGCAAACACAGCGTTAGCTTCATGGCGTGTGTCGTACACTTGAATGCCAAGATTTTTTGCAGCAACCAGGATTGGTGATATATGTCCGCCGCACAAGGTAAATATTTCGCTTACATCATGTGCCTAAAAGGTATTCAACAGCATAATTCTCGGAAACACTTGACAGTACCACTATCAGTTGACAGATATTAGGATTACACATCAAAATTTTCAAGCTTTCGAAACACAGTGCTTTACCAGAGACTATCGAAAGTTGAGTTGCAAGAAGGGATAATTCTATGATTGGAGCAACAGGATGACTGCTTTCCCAAACAACTTACATCGAAACGAGAATTAACCTTACCTTCAACACTGCAGCAACTAACTCGCCACCATGATGATTGGAGTTCTCATCAACCTGAGTATGCAAAACACTAAAGATTCCATTCTTCACATAAATTTTAGTTCATTGCTAATAGTTCTACAACATAGGCCATAATTCCGAAACAAATTCCACAACCTATTAGCTTCCTCCAGTTCCTTTTATCATAGTTAACAATTCTCAGATAAAATTGTAACCTGAAAAAGATCCAGTATCCAATGTGATCGTTTTCTTTTGTACAAATCTGATAAAATCTGCTGCAAAGTACTGATGCTATCGATATTAAAGATTTTGATCAACCATAGAAGTACAAGAATGAGAACAATCAAACTTCCCAACAGTAAAAACATCATTTACTTCCTAATCACTTCTCGACCCTGAAAATATGAGATATGGAAGAGTGTAGCAATTCTTAAAATTTCAATTCAAAAAAAAAAAACAGGGGAAACTCCCGCAACCTCAGAAAAGCGCCAGACCGATGTACCGGTGATATTCGTTTCAACACGTATAGCATGCAATAAGTGTGCAACAGTGCCTTACAGGGGCGGGTGTCGATGCACTAGGTAGTCTGGGAGGTGTCGGAGTGTGAGTGGCAATCGTCCTTATTGATTGCCAATTTATGCAAGGGAGGAGAAGGAGACAAGAAATGCGTGACGTACCGCTGTGGCAATTCATCAGTGAAGTGCACGGAAAAGAATAAATCTCTTCTAGTGGACGCGTCAACGGGGACACCGCGCGACGTTGATAACCAGCAAGTAATGTGAAGTGATTTCATTTTTTAACCAAATTCATGAACAGCTTTCGGCTAGCCCACAGAGCGTTCAACCAGCCACTCTGAATTAAACTGTGAAAAGAGCGGCGAGAAGGGTTGATGATTATGCGGCATTTGAAAATTATTTTTATTATTATCATGAATTGTTATTATAAATCATTATTAATATTACTATCATTATTATTAATTATTATTATTGTTTTGCTATTATCATTATTATTAATTATTATTGTTTTATTATTATCAGTATTATTACCAATTATTATTATTTATTGTTGATTATTATTACTGTTGTTTATCAATCTTATTGTTATTTTTTATCGCCGTCATTATTATTATTATTTATTTATTTGTTTATTTATTTGTTTGTTTATTTATTTATTTATTTATTTATTTGTTTATTTATTTATTTGTTTATTTATTTATTTGTTTATTTATTTATTTGTTTATTTATTTATTTGTTTATTTATTTATTTGTTTATTTATTTATTTATTTATTTATTTATTTGTTTATTTATTTGTTTATTTATTTATTTGTTTATTTATTTATTTGTTTATTTATTTATTTGTTTATTTATTTATTTGTTTATTTATTTATTTGTTTATTTATTTATTTGTTTATTTATTTATTTGTTTATTTATTTATTTGTTTATTTATTTATTTGTTTATTTATTTATTTGTTTATTTATTTATTTATTTATTTATTTATTTATTTATTTATTTGTTTGTTTATTTATTTATTTATTTATTTATTTATTTATTTATTTATTTATTTATTTATTTATTTATTTATTTATTTATTTATTTATTTATTTATTTATTTATTTATTTATTTATTTATTTATTTATTTATTTATTTATTTATTTATTTATTTATTTATTTATTTATTTATTTATTTATTTATTTATTTATTTATTTATTTATTTATTTATTTATTTATTTATTTATTTATTTATTTATTTATTTATTTATTTATTTATTTATTTATTTATTTATTTATTTATTTATTTATTTATTTATTTATTTAATTGGTTAATTAATTAATTTATTTATTTGTTTATTTAATAAATAAATAAATAGATAATTTGTCTATTTATTATTATTATTTTTTATTATTTATTATCATTAATTGTTAATTATTATTTATTGTTTATTATTATTACTAACTATTATTATTGTTAGTTATTATCAATAATAATAATACTTGATTATATAATAATCTATTATTTACTCATTTATTATGGGTCATTATTAGTTAGTTACTATTTAATTCTTTATAGTTTTAATTCAAATCGACTTTTTTAGTGAACAAGCTAAGCCTGGTTAAAAAGTAGAATGCCATGGCGAAGTTTAATTTTCAATATTTCGCTTTCCTTTATGCACAACAGCCTCATTGATGTGTACGCGCGTGCGTGTATGTGCATCAGTCTGTCTATGAGTGTGTGTGTGTGTGTTTATAAATGAGCGGATGGATGTGTGAGTAGTAGTAATTTATATATAGCTGAATGGGAGAGAGTCCACCCCCTAGCAATTAAACACTGTATTTCCAGTCAATTCGATTCGTGGAATAGAGCGAGCTATCGTTGTGTTTGCTCTGAAACGATAGCTTCTACGTTTCGGATGGCAGCCGTACACGCTGCTATGTTACACTTATTTTGTTCCGCTTCGTCACGCTAAATTAGCAATCTAATTTTGCTTGTTTACACGTTTTGTTACTGAAATTATTGCCAATTTTAATCGGATTATATGACATGACACGTTTCAGTAATTTGCATACGTGTGTGATTGAGGGAGCGAGTGAGTATTATTTATAATGATTATTGCATAAAACGGTTAATCATCTCTCATACTCATAAATCAGAGTTATTCATTCACAACGACAATGATGTTTGGAATGGTGTTTCGTCCTTGTCTCGCTTGACTGAAATATTTGTGTTACAGGTGATAATTATTGGTGGATGTGTGAAGAGTGTGATCTTTCCCGAAGGATGATTTTTGGTTGGTGTGGCAACAACGCTTGCAGAATTGAAAACAATTGGAAGTGCCGCCTGTCATCATCATCAGCTGTAGGAGGGAAGGATGGATGCATAAGACATACAGCTGTTGCATATTTTTAGTGCTGGAAATCAGTCTTAGCTTTAAGCTTTAACCAGTTCTTTCAGTCTGTTATTTTACTGTAACGATTGTTAACTATAGAGAGATTTGTTAAATAGGATTAAAATCCAAGCAAATTTTACATATATGGCGAAATTTAAGTAAAATTAAATTCGAATGAAACGGCGAAACTTTTGATGAAAATGAATCTTGGTCGTGATTGAGTTTAGGGATTGGAGCAAAATTAAATTTTAAAAAGGATGAAAAATATGGATAGTTTAAACAGTGTGCTGATAAATTACTTCGATAGAAACAAAAAAAAAAATGTTCAGAAGTGTATTACAACTTTTGTTATCGCATCATTTTGTCATACATCGAAGGTTGATCGTAAAGTTCATCCAGGCAACTCATTAATTTTTCATTGCTTTGCATAAAGTTTTAATTCTTGGGAATAGGAATACGATAAATTACATGCTAGACATTGACAGTTCTAATTAATTCGAAAACTGTACAACGAATATGCATAAAAATTCAATCCTAACATATGTTTGTCACAGCTAGGAAATATCATTATAACATTACAAAACACATTTCACGAAGTATTAAACAGGTCCTAAAGATGCTGTCAAATACATAGTCCAACTGACGGAATGATTTGACAATTGGCATTGTGCGCATTCTTCTACAACTATCAATTTTAAACCAATAAATTGCCTTCCGAAAATTAGTGATAAATGAGGAACTTTAGAAATTGCCATATATGTGTATAATGAGTTCCAAAATTTGTTTCATCACAAGTAAATGGTGCAACAATGTGTGAAATATAATTTAGTGAACGTGTACTGAGTTGTTTTATAATTATACATGAATTAGAACTAACAACTGTAACTTTACTTTAAGCATTCTATCAAAGATTGCATCGATAGGAAATCTTTCCCACGGATGATAATGGGCCGGGAATGGAAACATTTTGAATTTTGATTTTGACAATATCGTGCTATTTGAAATTACAATTTTAAGTGATAAAAATGGACGAATTAATCCTTTTTGGTACTGTTAGATGTAATGGATGAACGATGGAAAGTGTGTGATAGGCATGAACAGTGCGAATACGTTTCCGTTATGGTCAATACGAAGTGTTCGGCTTCGTGTTACCGTACTGCTTGCTGTTGCACTTTGTATCGAGGGTTTGATGCGTACCAATATGAATATGGCAATGGTATGTATGGTGAATTTAACTGCTGTAATGCAACTTGAACAATCATTTACCGGTAAATTTCATTAAATTTAATGAAAATTTTATGTATTTCTTTGGTATACATAGAAATAGTGGTTTTTAGCAAATATTTCATCAAGCTATTATTGCTGCAGTTATTAATTTACTACATTGTTGATGTAAGTTGTTGCTTCATTAGCTTGATTTGTATAAACTGTTACTAACGCTGTTAGCATCATCTACTGCTAACATTGTTTGTTTTCTTCATAGTTGGTTGTCCATCATGATAATACCTATTGCAACATTTTCGTCGCAAAGAATGAAGTCTAACAACGCCACATCGAGTATTTTGAAATTACGTAAACCGTTTTAGGTCAGAAACCGGACGAATCGCTAGTGAACCCTAATTACACCAATTTACCAAATTCGTGTGCCAAAATATTTGAACGCAAACGAAGTTACGTAAGTTTGTTCTGTTCATTTGTGAAACAGTATTTTGAATTGCTATGAATTGGGGAGTTTATTTCATTCCTATTTCTTTTCACGTTGTCTCTTCATTTCAGAATGGTGAACTGATATGGACAGGTGAAGAGCAGGCATGGATTTTCGCTGCGTTTTATGTTGGTGGTTTGCTTGTTGTATTTCCAGGAAGTGAGTGCCACTAATTTGGTTAGATTTTCATGTCTGAAAGTGGAAAAATGACTTGTGTTGGTACAAAGAAAAAATACTGTATTGAATGGCATAGTAGTGCGGTCGATTATTTCGGATAATTTATTTTAGAAGCATTTCAGGCTATCTATGCGACTGGATAGGGCCAGCTAACACTGTACAAAGTGGTGCAATTATTAATATCATTGGTTCAATGACCACGCCATATGTTTCACGTGAAGTTGGTGTTATGGGCGTGATTATCATACGATTTTTGATGGGCTGTGGTCAGGGTGTACTGACACCGTGCATGAATGTACTTATTGCATACTGGTTTCCATTATCGGAAAAAAGCACGGCCGTTGCTTTAGCAACTACTGGTAATCAGGTGCCATTTTCGAAACACTTCGTTTTCTTGAGTTGTTTGTATGACACATTTGTGAAAATTTATCGAACACACAAATTTACATATCATGAAAATTTTTTCAAGTTTGTTTGTACAGAACGGTGATTAAATTACGTTCTTTCAGTTATCTATAATTTTTGCAATGTTTATCACAGCAGAGCTCTGCCAGATGTCATTTTTTGGTGGTTGGCCGGCTGCGTTTTATCTCTATAGTAAGCTGTTCCCAGACATTATTTTAGCCACTGCTAAGTTGTATTTCTTGGAAACCCTTCTGACCCAAATATGAGAGTGCTTCCCTAATTAGCTGTAATTGTTAGTTGTATGGTCAACGTTTGTGGTTGATAATTCATTTATCGGAAATTATCGGACTTCAGAGCTCCGGTTTCATACAAATCGAATTTTGTCACATTATTATAATTTTTAGGCTTGTTAGGTATTGGTTTGTGTTTTGGATGGTTTCTAGTGGTGAGGGACGTGCCAACTCGTGTGAAGTATATCACAGATGCTGAACTCACTTATATCACCGGTTCTGCACACAGACGTGGTCAGAAACGCGTAATCCCTGTGGTCAGTAGCTTAATAAATTTAATTATGAAAATACATAGTGTAACACATAGTTTGCTCCTTGTTTCATTCTTCTCACCTTAAGCTTGAGCCGAATGTTTCAGAATGTTCCATGGAAAAAGATTTTGTCGTCAACTGCAGTTTGGTCTGCTGCACTAAGTTCATTTTGCCAGTCATTCGTAGTTGTTGGTACCGTGACTTATTTACCTCTCTATTATCGCACTGTACTTAGTATGGATCTCACTTCTGTAAGTAATATCTATTATCTCATCGGAAGTGGTAAATATAGAATGCAACTTTCTTTCTAGTTAAGTCAAGTAGTTACGAAAACGATGTTGACTTAGATTTATATTAGACTCGAAATCACTTTAAAATTTGACAACACCATATTCCATATATCAGCAACAGTAATTGAGAGGTTTACGAGTGAGAAATTTTCTACTACCATATATTATATCAACCAAGTATTTTCCACCAAGTAGACTCATTCACTAGTTTGGTTTAGAATAACTGACTATTCGGTTCTTGAATGCATTTTAGGGTGCTTGTCATCCGACGTATTAAGCATCTGCTTATGCTCTGCATTAAAAAATTAAGCAATTTTGATTAACTTGTTAATCTGTTTATACAGTATATAAATTGTTCAGAACGGTATACTTTCGGCACTTCCTTTCATTTGTCAGTTAGTAAGCAAATTGGTATTTGCGGGTCTCGCAGATAAAGCGAAAGAAGTCGGGTTTTCTCCAAATCAGGTTACAAAGATGTGCAATTTATGCGGTAGGTTTTGTATTTTTAGAATGTAGCTCAAATGAAGTTAGCTGAAGTGTAGCTTCCAATTTTAATTCCATTACTAATAAACTGAAAATTGAAAATATGTTGCCAGTTCATGTGAATTTAGAACTTTCTTACAGCATCACTTGGCGGAGCATGCTGTTTTACTGCACTAATATTTTTTGACTGCAATCATCGGAATAAGGCAGTGTTTTTCATCTGTCTAGCCATGGGTATTCTATCTGGTTTTGTTCCAGGATATAACACGAGGTTTCCTTTGCACTGTTCTAAAAGTTTTAGCCATCATATGACGGAATTCTCTAGACACTGTTTAAAAACGCTCATGAAAGCAACACTACTTGGATTTCTCTCGATAGGCTAGCAAAATTTAGAGAAATCGAACGTGAGCGGTAGTCAATATTTTGTAGTTTAGATTTTAATGAAGTTAATGCTGTTACACCAAGAATTAGAGCAAATGTTTGCAGTATCGTATGTATTGCTCCGAAATACACGTCATCAGTGGCTTCGTTCTGTAGACTTTGGGGAACAGTTGGTTCCATCACCTCACCTTACATCATTGGAATGATCACCGTAAAGGTTTTTTCTACTTTACGTTATATCTCTCATTCAGGCTCAGTACACACCAATGGAAAATATTTAAAATATTTTCACTTTTAGCGTACTGTAATGTGCATTTCAAAACAGAAACGAGGTCGGAAACGGTAGCTAGTCTGTTAGATGTAGGCAAACATTGATATTTTAACATATCATATAGAAGTTTATGCTTTCAATGTCAATAAGGTATTGAGTCGCTATCTTAATAAGTAGAGTTTTGCATAACTCAAAAAGGTGAATTGCTTACTTTAGAACACATTTTACTCGTAATTTTAGAGTGTGATGTCAGAATGGCAAACTGTGTTTGTAATTATGATATGCGTGCTAACAATGACCGGTGCAATTTTCCAATTATTTGGTACAGGTGAACGGTTGTTTTTTTTTTTTTAAATTTTATATCTGTTTGCAGTTTTTGTCATTTGATTCCGCTGTGGCCAACTTAGTGTTCCTGTTTACGATTCGAATTTTACGATTTCTTATTTCGCTATGCTGTTGAGTGTTTTACAGTAAACGAACAGGAGTGGGCTCAAGATACACCCGGAATCTCAATCCTAGATTATGTGAATTCATTGAATGAGAAAGAAACAGACAAGGCATTAAAGGCAGAGTTGGAAAAAAGTGTTTAGCAGGAAGAGATAATTTAACGGAACAGTGGTGAGCAATATCGTTCTTACTCCTGTCAATATACCTAAAAATTGATTGAAGTGACTTTTATGGAATTTGCAAACTTGTGTATATGATTTTTAGAATTTGAAATTTGAGGAATTTCAGATAGCGTTTTTTTATTCGACTGGTACAAAAGTGAATAAGATTATCGCACTGGCAGTGTTAGCTTCTTCATATTAAAATACGATCTTAGATGTTCTATATTCACGGATTTATGGTTTTTGTTTACATCCTTTTTTTCTTATAGGAAAATGACGTTAAATAGAAATCGAATTCGTGTTCTTGCAAGTAACTACTTCGCAATAGCAGCAACACATTTGAGTGAATGTAGAAGAATGCGCGATAAATCTACGTTGCAAAAGAAATGTGAGACAGTTGTCGGTTGATCAGATGACAACAATTATTGAAGTTGATTTCCTTTTAATTATACAACAATTTGATGATGGATTCAACATCAATCATTGTATTGTCGTTTAACATTTCATGCAAATTAATGATACGAAATATCTGGGTACTTGTTGAGAGCTCACCGATAAACAACAAGTAGATGAAATGTTTTTTTATTCCGCCTTCTTAAACGAACTGCTTCGTAATTGGACTGTGATTTTCGACAACTTGACCATCATTAGTGGACTGAACTGAATTGCAACTGGATCGTTATATGCGAAGATTGCTGATAGAACCGGAATTTACTGTGGCAGTTTCCGACTGCAGATCAGAAAAGAAATGCTTAAAAAGTGGAACCAATTGAACTACGAAATATTGTCTTACCACATTTTGTCTGTGCTGAATCTATCATCAAGCGACTATTTACCACTTACTTCATCATTGAGCATAGTAATTTCATTATAGAAAAATGCTTTAAAAGTTTAGCAAAGAATAGAGAATGTTTCTGAGTTTATCAAATCCTGATGGACGTGGAGGGGATTTGTGCTAGTGGAGCGGAAGAGTGATTCTGACTGGTATAGATGCATCGACTGTCACATCTGAAATCAATGTCTAACTTAGTAATCGATTTACCCAAAAAAAAGCCATAGGTCTTATTTTTGACAGGACAAAAGAACATATGTTCGTTTAAGCTTATAATTTGTTAATCATTGAATTTCAGAGTGTAATCTCATAAGCCACTGATGTTGTGAAACTTTTGCTATGGAGAAGTTTGCTTGATTAGTTGATGCTTGTGAGCTTAGTGTAATCGAATAATTATTGACTTACCCACTTACAACAACGACACAATACCAGCAGCACCGGCAATCGCTCTTGCAACGACTAGCCAGCCTCTCTGAGAACCTCCCGCCCGATCCTCCTGGTCACGCAGAAGAGGAATGCCTCCCGCCTTTTTGCAAACATGATCTACTACATACATAGGTAGTTGATAGAGAGAGGGGCGGGTTACGGACACTGAGTGATTGGCTGACATCAACACGGATTGGTGACAAACGCGGGAAACAGTCTGATTGAATGATGCAGTGAATAGCACGTTGCATGACTAACGGATTAACTAGCGTTTGGGGGGAGGGGGGAAGGATACGATAGGTGACGGATTACACTTAAATGATAATTAGATAAGAATTTTAAATAATTAGATAAGAATTACGTACAATATTTATTTGTATTTCCCGCTAGACCTCGGATTTCTCGACAACTGATAACGATGCGAGGAAAAGCATTTGAGCTTCCAAAATCATTTGCTTCCAACTGATATCAGTTTTTTTTTAGCTAGGATTATGAGCTTTAAGGTGCTAAATGTGTCAGTGCTTTATATTGCAAATGCATACGCTGTACTACTTGTTAGTTTATGGCCTGTGGTAATTGTCTGCTTCATTGTCTTTCCACTTTTTGAAGTTTCACGAGCATTTTATTAACTTTACCCATTGGCATTTCACAATTGATATAACAAATCAATTTTCCTCCCTTTTTTTTTTAAAAAAAAAAAGGAATTAATTTGGCAGAAATGATAAGCGTAAAATTTTCAGAACAAACTGGATCGTTACTGCAACTATCACGTCACATCCATTAATCAAAAATGATTTCAAAATTAAGCGTTGTTTTTTTTTTCGTTTAAAACGATCGTTGTAAGTAAAATGGACGAAATTGGTGGTGGTGATGATATCGATCACTTTCAATTGCATTCATATTTACACAAAACTTAATAAAACTAATAATTTCCTAAAATTTCTTGCATAATTAAAAAAATTCTTATTTTCAAAAACCTTTACAATCAAAATATATGCATTTTTGATTTCTTTACACACATTTCATTAAAATATAGCATGTTTTTTATTTGCTAATTTTTTACTTCAAAAAAACAGCACAATTCGTGAAGATAGTAATGAATAATTGAAGTTCTTGTTACAGAAAAAAAAAACATTAAGATTCCATTTTAGCAACACATAAACAAGATTTTTTTTTCTGAATTCATGACAGGGAAAATATAATTTTAAAATTATCCATTGACAGGAGATACCGAAGTAGTGGGCAAAGTTAAATATATCATCCTCTGGGAAATTTGCTTCACTCATCTTCCGATAGGCAAAAAAAAGTGTGTGTGTCTGTATGTGCATATATATATATATACATATGTGTGTGTGTGTGTGTATGTTTTGTGTTTCACACACATTTCAATCACTAACGAAATTTTTTCATTTTTTTATTTTTTGGCTATTTTCATAGAAATTCGTTTGTGAGAAACGACTGGAATGAAGGCTTTTCTCATGCTTTTCTTAGTAGCATACTATCATTCCTGTTTTTTTTTCGCTCTCTAATTTTCATTGCTCTTATGCTAATAAATTTTACAACGAAATGAGGAAAATTTTCGGAAATGAGAAATGTTATGAAAGATTTCTAGCATAAATAACTCTATGATAACTATACGTTTAAATTTATTTTTTATTTTTTTCTTTTTTGTAAAATATGAATGGTGTGATGCTGATATATTATTTACTTTTCAGTCTTCCGTT
The DNA here is from genome assembly GCA_963070105.1 of Litomosoides sigmodontis. Taxonomy (NCBI): domain Eukaryota; kingdom Metazoa; phylum Nematoda; class Chromadorea; order Rhabditida; family Onchocercidae; genus Litomosoides; species Litomosoides sigmodontis. Next base: position 8,934,224 of record OY718806.1, read on the forward strand.
TTTTTCCTCCCTCACCTTCTACTTCAACATAGTTACTCCTCGTATCCTGTCTTCTCCTCCTTCTCCTTCTCCTTCTCCTTCTCCTTCTCCTTCTCCTTCTCCTTCTTCTCTTTCTCCTTCTCCTTCTTCCTCTTCCTGTTCCTGTTCCTCTTCCTCTTCCTCTTCTGCTTTTTGTTTTTTCTTCATTTCAAAACCACTTCCGGACAGAAGAAGTTATTGCGGATGGAAAGTTGAAGTGTAATCGATCTATATCGAAGTTGTCTTATAACTATCTATCTTTTTATCCTAAATTTTCCCTTTTTTTCAAACATTTTTATATTTCTTTAAAATCAGAAAAATTTTCAAAAAAAATAATATGCAATGAAAACAACTGAATGAACAAATGCTTATTCATTCGCCTCTTCTCTGCTACTTCAAATGAATTTTAGGAATTGTCAGCTTATTCCATCATCCGACAAAATGAATGATATTATCAGAGCAGAAGAATTATTATCCCAATATATCAATTGATTGATAATGCATTGCTTGAAAAACGGCAAAAAAAATTTGTATTTTTTTTAATGCTGTAAATAATGATCTTTTTTTTCCGGGAACTACAATAATTCCTATGATAGTTTTAGCTATTATTTTTTTTTTAAAAAGAAGACAAGAAAAAAAGAAGATTCAACTGGAATATGCTCAAAAGTGAATGATTGACGAATTGTGATGGTTAATTATTTGGAACGTGCTTGTACGTTAGTAGACTGTTCACCGTTACCGTCATCTCTCAGTGCATCATCAACAACACATCAGCAAAAATCTCAGAGATTTTCAAGGGTTAACTACGTTGGTATGCTACTGTGCATTTATTTAATTTCCTTTTTGTCAGTGTTAAAAAGGATTTTAAAAATTTATTGCTCATCATTTTATTACTAATAAATAAATTATCTACTCGAAATTCTTACCCAAAAAAATGGACAGATGAAGAAATGCATCTTCGAAAAAGTGTAACTACTTTTATAATAAAATTTTGAATTAATTTTAGGTGGTGAAGTTTTTAAATTTAGATAAATATAATGTGTTTGAAATTTCGTTTTAAATTTAGATAAATATAATGTGTTTGAAATTTCGTAATAATTGTCTTTTTTTTTTTAATGAGAAAACTATTTTGTTCCAATTCTTTATCACACTATTTTGTTTGTTTTTATCAGTTAATCCACGGTGCGATGATGCAACTAAATATAAACACGTTGAGCATGCAACTGATGAAAAAGTTCATTGTATGAAACATAAAATTCGACTCACCAGTGCATCGGCGCAATTGTCGCAATATCGGTGTTGCTGCAGCCTTATGCATTCTGTGGTATGCATTACAATATGCCACATTTTTGCAATCGAAAATTTAAAATAATTTATTTGTTTCCTAAGGATAATTGATCATACTTTAATGTATAAGTAAGCGTTATATTTTTGATCACTTTCGTCTTTACCTAAAATAAATATAATAAATTACAACTTAAAAGTGCAGTAAAGATTTTTTAAAATTTCTGTAACCAAATATAATTCAGATATATATAATTATTTTACCACTGTTTTTTTTTACTAACAAAATTGTTCTCAATCCATACTGATTAAAAGAAGTAGCAATTTTCCTCCTTCCCTCTCCTCGTTAATTTTCCCGATTTTCCAGGTGGGCATTGTTTCATACTTACAATCAATTGTTTTCAGACTGGTACTAGATTATTTCTGTTAATTTATGTGGCCTTATCAGTTATCGCTTTTACGTTTGCGATAAAATTAGCTGTACTTTGGTCTGTGGTACCATTTGTAATCGCTTCACTAAGTATTTATGCATTGTGTACGGAGAAACACAAATACTTGTATCCATTTTTAATCGTGTCGGTTTGTTTCATTTTACTACCATATCATCTTCCTTCTGTCCTTTTTTTTAATCAAATTTTAAAAGATATTTTTTTTTTTTAGAGAAACAGTAAAACATTTGCTTCACTAACTTTTCACTTCACATTCCTTTCACTTACATTCACTTCACATTCTGCATAATTTCACTAATTTTAGAGTGTTCATATAATACTTTGCATTGTGGTTGTACTTCTAATAATCACCTTTACGGCTGCTAGTTATGGAACTTTTAGGCAAATTGTTGGTAAGTGTATTGAATGAATTAGAATTGAAGAAAAAAAAATCCTGCTGTTATAATGTGCATGACTTCGCATGATTAATTGCTAACAACAAAATGAATGAATCATAATATTATCACTTATCATTAAGCTAATTCAAGCAATATGTTATCATTTGGATAAGTGAAATTGTGATAATTTTAAATTGTGTTTCTCAATGCACCGTGCAATTTTCAGAAATATCAAACATCTGCGATCGAAAATTGAATTAATGAAAATTAAAAAACTTTTTGTTACAGAATACTATATAAAAGCACGACTTAGCGATACATTTATTGTAATATTCGTCATCACATCTGTTGTTTTATTTCTTACTTTATCGATAGTGCACTTATGGCAAGTAACTGTTGTTTACAGGTAAATTTGAGCAATGCTTTAAAAATTAACCTTTTTTAGTTTGATTGATGAAAATAGTGAATGGATGGATATGTTTTTCAAATCTTTCTTCTTTTGCTCTATCTCTTTCACTCCCGCAATTTGCTGCAGTTGCTTTTTTAGGAGAAGCTAGTTTTGTCAGTAATAATTTAAGAGATAATTCATTGATACAAAGAGCAATGGAAATTCATAAATTTCGTTGTAAAATTAGTTTCCAGCTGTATGATGTATTTCGAGCAAAAGCGCCACCTGGAGCATGAGCAATGCCAACCAATGATTGTGAAATACAGGTGTTCACGCGAAAAGGAAAATGAACATTTGGACAACTGTCATGACAGTTTCGTTGTCAATCAAAAATGTTATCAAAGTTGTGACTCAGTGTAACTGTAATTATTTTATGAGATGAAAGAGGTAGAAATGAGAGATTAGCGCATTACTAAATTTCAGGTGATAGTTTGGATTGCAGTTTGAGCGATGATTTTAACTAAAAATCGAACCCCAAAAAATTCTACGGCCAATACAAGCGTATGCGTAATTCAATAATAATGGTAGTGATAGTAATGCTGATTATGTAATCATGATAATAATAAATAATAATAATATGACAATAATAATGATAATGGTGATAGTACAATTAGTTCTTGTAAAAGTTAATTGTTCCGAAATGTTGAAATTTATAATAATTCATCGAGAAATTCGTGGATTATTTTACCTGTCATGCAACTCATAACAAATTCAATACTCTCCTCCAACATCATCTTTTTCTTGCATTTCAATTTTCATCTAAGGAATGGTTACGAATAGCAAAGCATCCCTCATCCTCTTTAACTCATATTTATTGCCCCATTCTTTCCACGGTTCTCAGGTGGTTGAGTGCTGTTGTTAGAAACTTCAAATGTATGCTTCTTTTTCAATTTCAACCTTTCTGTTTTTTTAATTTGAATGATATTTATTGATTACTTGCATTATTCTATGTATATTTTCTCCAGGGATTTTTCATACCTCTTAATAATTTCAAATTTCACGTTCTGACGTTTCTATTTGTTTGTGTGAAAATTTCAAACCTCGTCATTGAAAAAATCCTCATCACTTCACCCATGGAAGAAGTGTAACATATGAAAGACTATTTCCACCATCATTAGCTACGTGAAACATTTCACGTGAAAACGTACATCAGTTAATGATGGTTTTTTTTGTCGACAAACATTTTTATTTCATTTGGTAAATGTTTCAAATCGAACTGATTGGAGCAAATCTTCGCACGACCCGCAAGTTAAATTTCACTCTAAAACACAAAGTTATATAAATTGAATTCGTTAATGGAATAAAAGTAATTGAATTTAGCTTTCGATTTAACACGGCATATTTTTCTGAGAAAATTGAACTAACATTATTGCTATACTGTCTTGTTGTTTTGTCGTAACAATTATTTTAGTGATTACTAATTGTTATTATTATTATTATTATTATTATTATTATTATTATTATTATTATTATTATTATTATTATTATTATTATTATTATTATTATTATTATTATTATTATTATTATTATTATTATTATTATTATTATTATTATTATTATTATTATTATTATTATTATTATTATTATTATTATTATTATTATTATTATTATTATTATTATTATTATTATTATTATTATTATTAATTAATTAATTAATTAATTATTAATTATTATTAATTATTATTGCTATTATTAATTGTTATTATTATTAATAATTATTTATTATTATTAATCATTATTATTGTTGTCATCATTATTATTAATTATTAAATTATTGAACTATTGTTGTTATCGTTATCATCCTTAATTATTGGTGGTGGTGCTATTACTATTCTTACCACTAATATTTTCATATTGCGTGTCTCATTGGTCTTATCTTGGGTGAGACGTCTAAATGTGAATGCGTACCTGCCACATGAAAAATTTATTTTTTAGCTTCAACTTCTCGTCGACAATTGATTGGCTCAAAATTTGCAAGTTTAATTTGCCATATGTTATTATGCTACATATAACTTTTGAAAAATTTTATTAATAACGAACTATTCCATCGACTGCGTAGACTACGTGGAAACCCGAAATGCCATATTGCATTATTAAATGAATCTTTGTTTATCGTAAATGAGAATATTCATGAAATTTGTAATTCTCATAACATTTGATAGATGAGATGGATTATTTCTTTTTAATTTTCATTCAGTTATTTTTTTTGATTATTTTGCAAAATTTTGCACGACCTAATTTGAACTTAAAAAGAAGAAAGAATGAAATTTCGGTTTATTTCCACCAGGAAGGCAAGTCCAGAACGCTTTTTTCTGCAGAGAAGAACCGGAATTCCTCTTCGATCAATGAATTGTAATGCATAGGCCGGCCACATGTGAATTTCTAAAAGATCACCAATTATTTGTGGTGATGAATTAGATGTCATCCGACCCTTCCGTCTCTTCCGCCTTACGGAAATGAAATGGATGAAAAGTTCAAAAAAGTTTTCCTTTCATTAATTCTCGTTTTGAGGTCCAAAAGCAGCAGTAGTTTAGCTTCACGTCGGATTGATAAATGGGTGAGTAGCGTAAGCGATGCATTCAGACAATCGATCGGAATAAAAGCTAAAAAAGGCTGACAACTTCTATCAAATCATTGCTAAATTAAGGAAACGACGAGGATGGCTAGCAATGCGATTAGATAATCGATCGATTGAAACTTCTCATTCCCAAACTTTTTTCTTTCTATTGTCGCAGCTACTGTCCCCTACGGATGATAGCCATTGCACCATTATTACTCCTTCTCTCTCTCTTTCTCTCTTCCTCTCCCTCTCTCTTTGCACCTTTCATTTTTTACTTGTGATATAAAAATGAAATGATTTGGCTGAAATTTTCATAGTTGATTATTTCATTGTAGGAGAGGGGGGAGGAGGGTGGGGAAAAAACAACAAAAAATGAAACGATAAATTTTCTCTTTTCTTGAAAAAATAAAAAATTTGCAGCAGCAAAATATGTGAAATAAATTGAGATTTAGTTAAATGATAATTTCCCCATTAAATTAAGGTATAATTGAAAAATGTAAAAAACCTTTATCGATCATCACTATCAAACGATATCGATATCAATCCCAATTTACATTTCTGGATGAAAAGTGGAACTGTTCGTGGTTTTGCAAGTCGTTCGTCCAAAATCACTTTCTTTATCTCCAGAATTGTTAATTGATTAATCAATCTATTATCGGCATTTTCTTCATTTGATCTCTTTTTTTTTCACTTCAATTCTTTGTTTTCAGAAATTCTGCAACGAAACCTCTTCACTTAGGTTTATTTATCGTAAATTAAAAACAAAAAAAAAGGCATTTAGCACAATTTAACTTCTCCCTCTCTCTGATTATCCGTTCATCTTATTTCATACCTCTAACAATTGTTGAACATGATGGTGGAACATTTAAATTAATATTTTGAAAAAATACTGAGTAAAGTGAAATATCAGCTGCCGCTTCCAACATTTTACATTCGATACTTTCCAGTCAATCATTAAATTATCCGAAATACTTCAGGAACATTGTGCTTGTTTGAAATTAAATTAATATTAATTGAAATTATGTCCAAATTTCTTATCACGAAATTATCATTTCAAGAATAGAAATGATTGAATTATATTAAGCATAACGTTTGTTACAAAATAAAATGTCGATGGATCATAGAAGTCATGAATTTATCGCTCACTTGCGTTGCTGTTAAATTAAAAATTTTTACTTTTGAATTTTTTCATTTTTAAGGTGGAGATTTGCTCGTAACATCGACGATTTTATAATTTGTTTTTAAATTCTTTTATTATTTCAAACCTAAAACTTGTCATTTTAAAACTTATTGTTCTTTAATAATGTCGTTGCCATTTAGTTATTTCAAAATTGATTAGAAGCGATTTTAAATTATTGACAATACCTCTTGTTCAGGCATTGTGTGAATTCACTAATATGAAATTATTAATTATCGAATGCGAAAATTCTAAATGATATTGTTCTGCCATTCTCGATTATTTTTGCTTCTTTTTTCCCACAGATATGATAGTAAAAGTAACAAACAATTCATTAAGATAATTGAAGAAGAAATGGCAACAGTTGAAGGAGAAAAATTTTATTTAATTCAACTAAAAGCAAAGTTGAGATTTCTTTATTGCAACAGATAATTAGCATTTTTCTTCTTGCTTTTTCCTTTAAAATAAAAAAGCGAACTAGTAGAAGCACATCAAATACAATAAATTCATTCATGCGGTAGTGTTGCTTTCCGGAAATTATCATCTGATCATATCTAATCAATCGATCACGAAGAAAAGATGAACTGTGGCTGAATAAAGTAAGAGTTTGCTGATTCAATTTAACGTCGTCTGGAAATTGACCCAAATTTGATTGGTACAATTTTGTCTGCGTCACTTTCAACTTGACGTGCGGTATGTCTGAAACTAATACTTTTATTACAATCACACACACACACACACGCACACACGCAAAAAAAAGAAATTTGCGCAATTATACTACGTTTATAGTATAAGTGTACTACGTCATTGTGCTACGTTAAAATTCACTATGTTACCTACTTTTTTTTCTCGAACTTGTAATATCTTTTAAAGTCAAAATTTTCAGGACTTAAATTACCAACTATTATTGCTAGTTAATTAGTTGGCTAGGATAGGAGAAGAAATGACAATTCATGGTGTGCAGGTAAATAATCCAACCTGGTTCGAGCATTTTTCATTTCCACAGATGGTGGTACTTTAATTGGTACAGCATTGACATTTTTCATAATATGCCCTCTCGAATCCACTAAATTTGTTTGCAACGCTGTATTCAAACCGTAATTGTCCTTTCCAAGAATCTGTAAACTAGAAGAAGTCAATGATTTTCCACATTACAATTAACTAATTACTTCCTGGAACTTAGTGCAGTAAACTAAGTCTTATGACAGTTTTAATTTGCAAGGTGTGATGGTAACAGAGAGCTTAAAAATGCTCTATAGCATTTGTGCAATTCCATAACGATTTCTGAAACATAAATTTCACACGGACGAAAGCACTAATGATGACAATTAAAATTAATTAGTGTAAAAAGGTAGTGGTAGTGGTGGTAGTAGTAGTAGTAGCAACAATAATAACAGTACTTATGGTAATAATAATAATATTATTATTAATAAAAATAGCGGTAGTAGTAGCAGTGATAAGTGGTGTGCCGTTAGCATTAACAAATCTTACTACTCTTAAATTTATTTCTCTCCACCAGTAGTAGCTTCATCACTTCTACACTTCAGCCATTTCTCTAGCTTAATTTGAACAAATGATTGAACAGCCTACTGCTGGTGGTGCCACAATGACACGTGCATTTCCTTTTGAAGGACCCGATGAAGCTGCTTTTCTGGGAATTGTCCTCTTGTGACCATTCGGAAATATTATTGGTGGCTTCGACGAGTTATCCGTCTAAATTTGTTGATTGCAGTATATGCTGATCATTGTTAGCATCACAGTTCAGACGTACCTCTTTGTTTTCCTACCATTTCACAAAAAAGTTATGAAGAACGAGGAGCTGAGTGTGTCACAAGTTTTAACTATCGTTATCATTGCAATGCATTGTTGACCTTGTGAACTTCCTCGAACTTTATCAATTTCAAAAAATCTCGAAAATGTTACTTCGCCCATGGTGGAATTTTTCCCCTTGCTTGATTCATCAGGTAATGCTGATGATGCACTTAATGCGGCCATCATTCGTGATCTTATCGATAGATTTGGTGGTACTCTTGGTGTTGGTCGTACGTTCAGCTCTTCGTCCTGTAAATTAATCAATCAGTTAATTGATAATTTTTTTACCAAACTAATTTTGTGCTGTTACCACTGATAAAATTGATAACTATTTCAATTAATCAGATAAATTATATAACGTACCGTCGTAGTGCTGCATGCCAAATGATATAAGTAAAACAATTCGATGATTTAATTAATCAATATAATGGCATCGTACTCATTACTATTGTCTGTAGCGTGTTAATTAGCTAATTAACACATGATTGACAACAGCTTAATCATCATGAAACATTTTCATCAAACTTCTGCACATCGTATTCCATATACTACAGTGTTGGTTGTTTTGATATTTTTGATGAAATTAGTAAAATGTAACATGTTGGTGTTGGTGTTGCTGTTGTTGTTGTTGTTGTTGTTGTTGTTGTTGTTGTTGTTGCAATTGGTGATCGCGTTCTTGTTGCAATTGTTTTCCAGGTACAATTTCCTCTCTTGCATCACTAAGTTTTTTAGCTGGACGAAGTCCAGCTGGCACAGAATGACCGTTACTAACAGTGATGAGAGTTATTGTTATCATTAGGATTGGATAGAAGCAACAATCGGTGAAGCACATTCTACTCGATCACAACAGCATAGACAACCAATTTCTGTAATATCATTCTCAACACCTTCTCATGTAGCGGTCGTAATTTTTACTTCGAAAAAGAACACGGTAGCAACAACGCCAACAACAACAACAACAACAACGCCAACAACAACAACAACAACAACAACAACAACAACGCCAACAACAACAACGCCAACAACAACAACAACAACAACGCCAACAACAACAACAACAACAACAACAACAACAACAACAACAACAACAACAACAACAACAACAACAACAACAACAACAACAACAACAACAACAACAACAACAACAACAACAACAACAACAACAACAACAACAACAACAACAACAACAACAACAACAACAACAACAACAACAACAGCGACATGAATAAACTGAAATAAAAGAAAAGAAATTTATACAACAAAATACAGTAAATGAAATTTTCGTTAAATATTATTAATTATTTCGGACGAGTTTTTTTCTTTTTTCTTTTTTGCTTTAGATTTTTGTAAAATTCCTAATTGAACAAAGAACTGATCCTGACACAGTCAATCAATTATATCATTTGATATACAATTAAAGCATTGATCACGTAAATTCATAAAATCTTTACATAAGCTTTAAAATTTTGTCATTTTTAGTTTAATTAAATTTAATACTTTTTATAATTTCGCCATAAATAGACTGATTTCCTCGCTCGCACGTAATGGCTATTTGAATTATTTAGATGGCACTTTGCAACGGATTACTAAACTAAATTAAAAAAAAAAAGCGAAACTTTGCTAGACGTTTCATCCATTTATTGTAATTATCTAAAAAAAGAATGAAAAAGATAGCGCAAATGGAGCACTAAAATATGACACGAATTCTTGCAATTCCTATTTGTAACTAAATTTGCTACATTGGGATGAATAAACATACGAATAAAGTATAATAATGAAATTGAGATTAGTTTTATCACTAAAAAAATTTGGTACATACGTTTTTTTTCTGTTCCTATGACATAACATCTAATGCTAATTATGATGAAAGCATAGATTGAGCGAAATTAGAATGCTATTAACAAGTTTACTGAAATAATTAGCAAAGATTATTACGATCGAATTAGCTGAGTAACAAAAAATGAATTTCATTCAATACAAGTCAATTTAATTCCACGTCATTTCGTTATGTCTTGACGTTCATCTATATCTGATTTAATTAAAGCACAGGGAAGTTAATTTAATTACATTCAATTCTATGTATTTTAAATCATTTAAACAACTTTGGTATGATTATGACATGCGATTTTCAATTATACCTATTATTTTATCACTTTTAATTTGAAACATTAACTGAACAACCGTAATGTTTGCTGCTAATAATTCAATTCAATTTCATTTGATCATTTATTTTGCAGTAGACAGTAAGTGTTACGATGAGTTCTGATAAAAGAGATAAACAATCGGTGATAACATTGATGTTCATAGTATAAGATGTATTATTGATGTTTGCTATATGATAAACTGAAATAAAATAGAGAGGTGAGAGAGAGAGGTTGAGAGAGAAAACGGAGGAAAAAAAAGTTATAGTTTAGCATAAAAAATTTAAATTACAAAAAAAAAACGAAATGATTGAGAAAACAAAATTGATAACAATCTGTTGAGCAGCAATTCAGTCGTTTAACAAACTGACGATTGTTGCCGTCGTGAAATCCGTTTGAAAATTTGTTGCATCTATTTGACGTGTGACCCAAAATTACAGCACATTTCAAAATCAATGTGTTCGAAAAAGACGTTCTTATAAAATCGGTTTTCGGTATTATTTTCTGCACCACCGACTCACATTTGTTACATGTTTATTAGTTGATGTGTTTGAATTTAAATTTGTATGTTACAATTAATAATTTTTAAATGCCATTAAACGAATAAAAAGCATATTGAAATATAAATTGTTCAAGTTTTCACTTTATACATCAACAAACATTAATGGTTGAAATTCTTCGACATCTTTTCCTCTAACGATGAAATTTTCATTTTAGGTTAGTTGTAACAATACACTGCAAAAAAAAAGTATAACTTCAATGGATGAATGATATGCTCGTTAGTATTTAATAAATGACAAAAGTCATCGCCTAATTTTTTGAATCTATCAATTCCGATGGTATTTTCCATTTTCTCCGGCAGGTCTTGCAAATCATTAACATCAAAATAAGAAAGGAACGAGTTTGAAATTCTAAGCAAAATTTTCTTATCATTAAAATTTAAGGAAAGAACCGAAAAAGTATTTTGACAGATAAAATCACTTTCCTCTAAACTGCAAAATCTTGTTGCGCGCCCTAGAACCGATGACATGTGTCAATCGCGCTTTCCAAATTAGTTGAATTTTAACTTGCTGATTGGTTTTCCCATATTACAACTAAGGTTACATTAAACTTGAAACTTGAATAAATTTTAAATCTAAATTTGAAATATTTAAAATTTTTTCCAAAATTTCTTCAATTCTTAATAATAGTGGCATGTTTATTCGGTTGTGCGTTGAAGAAGCATTTGTCATTGTTCAAACAGGACGGAAATTGGTTTCTGCCTAAATTTATGTCATTACTAGTGAGTGCAAGGATTTTGAAAATTTAATTTCGAATAATTTTTGCTTCAAACATAAATTGCTAATTTGAAAATGCTTAGTCTAAAATAATGTTAATATTGCAATTGTTTTTGTTTTGACTTCAGTGAAATCACAATTTAGAATTTTCTCCCTACTGAAATGACTGAACAGTTTTCAGTTAAATTTTTCCTCATGAGATTTTAATATCATCCCTATTAGTTTTATTTTATTTTGATATCATTTAATATATGAGATCACCCTGATATGCTAACAAAATCCGAAAGATATAAAAAAAGAACTAAAATGAGGAACTGGTTTTAGAAATTCAGGTGGAGTTCAGGTCTATGGCCATCGAGCGGTGCGGGCAGAAAGAGCTTTTCGATTTGCTTTCTTTTCTCTGACAGATTTTGAAGTTTTTGGAAATATATGTATATATAACAAACTTTCTTTTTTAAGATTTAAATTCAAAATTTTCAAATTTTACTCTATTTGGTGTATTAGATTCCATTCAGATTGATATAGATTTTTTCAAAAAACAGAACGTGTAAAACCACTTATCACTTGTAAGAAGTTGGAACAGATTATTATTTCAGTGAAACGATGAGCTTTTCAATTGTATCTATTTTATATGAAAACATTTCAAGCATTAGGTACACGGACCGTAACATTTCAAACATACAGGATATTTCTCCTTCACTACAAAACTCTTCTAACATTTAAAATCGGTAATGGCTAGGGAACAGAATTTTTCCACATTTAGTAAAATTTGTCGCAAAAAAAAAACATATGAACTGTAGCGTTCGTGTGGGCTTTTACTTTTCGGCCAAAAATTTTCCTCTGAACTAAGGTCATGATTCTCTACCTGTTTCTAACCTGAACATTTTTAAATTTCGTTAACTGTCATTGTTACGGGATTTCATTTGCATTGTTTACTTTACAAAAATTTATATGTTTCCTGTTTTTTTATTTCATTCAAAACTTTGAAATTTTTTCGAATAAAGTTGTACTGTTTCGTCTTTTTTTTTTCTATTATTTGTCTTTTCTTTGTAGGCCTTGGAAAGGTGCACTGTGCAGGAAGCAAGTGCTGTTTCTAATGGGAAATATTTTGGTGAGTATCGTTCAGATACATCCATATACCTTACCCGGATTTGTCATAATTTTTGTTTGGATTCTAGTTGTCATCTGTGCAATTTACAAGCTTGTCGTCGAAAAGGTTGCATATTCCAAGCAGTATCCTTCCTTCATTGTTAGACTTGCAGTATACCAATGAAGCAATTTAAGTCCTTTAAGAAGTCATACAGTTACTGGATAGCAAACAGTAATTTAAAGTCATTATATTATTACGTAATTTAAAACTATAATTGGCATTTAAATTCTAAGCTTATAATTGGAAACATTTTAAAGCCATGGGGTGCAGTTTCGATTCATCGGCGAATGATCGATGAGAATGAGATTAAACGACAACATCATTTTGATGATATTCATGCGAGAGTTAGCACCAATGATCCGGATGTTTTGCAGAAAAGGATGCACATCTTGTCATTAAGCTTGCTCGAATTACGAGGTAAACTATATGTGTTTTAAAATCTTTTTATTTACTGTACTCCATAACACACGGTATTTTGGATTTGGAGCAGTTTTTAGATGGGATTCATGGATAAATGATTTTAAAATTTTGAGGAATATTTATGTTTAAAATTACAGTTATTTAGTTGACAGATTGATTTAGCTGATTCGGTCATCGTTTGGAAAACTAATATTTCTCGTTGTTTTTTTCAAGATGAATTACAAAATGACTCCTTAACTGCGGTGGATGTGTTAAATGCTTTTGTCTGGAAGGCTGAAATGGTGCAGAGAGAAATTAACTGTATTGTTGATTTTCTGGATGAATCTTTTGGGCAGGCGCAAAGTTTGGATGCACAGTGGAATAAAATTTCTGGGAAACCTCCACTTTTTGGTATTCCATTCAGTGTGAAAGGGAATTTTAACGTGAGTCTAATGTCTTCTTTAATATGATTAAAGCGTATGTTTGGCATGTAGTCGTTTTCCATCTTTTTAGATAAAAGGTTATGATTGCACTGCTGGGCTTGCAAAGTATTTACAAAAACCAGTGGAAAATGATTGCACGCTGGTTACTTTTTTGCGATCACAAGGTGCGATACCATTTGTTATAACAACCGTCCCGCAAGGGTTGTTGAGTTTTGCTTGTTGCAGTAGTTTGTACGGCATAACTTCAAATCCACATTTGCATTCCAGGTATATCCTGTTATCATCCTTTTGTTATATTACGAAGGCTCTAATCGTTACCCTTACATAAGCATAAGTTGAAGTTTCAAATAAGTAATGAAAATTGCACGTTACTGTAGCGTTCTGTTTAGTAAAATTTTTTTAACTTCTGCTCCTTAAATGATTTTGCTTCAGAACACCGGGAGGCTCATCCGGAGGGGAATGCGCACTATTTGTCGCTGGTGGAAGTGCATTTGGGGTTGGAAGTGATTTAGCTGGTAGTTTAAGGATTCCAGCAAGTTTTTGCGGTGTTACCACCTTGAAGTTAACAGGAGGTTTTTACTTCTTTACTTTTACTACATAATATTTTACTATATTTGTAATCGAAATATTTGTAGACATAAAAGAAATGTTTTATCTTTCTCTTTAGAAAGGTTAAAGGTGAAATATACGCTGAGCGCGAGTAGTGGTAGGATTAATTTACCGCTCGGTTACGGCTTCTTTACGAAGACCGTCGATGAACAAGTTTTCTTACTTAAAATTATACTGAAATCAACGGAATATCATGAATTGGTTCCATATCAGCCATTTCTTCCTCTGGATGAAAGCAAGCTTTTTGTTGGTAACGGCCGGCACCTTCGTATCGGTTATTATGTTGATGATGGTTTTCTAAAGCCTGTCCCAGCGTAAGTACTTCTCAACAATTTCTAACATCTATCGGTTGTCAAAACACATTCTGAAAATCACCTGGAAATTAAACTCTTATTCGTTATGACTTATTCAAAGTTGTTACGGGATTTCAACGTTGAGATAAGGGATTCACCATTTGCTTTTTTAGGTGTTCGAGAGCTGTTGTGCAAACGGTTGAGAAGTTGAAAGCAGTTGGACATGAACTAGTACTGTTCCATTTTCCTGATCCGGAAAATGCGGCTTCGTTGTTTTACCGTGGCCTTATGCCATATGGTAGTTCCCAGGTATCACAAATGTATGCAAATGAAGTAGTCCACCCACTTCTTCGTACTTTTGTCTTTCTTCTTAAGGTTTGCTCTTCTTTTCAACTTAAGTTCAAAGTATATTTTGAAAATTTTCGGATACTACAGATAAACAAAGGATATACCATAGCATTTAGAAATAAAGCTGGGTTTCTTTATATAAAGGAAAACATGCGCACTTTTCTTAAATATTCTCATTTCATATGTAATACAGTAAATAAATCCTTATTTATAGTTACCGTTTTGTGTACGCAGTATTGTTAGTTACATTCTGTCATTCATCAGTACACCACTATCGATAGTGGCTGGATCATACGTTAGAAACCTTGAAGATTTGCGGATAACACAAACACTGACTGATCAATACATAGAAAAAGTTCTTTTTCACTAATTTTTTAAAAGTAAATTACATTTTTTGTAGGTGTAGCAGCGCAAGGTTAACGCTACTATAGAAAAAAACAAAATGAAAAAAAAAGTAAACATCCTTGTCGAATTTTTGAAATAAGGGTTAAATGACGGTTAAAATATACAAAATGTTAAAAGGTTTTATTTTATACTGAGCGAATAGATTATTTCGGAAACTCTTTAGAACTCTTTTTTCAGTTTACAAATCAATGGAATGCACTGGAGCTGGACGCACTTATATGTCCAGCATTTACAGGTAGTGCTTCTCCATTAGTAAGATATCTCTGACACTTGTAGAGTTATTTCAAAAGCTGTACTAATAAATTTTCTAATAAATTTTCCTACTTTTGAACTAATAAATTTTCTAATAAATTTTCCTACTTTTGAACTAATAAATTTTCCTACTTTTACAGTCCCAGCTGTACCACACGCCTATCCAAGCAATCTTGGAGTTTGCGCTTTTGCGACAGGTTTGTACAATTTATTGGATTTTCCAGCTGGAATTGTGCCTACAGGAACAGTAAATTCAGACGATGACAGACTACTGGCTGATGAAAATTTTTGGCACACAGGTAGTATTTACGTATTGCTTTCATCCACAATCGACAGTTAGTTCATTCAAAGATTGTTTCCTTAGCTTTTTAGCATTAAATTTTAAAAGGAAGTTTTCAGGCATCGACTTAGCACTGAAAATATTAAAAAATGCAGCTCGTGACTCAGCAGGCTTACCTGTGGCTGTGCAAGTAGTTACTTTGCCGTTGAAAGAAGAAAGCTGTTTGTCGGTAATGAGAGAAGTCGAGCAGGTGTGGAGAAAGTAAATAATGAATATTCAAGTTTGGATATTTATGTCGGTCGGGGCAGCCAAGGGATTCATTTTGCATTTTATGCCATTATATTTTGTCTGTAATAAACAATATTGCAAATCAGATAGTTACTACAGTAAACAATACTGCTACGCTATTACTGCTACGCTGTACGAGAAATAATTCATGAATGATCGCTTTATTTTAAGCTCTTGATGAAATTGGAATTATGAGATGCGTTCCAAATCAGAATTCACATAATTCAGCTATGTATATCAGTTGATCGCTAGAAAAATCTGACCTTTTATTTTGAGGGTTTCAAAATGGAGTGATTGGTTTGCGTATTTAGATTATAGGCAGAGGAGTGAAGGTAGAAGAACCGAGATAGAGGTATAATAGGGAGAGGAATGAAAATTAGCAGTCTTTGTAATTTGCTGGTAATTTTTGGCAAATAATTCCACATTCTTAATTTTTTTCAACGTTGAAACAGACTTACAACTAGGTGGTTATTTATGTGAACACCCATTTCCAGATTATTGCAAATTCATGGATTCAGAAGCAGATTTAGTAGGCAGTTAAGTTACTCTATTTGTATTATTGATTATTACGGTTGTTGAAGAATTAATGGAGCAGTGAGATTCGACATAATGTGAAGGAAAGATTGCAGTAACAGAATCTTGAATATGAGTGAAAGAGAAGCGGTGTTGAAACGGGATGGAGCATAATCACTATAAGTCACTTAAATATTCGTATTATGCAATTATATAATTATACCCCTAATGGAGTAAAACTATGGTTGTTAGCAGAATGAGAAAACTGTCCAAATATTATAATCGGTCCAGTAACTGTGAAAAGCGATAAGTGGCTTATTGCGGGGAATGTAAAGAGAAATACTCTGAACTACTTATTTTATTCATACTCCTAACATTTGGTTCCCGAGTGATTTGTTGAGTTCGAGCTCACTACTTTGGAAACAAAAGCTGCTGTAGAGGTTCGCCAAGGAGTTCATGGATATTTTAGCCTTGAAAAATAAGCTGTGCTGTTACCTTAACAGCCACCACTTGCGCCACCATCCTGCACAATTTAAAATGCCACCCATACGGGGCTCCCTGTCGTTACTCTCCACAAACTAACAGTTGTTGAACTTTTAGCTAAGCGTTTCCCAACCATTTGTCCTCGCAGACAGGGAGCAGAATAGTGCAGTGTTCAGAGACACGCGGAGCATTGTTGATAAATGTTGGAAGAGTGCGAATGGGTGCATTGTTTTATTCTATAAAGGTCAAAGAGAAATCTTTGCTCGAGCCTCCGGATCTTCGGACTCCTTCACTGATTTCGTCTGGCGTGTAAAACTTGAAATATAAAATTTGAGGTAAAGCTTATTGTTTCAATAGTTTATTAAGACAATCACTCGAAATAGAAAAGTTATCCGAAATTTCCAGGTTACATTGTGTCGATATGAGCTAACTTATATGAAACGACAGAGGGAAGTCATTCCACGTCAATTGGTGGAGAAATGTTACCTCGTAATTTGCAAACACTGCGGGATAAGAAAAGCAATTGGTCGCTAGCAGAAGATCAACAAGTGAGCAGCAATTTTTTTCTTGGAATTCTTCAAGGATTAATTTTCAAAATTAATCAGCCGATGTGATCTGCACGGCAAAAGGCAGAAGATCTTGTTTCCTTTGCTACTTGCAGTTTTTATGAGTTGGTTCTTCCAACTCAGAAACTCAGCATTTTAACCGTATTTTTGAATAAGCAACAAATGTCTGTTATAAGAATGAGATTACTTATTAAATAAGTCATGGTCATAGTTTAATATAACCGTTTTATCTGTAAAGGCAATATGTTTCCTACTGTACAGGTTGTTTTTTTTCCAGCTCTGCAGTACGTTGGAAGAGATCAGGTCTTCATTGACCCTAAGAATTAATAATATTTCTGATGCAATCCAAGAAAATTCTTTGAAAATTGCCAATGCTTGTGTACAAGTTTCGAATCTCAACAATCGATTGTCCTCATTTACAGCAGATCAGTTTATTGAAAGCGTTAGTTTTTGAAGTTGAATCAGGATTTCTTTCTATTCGTTCTTTGGGAAAAAGTAGAAGGTTTGCGCTTGATGTTCTTGGAGTTTGGAGTTTTCTTTTGATTGTGGATTGGGTAGCGTGTCAAGAATGACTTGTGGCTCACTCATTGTTAGAAATCATATCACCCTGTTATTTCAGCGTGTGGTAGATGATGGGTCGATATGCGTCAATCCAACTTCGATTTCTCAAAAGGTTGGGTTTCAACGCGTTTTTTTTTTATCGTTTTGAAAGTAGATTTTTTATCTTTCGGCAATTCAGGTGGTCCCAAATAAGCAAGCGGAAAAAACCAATAATTTACGTCAAGCGGTCTCAATGGGGTTGGAGTTGATGCGGACACATTTCAAGCGAATTGATGTGCGTCCCGAGGATCTAGATGAAGATGACGATTCACTTTTCATGCCTGAACCAATCTTCGAACCATATGTGCATTTTTCGCCTTTTTTATTGGAACGAAATCTTATACTTTATCATTATTTCTATTTCACTTTCTTCCACTGTATGGTAGTGTTCAGTTTTTTCTTGTTAGCTTGTTCTTTTTTCTTAGAAACTTGTCTTTATCTTGCCACTTTTCTGAAAATACCTGATGGTATCTTGATTTGTATGTGCAGAAAGTTTTTTCCTACAAAATATCCATTTATTGCAGGATGAAAATCTTTCACGACCATTACCACTGCTGATTGGCAGTCCAGATTGGAATTCTTCATCCTATGCGGGTTCTTCAGAGGAATGTGCTGAAATAACGAAGGTTCTAACTTGCTTATAATTCCTTTTGTAAAGCAGCGTTTTCTAGCTCATTACATTAGTGTCTGCTTTGTGCATCACTACATTTTCAGTATAAGTGTGCATTTTCATTGTTTTCAAGGTTAGCAAAATGTTTGGAAATGTCAAGTTTAAGGTGACTGAAGATGTTGTTATCAATTTACCACCTTTTGCTCAACCGAGAATAGTGGAATGTGGAGGTTCATCTTATCCCAGTGAATTGTAAGTAATTTGACAGAAAAATAGTTCATGCCGTACTTTTCTATTTCAATAATGTTTACTATTTTCACTAAGTTTTTAGCTCATCACTGTTATCGAAATGTTAACTACTTGCTTCTTTTCTATTATTTGGTCTGTAAACAATGGCAGTATTTCTTTACTTTGAGGAACATGTGTTTTTCAATTCGTATAATATAAACAATTTTAGTAGAGATGGAAAACTGGGATTTGTAATATCAAAGCAAGCTACGCTGGATATCAAAGGCGCGGAGGCAAAAATTGATGGTTGTTTAAATGAATATAGTGGAGAGATTTATCTGCCCGAAGTACTTCATTTATTTCAATTTCAGGATGTTATAAGCTTAGCAGTGAGATCACATTCATCCTTATTGAATACAAGGTTGAAGTCACATGTATTCTCAGAAGTCAATAAAAACAAGGCTTTGGTCTCTTAATCTATACCCAAATTGAGAAACTAATTTGTTTCGTAGGGCTTATTTTGTTTCATAACGAAGAATGTTTAATTATTCAGAAAGTGGTTGCTACGTCTGATTCGCAAGGTTCTTTTGCTACGTCTGATTCGCAAGGTTGTTTGCTGAAAGAAAAGGAAATTGGAAATATAGCAAACTTCGTGCCTGACTTAATAGGAAATGGAGTATCGCGGCAGTGTGTGTCGTTTGTACATTTTCCTTCGGCGAGATTATTTTCATTATTTATGCTTTTTGTTTTGAGGGGGGTCAAGCTTTTACAATTTTGTATTTCAGACTCTGAAGTGCCTGTAATCTCTCGAAATCTCGAAGAGTCACTGACTGGCTCTAAAGTGTCCTATAGACCTCCGGATATGAAAGTATCTAGTAGAGTTCCAGAATCGCAAATACCGGTTAAAAGATTGACTGCTGATGCAATGGAAGACCAAGAAAAGGAAAAAATCAGTGAAGTATATTCTTGCCTGAAACATTGTGTTTCTCTATTTGTATGGTGATAAGAGAAAACTGTGTGGCTTCACATTTCAACACATATGTGTTTTTCGGACTGACATACCACTAACTGAAACTAAGTTTGGCAACTGTTAAAAGTTTTTTTTTGGAGGGTGTATCAAATGCTGTGGGTGAATTGTTTGTCGACAACAGTTCCGACGACGATCTTTTCAGTGACTTGAAAAATACGGTTCGTTATTTTTTTTAATGATAAAAATTTCCTATAGGCTACGAAATATGTGAGTTTGGTATTTTCCGAATTTTGTAGATTGTGAAAACAAAACAACACATTCCTGCATATTCAAGTGATTCTCAAACCATTTCAATCACCGAGAGGGGACACACTAACTTACAAACTGACATGGATGTGCGTAGTCCAGATTTTGATGTTTCGGAACCAGTATGGATTTGCTTTTATCACTGTAACAGATTAAAAAAATTGAAGTGTTGCTGCACGTTACGTTTTTTTGACTTTCACTTATTTAATACATCCCAGATGGCGGAAATGGAAAAGCCGTCATCGAAAGAAATGTTAGTTGAATAATGAATATCTTCAAATCTTTTATAGAATTCTTTGAAAGTCACGGATTGTATTTTCGTAAAGGACGCAACCTCGAATACATTCCGGAATAAGTTGGATAGCATACTTTCAAATAGAATTATGCCAAATGCAATCAGTGACTTGGAAAAAAAGCGAGAGAAAGAAATTGAGGGGGAAAGAATAATGAATGATAGAACCAACACTGTTTTGCCTTCCCTTGCAAAGGTGAGTTGAAATTTGCTTTACTGCGTTACATGATTGCGAGTAAATTCATGGTTTTCAGCTGCGATCCAAAGGACCACCTCGACGTTCGCCATCACGTTTGTTGCAAAACTCTGGCAAGCACATTGATACCGATGACCTGACATCTGATCATCCTTCCGCACTTACAACTACAAGTGCAGGAGATAATCAAACTATTCAAACTAAGATATGTAAGGAACGACAAGATGGTCAACTGAAAGTCGATCTCTGGAAACACGTGACTGAGAATGTAAACAATTTGAAGCAGGGGAACAGCATTAGCTCCATATTTTCTTCTGATTCCGACGATGACATTTTTTCCACTTTTTCCATCAAATCCAAAACTAATATACCTGCTTCAAAGTCATGCATCGGGAACAACAGTGTACAGTCACTGCCAAACCCCAGGAATCATTCTGTATCCACACCCACAAGCCGGGCGGAGACTTCTAAAACTGATTGCAAATTCAAGAATTTGTTTGACTCAGATGATGATCTTTTTGTTAACTCTATTCCGATAAAAAAACAGGGACAGGAATCTGCTAGAGATAGAGTTATTTTAGCGAGGGTAACTCAAGAAGCAATAATTCCAAAAAAGGATGAATTAACTCTCGAAAAAAAAGAAACAGTTCTGAAAAAAAAACTGAGTACTTCAAAACCGAAAAAGGTAGATATTTTTGATGATGATTCTGATGGTGACCTTTTCAGCTGATAATTTTGAATTTGTCGATCAATATTTCATGTAATTCAACACATTGTTATTATGCCAGGTTTCTTCATTCCAATAAATGCTGATTAAATACTAAATCAAAGCCGTCCCACTGTTATATCAATATTTCACCATCCCGATGAGCTGTTTCGTTTTTGGGATGCATTGGTTGCTGTCAGCTTTGATTCAGTTTGTTTATGGTGTTGCAACTTATACTTTTGCACTTCATTGCATGTAGTGCAGTTCGATAGTTCACAATTCATAACGAGCTACTCAGTGATGGTAATGGCACACTGATTGGTATTCTTCCTCTGGAGATAAAAGGATCACACATGAAGTAGTCATCACGAAAATTCTTTCACCAGTTCAGGCAGGAAACAATAGTTTTGGGGAGACTGAACATTTCAGCACCAAGAAGGATGATAGTTTTTGTACAGGTATAATATCAACCTTCTTAATCAGCAGCTTTGGTATTGTTTACGGCCTAAATGTGCGTATCAATTGTGGATGTGTGGCTAGCATTGTATCATTATTTTGACATTTATAGCTTGTATATTTTACTGTGTGTTGTGGACAAACCGAGAAACAAACAAATTTAATACAGATGGATAATACAGATGTATTCAAATAATATGGAAATAAAGGTTTATAATTAGAACTCGACATAATCTGAGGAAAAGAGGAAAATGAAGGACTATCATTTCCGAAAGATAGTTGTGCGTAGGGCAAATAAATACAGATACAGTTTCGTGAATTACTGAACATGGCAGTGCATCTGAGTTTGACAGTATGAAAAGCAAAACACTGATCACGATAAAATGAGGTAGAAACAATTTGGGCAGTAGATGGAATATAACGCAATCGTATCGGACGGTGTTCTGGCACTGTACCACTTTGCATTGAACTCGAATTTAAAACAAATACGAAGTCTCAATATTAGATTCCTGAGGCCATAGAAAAAGACGTCCGACGCTACAAAGCGTCGGAGGAAGGAAATTCTAAAATGACCCACAAAATGGTAGGTCTTAAATGAGCATTTTGATTCTTTCTACAAAAGGTGAACAGTAATATCAACAATGAATTTTGAGACTTTGCCAGTTTTGATTTCCTCAACAGAAAGGCTCAAGAGTTCTTATCAGACAACAGCAATATGACATTGAGACTTTGAAAAAGACATATAGGGCGAAATATACAAACACGATGATAAAACCATTGTACAGGTGCTGGTAAAAGACAAGAATGGAAGTTTGAGCCATTATTGGAGAGACTTATGTACAGTAATCTCTCTAAAAAGTACTATAAATATCCTGCACCTATCCGATGTAAACATATTTTAAGAAATGATCCACCAAATTAAAGCTAGAATTTAATTTTCACATTTTAGAAGTAAAAGCCCAGTTTAAATTCACACTTCGTTATTGAATTTAGTAGTTGTTCAAGAAATTCAATTCAACAGAAACAGAGCCCTACAATAACATAACTTGATCAATGAGGCACCGGTCTAGAATTCATTTCTAGTGGTGCAATGCACACTAGAAATTGCAAAAACGACAGCCCTGCCGCTTGGACAAAAGTTAAACAGAAAAAAAAATAACCGAATAAACGTCCACCAGAAAAAAACGAATAACATAACGAAAAAAAAGAACCAGGAAAAGCCATAAAAATTTTCGGAATTGATACACCTTTTTCAGGAAGTTCCAGATTTCTTGGAAAAATCAAAGGATTTACCAAAAAAATTGCCCCCATAGGTACATCGTTGAGTACCGTCAGAATGGCTTTTTCCTTGCAATGCATGAAGTTGTTCGAAACAAAAGACTACTTCGGTCTGAAAAAGGAGAACCTAGAATGAAAAGCAACGAGTAGAACGAGTGAAACTACTAAAACAAGTAGTACAAGTAGAACGAGAGAAAACCAGTAAAAGCAATCTTTGCACAACCAAATATCCACACTAGAGAAAGTATGCACATGCGGCACAGGAAAAAGTTGTGGTTTGCTACTTTCATAACTTTAGCTAAGCAAGATGAGTACGATTCTTGAAAAATGCTTCGCATTTTTTGCGTAAGGAAAATGAAAATCAAAAAGAGCTAATTCGAAGAGCTCCATTTACGAATCATTCCGTCGACTTCATACGGCAATTGTGTACGATCCCATTTATCACGGAACATTTCAACAATCTCCGAAATCTTGGCAGCAAAAAGTTCCAAATCTACCAATGGCCAATTACGACTTTTCTCTACGGCCTGGAATTAATAATGGACTATGCAACTTCGTTATGAAAAATGACGAATTTTTTTGGAAACATTTTTTTCCACAAAGCATATATCACTTATTATAAGCTTACCAAATCAACCACTTCATTAAGTTTATTGAGATCGATTTCGATTCTACCCTCTTTAATAGCACTTGTTTGACGGCTTGCATTTGAATTGCTCTAAAATAAAATACTGCTTATTATGAAGATATGATATTACATGTTTTCTACTTAAACTGTATTCTTTTTCTCTACATCAATCAACAGAAAATTCACCGAAGTCTATTGCTATATCGCTATATTTAGACAATTCGTCACATCAAGATATTGCATTAAAAATCAGGAGTAACCGTAACTGATAAAAAGTGAGTCAGAATAGAATAATGCAATGCTTCAAAAAGTTTGGACAAAATCAATACTAACAGCATCTATGCACGGTCCGTTTTCGAAATCCTTGCAATCATCCATCACGGGTTCCTCCCCTTCACTTACCACACCGTTTTCCACATCAATACCTTCGATCTGATCGCTGAAGAATGCACGGATTACCAAACATTTCCGTCTTACAAAGGGTAGGATTATCAAGTGAAAAATCCAATTTTAGTTGTGCCAGTCAAAACCAGTGCTGTGAGAAAGGGTTTTCAGACAAAAATTAACAAACGACAGGGAATGTAAATATATCAATTCTCCAGAAAATACCAACCTGAAATCCACATGGTTCGCAGGGCACTTCTTGAGTGATTTCTTAATGCAACGTCGTTTCCGAGACAATTTATAAGTGTTCAGACCACGTCGTTTAACGCTGCTTTTTTTCAGTTCCTGCAAAAAAATTAAACACATTATGCTTCAATATAGGCTTCTGCCTGCAACATATAGTTCGTTTATAGCTTGCAAAATTATCCGCTTATAGTTATTTGATGTTTTTAATATTTCCATTTCTCTAATATAGCGTAGATATTTCGAGAAAAATGACTTCCGGTATGTCCGTTTCTAATCGACCGTTCTCCACATGAACTGCACAATCATTCACTAGATATCCGTTAAGTTGTTTTCCATGATCACTCTCATCACTTACGCCATCCACCTTGATGCCATTTTGTTTTAACATCATCTCTACATCCTAAAAAGTTAAATAAGGTATACAAACACTTTCACTATCGCTATGTTTCAAAACTGTTACAATGCACAAATTCCAAGATGTTAATTTTGTTTTCCCACTCATCCGTTTTTTCACATTAACACCATATAATCCCACTCAGATTCGGGCGTGTCAAACTCCTAGGTTTCCAGGATATGCTTTCCGTACCTCCAGGCGTTTCAAGAACTTGGAATCCAGTTCCAAAACTGCACGTTGACCCATATCTAACAACATTTTAGCCATAATGCGAATCTGACGCCCTAAAATGTCACGTGTATGAATTTTAAACTATAATCATTTCTAGCATTTTAAGTAAAATGGTCTACTCAACAGATGGAAAACTGCTTACAACTTATAGTAAAATAAAATACTGCTTTTTATTCTACTTTTACAGCTTCAGAATTAAAAAATACATTCGTGGTTAAAGAATGTATATAAACCTTCATAATCAGTTACTGGATTATACTCCACTGCATTTCGATGAATTAATCGGAAATCATTGAGGAATTCATCAGGCGTCTTATAGCTAGATGCTTTAGAAAACATAGTGCCAAGATCCATCGGATTTTTAATGTGTGTATAATAATCGGGTACATGTACAGGGTCAACTGGTTGTACGAAGGCACTGAATCGACGGTCACGAATTAAGCGGGCTAGAAAAAAGTAATGTAATATTACTGGCAAAGAAAGGTACAGAAAGTTACAAAAGAAAAACTAAATAGACAAATGATTCAATTTCGTAACTTATACGATAGAAGTTGCAACTGACCAATGGTTTCTTCATAATGTAAGATAACTTCCAAGTGATACTGATCATACAGCTTCTTCAGTTCTTTAATCTCATCGCTGCTGAGACGGCTTGGCGATTGTACTACATCAGCTTTCGGGAGTGTAGGATATTCATCAGCTGAAACACAAAATGATGGGATGATGAGTTTCTCAGTTCTTCAAATAATGCAATTGGAAGAAAGCAAAGATTCTAAGAGCAAGCTATTTATCTATTATATGCACTACAGAAAGTAGTTGTTAAAAACTCTGAAGAATAATCAGAAACCGTTAAATGTAATAGGCGGGGTACAAGCTGGTTCGACAATAACGTGACGGAAATAAGCTTGAAGTCGATCACATGGAGGTGCAGTTATTTCCACCGAATCTTGAGAGCGAAAAACTAATCGAATCTATAATATATTACCACTATTTTTATACAGCATAGAAGAAATACAGAATTATATAATAAGGTAAATAATACAACTGACAAAAACTAAGGATACTATATCATCAATGCGCCTGTGCATGGTTTTACTCACATTCAAAACTTTCATAAAAGAATAAGATATGAATTTACATCGGTAGGAAGTTCCGAATAGCTACATTCTGCCGTCGAAAGAAGAAGGATGGAACTGAAACCCGTAAATGAACTGATAGCAGACAGGAACTGAAAAGCAAAATCATTATGATTAGCTCCAGTCCTTTTGAGAACAATCATTGGGCAGTGAGAATCGTTGAGAAAATTACAGCACGAGAATTCATGACTTTAACAACTTTACATCAATTAATATATATATATATATATATATATATATATATATATATATATATATATATATATATATATATATATATATATATATGCGAAAAATTACCAGATTCCAAACTGATGAAGGTACTGATGAATACCATCTATCAATGGAAGGAATCAACAGTAAGCATGGTGACCCGCTTGATGAGGATCGAATAGCTAATTGCACACAATGAGAAAAACGCTCCTCTGGTGACCCTATAAAAAATAGTAAACGACTTTAACCATGCGAAGAAAAAAGAGTACGATTTCATTAAACAACAATACTAAAAATAATAACCGTAAGAGAAGAGATTGGCCATTGAAAGTGAAAACACCGGGAGATGATCCAGATGATTTATAATAACAGGAAGAATATATGATGTTTGACCAATATCACTGGAGGAACCGCATAGCAATAAACGAGCTGGAACAATTTTTCAGGGATGTGACTGACTTAACTTGCCAAAACTATTTTAGCATCTACTTGAGGGCAGCGTAACATAGAGACAGGTAACCATGGCAGAAATTTCTCCACTATATGAATACTCATAATTTTTTTTATTAATTGTGCAACCGAACTTACCAGACGGTGTAACAGGACTTGAATGAACTGCTTTCAAGACTCGCTCTATATCACACAACTCTTGATTGTCATCACCTATATCACGATAACCCTTAGGAATGCGGAGACATATTGAGGTGATCACGTCTTCTAACAATATCTTGAGTCTGTCGTCCAAAATTCGTGAAGGTATTGTAAAATCTAGAAATTGATGACTGGAATAATCCTGTACTGCCTTTCATCTTATATTTAATTGTACGCTTACGTATGGAAATTAATCGTTATAACAAAAAAATTTAAGACACGAATCCATACCTCTTCGACCCGCTGGTACAATGCGTCGCATAGCAATATCAAAATCTTTTTTTTCGACTTTTATTGCTTTAGGATCAATGCAGACCTTTTCTTTGGATGAATAGATCTGAGGAAACTGAGATCGAAGTGCAGTGAGAACTGCTTCCGTACAAAGCGACTGAATTACATGATACGAAAGCATAAACTACGTTATTGAACAAAAGAACAAAAGTCAACAGTAGTTTTTAGGCATCAATGGATGACTAAAGTATAAAAACAGTTAAGCATACCTTCAAATCAGCACCGCAATATCCCGAGGTGCGCTCAGAAAGCCATTTGAACATGTCACCTGATGGGCGATTAGTGTCCCAGGATGACGTATGAATTTTTAAAATTTCCATTCTGGCATTCTTGTGAGGCAAACTAAAAAGTTATCGAGAAATAGTATCACATTTAGAACTTGAGCGATCCTATAATGTTCCACAAAACTTGAGGAGAAAGAACAAACTGGAAGCTTAATTCTCGATCAAATCGACCAGGACGCCTCAAAGCAGGATCAATCGCATCTATTCTATTCGTTGCTCCAATTACGACAACCTTAAAAAAAGATTATGTTTAATCGAAAATATAATAAAACATACAGCGAAGGAGTTAAAATATAAAAATCAACATTAAGATGTATTGCGAGAAGCAGTAAGTACCTCGCATCGACTGTCCAGTCCATCCATGAGTGCTAACAAAGTTGAAACGATAGAGCTGTGAATTTGATCTTGTCGTGAACTTCGAACCGGGGCTAAACCATCGATTTCATCAAAGAATATTATAGAAGGACGCATCGTGAAGGCCTGTTCGAAAAGAGCTCTAAAAATGCAACGTTATCAGCTAACTTCATAAGAAACTAATGTTACAATACAAATATACCGAATAAAGATGGAAGTTGTAACATATACATAATCACACATATGCATGAAATAAATTAGATGCCAACCTTAATTGTCGTTCAGATTCGCCTACCCATTTACTCAAAATATCAGCTCCTTTACGCATGAAAAATGCTACTTTTTTATCACCTTCGCTGCAAGAATTGGCTAACGCACGTGCAACAAGTGTCTTTCCTGTACCTGAAAGTTTAACAACCTCACTTTCGAGAAACTAACTTAATATATTTTCTTAACAAAGTTTATGAGAATCAAAAATTATTGTGCGGCTAATTAACTGAAAAGTTAAATACTTTCATGACGAGCGATTTTTGGGGCTAATATAATGAGCACTCATAAATTTGTACAAAAGATCTGCTCTGCAAAACTTTGCGAAACTTTCACACGTCAAAAACATAACTATTATCCGATTAATTACATGTATAATAAATAGACGAACCTGGTGGCCCGTAAAAAAGAACTCCTTTCGGCGGCTGAATATTGAACTGAGAAAAAATTTCGCCGTACAATAATGGAAACAGAACTACTTCTTTCAGAGACTGTATATGACAATCTAAGCCGCCAATCTTGCTAAAATCGATACTACGATCAATATACATGGGATCAATATCTGATCCGGAAATATTAGGTGCACCAGATTTACGACGAATCAATTCTCGCACGCCAATTGTATACGACAAATCATCGTCTGAAAAACATTCTCCCTATACGTGCTGCGTTGCTAATGATGAAATTAACAGTCATTTCTGGTTAGAAAAAATCACAGGAACCAAACCACTTTCATAGACTGTGTGTGACAATTTAAATCACTAATTCTGTTAAAATCGATGCAGTGTGTATGGGATTAATATTCGGGTAAGAAAATATTAATCTTAAGAATTTAGCTCCGAGAAAAAGGTTTGTGTTTAGAAAGTATACGATGAATAATTTAATTAAAACTTGCTGTTGACTGGACGTAACTGAGCTCTAGCCTTATTCATTCTTCGCAGACGGTGGCACTCGAATCGAGCATTAGCTTGCATTCCGTCCTCGGACGAACTGGAAGATAAATCAGAATCGCTTCTACCGAAGAGTCGTTTTCTATAAAAGGAACAAAATTGATTTAATTCTTAATTCAAAATATTAACGTGGTAGATATGAAATAAAATGAACATTTCTAATTAGTACAACTCCTTATATGAACGTGGGAAAGGTAATACCGATGAATATGCCGTCTTGATCCTGATCCCAAATCATTGCTCGTCAGTTCACGTCGAAGAGTGTATGTACGAGTAGATTGGGAACGCGGCTCAATACAAAAGCGTGTTACTGGATTGATATGGGTCCTAAGCGCATAATGTCGTGGCACATTTTCATCTGATTCATCATCTTCCTATATAAAATGTAATTAAGAAGTAGAAGTATATAAACAATGTTCACTCCATGATCAATATTTTCATTTCTAAAAATTTCCAAGTTGTCGGAAACGCCATTTGCAGAATCTCAGTGATGTGCTCCTGATGCTACTTTAGTGGAGCTACAATTGTGCCATTTTTTCTTATGTCTTTAAATTTCTTTAAATAATATCATCTAAGAGCTGTATGCAAAAGATATCTGCTTGCGTGTGACATATAAAAGAATCGCATGTGCATATCGCACAAAAAACCAAATAAAGAAATGCAGAAATTTTAACAAACTTCCGGAGCAGCATCCCTTTGATCTTCACCGTCCTCTGAATTTTCTTTTTTAGACTGCCGTCTACGAAGTGAACTGTAAATGAAACCTAAGTAATGAACGGAAAAACGATGAAATCCATTATGTTTTCCTCGATGCTGTTAAGAAACAACTGAAAACAATCAGAGAATTTGGACAACACAAAGTGACGAAGTACTGGCATAGTCCACGCAAACATGTCCGTATTGATGAATACCACTTTGTAATTTATTCATAGATACTGTAATACTAACGTAATTGCCTACTAAAAGTAATTGCCTACTATCAGATACTGGAATCGTATAGAGTAAACGCTTTCTCTCCAACACACTCTAGCCTGAAGCTAAAAAACGACTTTGAGACATTGCAAAGACAAAGTAAACATATTTCAACATACTTGCAAGCCATAGCATTTTTGGCTTTTTTCTGTGCAACCAGTGCAGCTTGTTTTTTCGCTTGATGTCGCTGTTTAACGCTTTCATACATATTTGGTTCTACAACTTCCTGTTTAGTGGCAGAATGAACTGCTGAATTTGGCAATACTGGACGTGCATCTTCCGTTGTCGAATCTGAAGTCGGAGAATTGGACTCCTCGTCAACTGGAGATGATGGTTTCGAACTGCAATAAAAGAAACGAGAATTTAAAGGACACGCTAGTATTAATATTTAGTTGTCCACTTACTAATTCCTTCAAGTTTCATAGTTTCAGAACTAGTAGGTTTTATTTAATAATTATGGAGAAACCATCTTTTTAGAAGCATCTAATGTGCTTACTAGCTCCTTATCATGTTGCACCTACCATTTTTTTGGAAAATGATTCCAAAGTGACGCACCTAGATTTTTTCCGAATCTTGGAATGCACTACACAATCTTCAAAATCATCAACATCACTCTGTTCATTCGTGGGAACTCCGTACGTATCTACGTAGATTCTATCTTTTGATCTTGTCGAATAGCGGAACGAATGAGGTAGCATGTAAGGACTGTTTATCTAAAAACGTTAAAATACACCATATACACCGGTAATATCTAAAACAGCTAATTTTTTGAGTCGTTAAAGTGAAAATACAACCGGATCCGGATGATCGATCGATCATTCACGTAATCACAATGCTGCTTAGAAACATGACTTGCAACCTCACACTTCCACACTTTTCCTTCGTTCACCATAAAAAGAGGAAAACATTTATAAGCGTCATTTTTCCAGACTATCTTAACTACTGTTATGCTCTATACAATTTCTTCACGGACACAAACTCGTTCATTGTACTTCACAAGCAGATTTTTGTATGATGTTCCTTTCACTCCTAGAAAGGTTTTTCCATTCATCCTGTCTGTACACGTTTTTGTGGGATCCTCCTAATCGATAAGGAAGGTATTTATCTATTCAACCCTAAGACTTTTCTTTCATCCTCTGAAACGATGGAAATCTCACACCACAAACAGACAAGGAAACTGGGACATACTGGATCCCGCGATCTATTAGCCTGGTCGACGAGAGAGCGTAACAATGAATCCCCCACTGAATTACCAAGGAGAAAATTCTCATCCAGGCTCATATAAATCGCTTGTCTCTCTCGGGAAGAACGTCGTGGAAACTGTACCGATCCATCTCGGTAACCATATTCTCCACGTCTTGACATCTACACCACTACACTCTCTGTTTCTGCAAACGAACATGTTTCAAAAAAAAAAAAAAAACTCTCACTGCTACGCAAAAAAAATATTAACCGGTGGAAAAAAATGATTACCCGTAGAACTATTTCAATAAATCAGCGAACTATTTGGCTAACTCTCCTGAAACTATTCTAAGCTAATACATACCGATTTTCTCTTCTCAGAAGAGAAACTGCTCTATCGTCATTTAACTACTCATTTTATTAAACTACTATCTGGTCATTCAAATATTTTCATTTCGATCAGCTTGCATCTTTTACATGTAAATTCTCCAATCACTACGCCCAGTGGGATCAAAAAAAAAAAACGAGAAAGGTAACCATAATGTGCAACCACTAGCTGTAACTAACAATTTACGCAGACTAACAATGTACGTGTAGAATGCGTATGCGTAAAAGAATCATGACGTGAGGACGTCATAATTCTGTTATTTGTTTACTCTCATCTAAATCTCTAAACCTGTGCTAGAAAAATGACTACTGTAGTGAAAGGTATCTTAAAGGTCATGTATGAAGTAGAGATTGTGATAGACTTAGTAGCCGCTGACCCTTACATGTTTCTCTGTCATTTTTTTCACCTCGTAGTACTCCTCCTTTTTCTCTTCCGCATCTTCTCCCTCTTCAACAAAGCACACTTGTCTGACCACACTAACACTAAGTACACATTGATCCACACACATACGCAATTTACACGAGCATTTCACAGTCACTTCGAACGATTGAAATTTCTCATTCCCATACACTCGCGCCACTCACTCTCCCACGCAAACCAACGAAACAACAGATGCTAGAGCATCGACAGACGACGCTTACACTACGTCTATGTCATGCTTATGCAACAGTGCAAGTACGCCTTATGAAACGTATGTGTATCAATCGTGAAAGTAGATTTCAGGCTAACTGCGAATGATTGTTTTAATGTTAGGCATTAGTACGGTGATCAATTTTGTCTATTTAAGATTAGAAATTCATCAGGTTTAAAAAAATTTTCTAATTTTTGAAAATGTCATAAATTTCTAATCTTAAAATAACCTTTCAAAAATTAAGATCTCAAACCAAAATAGATTTCAAATTTTGACTTGCATACAAGAAAAAAAGTGAATTTCGAAATGTTTTCTCTGTTCCGTTTCCACACTATCATCCTTATTTTTTGCAAGTCCTTCAAGAACGCGAACATTTCAACGAAAATAGATTTCAATTAAAGTTAGCAATGAAAACAAATTTTCAATAGAAATAGAAAGTTCGTTTAGATCAAATATGAAAGTAACGCTGTGAATGATAAATCCTCGCTTAATGCAACGAAGATGCTGATAGATGTCATCACAGCAATGGTACCTCTACAATCAAAGTTGACGCAATAGTTTACGATGCTGATTAAATTTTGCTTGTATTTCATTC
Organism: Litomosoides sigmodontis; assembly: GCA_963070105.1. Classification (NCBI taxonomy): domain Eukaryota; kingdom Metazoa; phylum Nematoda; class Chromadorea; order Rhabditida; family Onchocercidae; genus Litomosoides; species Litomosoides sigmodontis. The sequence continues at coordinate 8,967,235 of OY718806.1, forward strand.
TTTAAACATCTCATAATAGAACATATTGCATCGTAACCATCAGATGATTTGATTTAGTTTTTGGAAAACACGAACCGTTACGTACGTTTGATTCCTGATGTTAAAATCGAACTTCTTATCGAGATATTGATTGACAAGCCGCGCAGTGACGATTGCAAATGATTAACGCAACTGCGTGGCAAATTTCAACATTTGAAAAGATGCGAAATTTGCATAAAACTTTCATTTGCAGCTAAAAATCTGTCACAATCGCATTTTTTTTCAGAATCTTACTTCAACATTATCCGCTTCAAGTTTCGAATGAAGTTGAAATATGAAATCAAAAAATAAAAATGCAAAAATTTTGCGTAAGAAGGCTTCTTCTACGTTTCCTGCGGCATCAAAGAGGTTGAGGTTAAAATTTAGTCAGTAGTTCTTTTGTGCAGTAACTTTTTAATAATTGTGAGATACTATACATTTGTGCAAATTATACATTGTCACGTATTGATGGGACAGACAAACGATAAATAAAGAAAGCAAAGAGGAAAGTACGGAAAAACTCTTTCGCTTTGATGTGATGTTTGTAAGACAGTAATCAGGAGATCAGGTGGATGTTAAGGGAATATATTAATACATTAAGATTTTAACATTGTTAACCCTTCCACCCTTAATTTTTGCTTAGTGATTAAAGTCAGTTCCTTCTGCCAGTTCAACATGTAGCACATTTGTGACATCAAGAATTCCTCCATACCGATTCCATGCAATTATCAGTGGTCAGTTCCACGCAAGCAAGCGAACACGTCAAGGTGTGTAGTAGACTGTTGCCCAAACATCAATTTTTCTCTTTAAAAGCACTCAATAATATGCAAGATCAAGAAATCCTCTTTTTCCTTCTCCTCCTCCCCATATTCGCAGGCATTTGTGGAGGAACAGTTTACAGAAGTCATTCAGCAAGACTTCAAAGGATGTTCTTGATAGATATGTTTACTGCACAATTTTTGTCATAGTTTATTCCTACTACACCGTCGCCAGCACAAGTAGGTGCATAGTGTATCACGACATTCACATATAAAAAAAGGTTTGACACTTCAATCTTATACCACTTATCAACGAAAAATTCTTAGCACAAGAGGCATTTAAACTAATCCATATATTAGGGACAACGATGTTTAAACTATACTGTTTTCTCTTTTGATCAAAGAACAGCTATCGCTAATAAAATGAAAAATTCCAACTCGGTAAAATTTCAAAGAAAGGCTACTGTTACGTAATGAGATTCATCAATAGTTGTGAAACAATATCAGATGAAGCCTGACTATTCGAATCCTGCACTGAAAAATTAAACTTCCTAATCATTTCTTAGATTCTTCTTCTATAAATTTGATCAGATCAGCACGTTCTTGAGGTTTTTTCAAGCCCGCAAATACCATCTTGGTCCCCGGAATATATTTCTTCGGATCTAATAAATATTCAAATAACGTCTCACGTGTCCATACCACACCCTGAAATATATGCATAAATGTTGAACATAAAATCAAGATTGGTTAGTTCCTAAGAACGAAAATATTAACTTTCAAATAGTTAAGGACCAATTCTTATAATCATCGTTTCAAAATAATGTGCTTTAAACAACCTAACGAATAATGAAAGAATAACAAACAATGGCAGATATTGGGTTTTTTGTCTAAAACAGATTCCAATCATTTTTTGTTAAACAAAACAAAGATACGCTAGAAATGTCGAAAACAGTGAAACGATTAAATAAGTTCACAAAAGCGGTCAATTTCTTTTCTGATATCGGTATAATGACGAATTGATGGATGGAGAAAATTATGAGACGCCAACAACCAAAACAGCTCTCAGACATTAAACGATGAATATAATTAGAGATTTAATTTCAGTTAACGATGGAAAAATGATCGTAGTTGAAATTTATACATCGGATTTAAGCTACGCAAACAAGACCACGATGGAGCAATAATAAACGATGGAATTTGATGCATTAATAACTCTACCATTCCAACCCTATTTCACGGAAAGACTCATCTAACTACTACCCGTTAAACTATGTAACCTTCTAGTGCAATATAAGTAATATAAATCACGGATGCGTGCTACAAAGGCCAAATTATTGAGGCAGCAAAATCCTATTCTAATCAGTTACCTAGGCACTAAAATATCATCACGAATTATTATATGATAAGATGAAACCTTATTCTTATTAGCCGTAGAATATGGATATCCATCAACAGTGCCCGACTTACGTCCAATCACACCCTTCAGCGTCGGGCCATTCTTATTAACATCTGAATCGATAACGTGGCACTGAAGGCACCGCATTTTAAATAACTTCTTGCCTCTTTCGTAGTCACCCTCCGGAATTGACATATCGAAAGTCTGCAAAGACATCACCAATAAGTGCTATACAACATGAATCCAGCTAACAGTAAGCTTATCGTCCAAATTACACATTCTATACAACTTCAAGGCAAGTATAAATAACGGAATAGATTTCAGGTTTTTCCCTTCTACCTCCGGAAAAACCTCCAGAAAAAGCCACAAACATGCTCCCCGTCCCCCCGAGCCACTTCCAACACCGCATACGACCACACCAGCAATCTCGCCTAATCAATGTTTTCGAACTTCGAATTTAATGCGGTCCATCGAATGATAACGATGTTGTATCAGTGTCGTCGAATTTCATTTGCTACAAACTCAATTGCATTTGCTAATTTCATTTCGGTATGGAATGTTTATCAAAAAAGTAGATGATGAGGGATGTTAGCCGTCCTAATGTAATAGAAAATAATTCTATTTACAACGCTGAGAAATGAATAAATAATAGTTGAGTGAAATGAAAAAGAATTAGAATCAAATAAAATAATAAACATTGTCATTTATCGTAGTGATATTCTCTTTCACTGTTCGAAATAGTATTTGGTTTGATGTTTAGCGAAATATTCTACTGTATATGGTGCAACAACTTAATCTGGTACATTAAATGATGCAAAATTTGCATTACATCAAATGTAAAATATTAGCAAAATTCGTACCCAATTTTGAAATAGAACCATAAATCTACTCTATGTTCTAGCCATCAAAAAAAGCAACCAATTTTTCCTTTTTCTTTGGGAAATTTTGAAGCAGAGAGGTTGTAAAATGTCACTGATGAATTTACAGTCCTATCACATTGCGAACAAGAAATATTCTAATTCAAATGATGCTCGTCTCTTAACAAACGCATAACGAAAGCAGGATAACTACTTTCTAGGGATTGAAGCGTCATGATTAGTCAACACAAACAAGTGTAGTTCCAAATGTACGTAAGCATATTTGATTTTATTTTTTTAATCCACAAAAAAAGGTTGACCTGAGAAAATGTAAAACTTTGAATTTGATGTAATATTGATCTGTGCAAAAAAATATGTGAAATAAGAGTCTGTTTTCTTGTGATCACTTTTTTAACGCTTTCGCCAACAATGAGTGTCAACGACGATTATCAGAATCTGTTTATAATTTATACGATCATGAATATATAAGGCAGTGAAATTAAGCAAAATACTTCTTGTACATACTTTGGATAGTACATTTGATCGCCATTAAAATCCTGATAAACAGTGAGGTTTAACCGAAAACAAAAACGTATTTTTTGAGATTTTATAACTTTTCAAAGAACTTCCAAAAGAAAAAGAAAAAGCGAAAGTGGTATAAATCATTAAAAAACTCCACTGGAATGTTGAAAAGTACAAATAACCACATCAATCCACATGTTGCCAAAGTAATATTTAAAAGGCTAAAAGTCAAAGAGTTTTAAAAACTTTTTGAGTGAGAAAAGATTTATAAATTTTTCGAAGACCTGATGCATTTTTGATAGATCCAGTTTGTTTTATCAAATGCTAATATAAAAGTGTTAACAAGTATTAGTAACACTTGACTACATTGTTACGAAACAAAACTCCACAATTTATCCAACAGTCCATGTGGTTTCGATGATTCTCTTTCTTCGTCAGCCTGTAAAATATGCATGGATTCGATCATAAACATTTGGAAAAATGCTTTAATAATTCTGCAAATTTTGGGTCTAAAATAGCCATTCATTCTCTTATACCCATTCGCTAAATGAATATTAAAAAAACATGAATACTTGATGACAAAATAACCGACCGATTGCCCGATTTTAAGATGGGTAAATCATGTTGTGCGCACACAAAAAGGAAATATTTAATAAGTGATGCGAAAACACAGAGTTAAAAACAAGTAAAGATTTAGAAAACATAAGGCAGCTTACCTGGTAGTAACTGTCTACTGCATTAAAAGAAGCACGCAGAGAACGAATTCCTGGACGGACGGGTGATGCAATTAATGAAGAACTAAAAGCTGCATCAAGAGAATGTGAAACTGAATTTGACAATGTTAATGGACCATCTCCACCTACGAAGGAATGTTCTGATAAAGTCGATTTGTTATGGTTGAACTGAACATTATTTCCATTATTCGCTTGCGGAACTGAGTTGAAATATTCGTCATCCTTTAGCTTTACTAACTCCTGCAAAACAATGTAATTTGATAGCGTTAAGAATACTTTAGTTCGATCATAAAACAAGACTGGAACAAGGAAGATAACGTTCTGACAAAGGTCAAATCTAGTATGAAAAATATGGAAAGCTTAAAATGAAAGATTAACATCTCACCTCACTATCAACCGAAACTACTCCTAAGCGTAACCGACCATCTATGATTTGACCATTTCGAGAAAGAGCTTGTTGGGCATGAATGGATGAAGCATAACGTAAAAACATCCAATTGCCTTCTTTAGGAAACTGGAACAATCATATGATATTATGTCAAGGGTTAAAAAATACAAATGTAAGGCAACAATATGATAAACAAAATAAAAAATTACCCGATGAGCAACAATTGCTCCATGTCGTGCAAATAATTTAAGGATAAATGGTATATCTTCTCGAGTGAAACCAAACACGGTAACCCAATGCTCAGCAACTTCTTTTCTAAAGCAAACGATGCATTAATAATGAATGCTTGAATGCCATTATAATTTGCTTCTAATTGTAATTTGATCAGAATTTGATTCGTACACAAAGAACAACGAATTTCTTACTCTGTTTGAAGGTCCAACATGTCTCTTGATACACTTGCACCTGCAATTGTCGAATTTGAATCCTTGGATATCTGATGGGGAGACAGCAATTCCTCTCTCATAGAACGAAGAGGAGGGTCTGAAAAAATAAATTGTAATAGTTGATAAAAATGTCCTAAGAATGGTTTTACCATTCCTATTAATAATTTAACAAGTTTCTCCTAGGAAAGTTCGAATTATAAAAGGGACTGGAAAAGAAAAAAAAAAGCAGTACCAACTACAGTATGCGATTCACTTGAAGATAATTCATCATGATCAGTAGTATCCATGGCAAAATCTCCACGTATACTGCTCGAAGCAATACTTCGCGTTTGTGTCAGTGTCGGCGACCAGTGAACACTTTTACCGCTTTGAGAACCTATAATATTATTTATAACAATCTTAATCTCGGCTGTCAAGGATGAATGTTCTTGCAATAAATGTGCTTGTTATTTTATCTCATAGAAAGAAACGTCTTTATATCCCACAAACTATTCCCCACATGACAGCTAAAGGTCTGACAAATTTGAAGCTCACAATTAGACCTTAGCTTCCATTCATTTGATTAAAAAGTTGTCCATTAACCAGCTGGTCATACAAAATTAGCCAAAATACGGAAATTATTTGTTTTTCTTAAATATAAAAAGAAAGTTGAATTGAAAATGATTACTATTTTTCGAAGATGCGGTTCTTATATCTTGTTCCGATATCTGGTTGCCTGCAGCACTACTGTCTGAAATTAATCCAAATTATTCAGACTCCATCTAATCACTGAAATCTGGTGAATAATTCCCGAAAATTTTGCCAAAGTTAAATTCCGCACAATGCAAAGAGTTGTCGAATACCACTAATAGAGATTTTGAATATATAACTTCTATTGATAAACTCGGAAATGCTTTTTTCAAGTTTATTTTTTTTAAGATAAACAAAACAAACCGTACCAAACGACATAATTAAATTTCGACGTTTACTGCGAGGACCGAAGAGAAAGCTAGGTGTTACAGTTTGCCCTGTAAATGATCCAGTATTCCCACTCGGTAGTCTAGCATCCGAAAACACTGAAGCCTCAGATTTCGACTGCATAAGAACTCTAAATATTAAACTTTCATTTATCTAAATGAATAAGACGAGGATGTTCCACATGCCGAAAGTGATGACAATAGAAGGAATACTACTGTTATCTCCCATTGTTAGAATTTGTTCATGTTTGACCTTAAATTTGGGTACATATTATCAAGTAAAAAACTAGATAATTATAAAAACAGACACCAAACTTAAGCTGGAAACAGCAGATCCTGAATTCAACCACACTCCGAAACTTCAAACTGTTGCAATGATAAGAAACAAATTCGTTCACTGAATGTAACAAACAAACCAAAACCAAGCAAAGTGTCACAACTCAAATATGAACTGACTGAAAGAGAGAGAGCATTCAAAAATCTGAAAATGAGGAGGGTAAATAATTCAGGTCACGAGCAATTCTGTCTTTCGGAATTCTTACGTGTACTAAATTCGATGTGCTATTTCATAATTCTCATTAACAGCTTTCCGCGTGGAATGTTCACTGATAATTTCTACTCTTGCAAAATGATATTCCAGAAAATTGATCGCCAGCTTAACAATTCCAGTCTAGCGCGCTTCGTTGTACAATATGAAATGAAATGATGCTGTCAGTAGTACTTTATGATACCTCCTGATCAATTAACATTCATTTCATAGTAAAACATAAAACATTTGGGATGTATTGCTATATAAATGTATTAATATTCACATTTCCTTATCACGGAAATAAATTTCATTATTATTGGTGCGATAACTCCAACTGTAATAATGATTAATAATGATAATAAAATAATTAATCAGTGATATAGTAGATAATTAAGCATTTTAACAAACTGTTTCAGTATAAAATACTGTACGACAGTTGTGGAAGTGTATATCGTTAGAATGTGTGATCAAAATGCGCAATAAATTTTTGGTGAATAATGAATGACTTTACTTGCTAACAACACGAGATGCTGAATGAATGTTACGACAAATTATGTACCGATGAGATTTGATCACTGAATTAAGTATTGTAAAGTAAAAAGTATGGCGGTATTGCTACTGTTACATCATTATTTATTCATTTCCTATTAATTGATCATTTCATTTCTTACAGAATATAGCACTGGATAAGTCAATGACAATGACGGGTGGGTGAGTGGAATTCGCACCTAAAGAGCAATATTATTCATGAAGAAATTGAATGGAATCAAAAATAGAAAAGCGGCAATATTTATTCACTTTAATTATTTAACTTCTTTCACTGCATTCCAGCTTTCCGAGGATCCGTGTGAAAATGGACGAGAAGTATCAGTGACAGAAAAATATCATTGCCTGTTTTCTTTTAATTCATTAGTGGTACCTCCCTTTACAGGCAAATGAAGAAGAGAGAAAAAACTTTCAGTGGTTAAATGTTGCCGAACGTCTTATGAGTGAAACATTGTTAACTGAGAACGAACAATCTCATTGAAATTTATTAAATTAAGATTTACCCAATGCTAATTAAAAATTGATGAAACGAATCTGTTCTTTTTTTTTTTTGCTCTAATTGAAAATGAAAAGATTTGTAGTGTTTCGAAAATGTTAACCAATTTGAAAAAATAATTAAGCCATCAATATTTTTCAGGAGGAAAAAACCGCAAATCATTTAAATTGAAGTTTATGCAAGCAAAATTCACAATTTCTGTGCGTTATTTCCCTTCTTTTAGCATATGTTTTCCTTTTTTTTAAAAATTAAAATTTTTGATATCAAATTATTGCAAGTTTTAAGGTGTTATTGTACTGTCAATTTTACATATCATATTCCTCACATGGATTTTCCGCTGCTATTGTCATTGCTGTTGTTGTTGTTGTTGTTGTTGTTGTTGTTGTTGTTGTTGGTGCAATTATTGTTGTTGCATTCGTTCCAGATATTCCCATTTTATTTTCCAACACAGCGACGTCTGCTTCTATTTCTGATTGTTCTGCAGCAAGCAATAAACGATTCATTAGTTAATTGAAATAAGCAATTTAAAACTATTACATTTAAAATTTCAAACTATAAATTTGAAAATTTCTTTTAACTAGTAAATAACCGAAATGATACGGTAAAAAAAAAGACAAAAGTGAACTGTTAATGGAAAACTCAGCACTTTGTTAGGCGTACTTTTGGTTGATGACGTAAAATCTTACGCTTTAGAAGTTCGATTTCACGGTACTGTCGGCGTATCTTTGTTTTCAAACTTGCATTTTCGTCACGTAATGATGTCAGTTCAGTAAGTGCCATCCGATATTGCTTTTCCAATGTTTCGCCATAAACACCCTGCGATTTGTTAATGCTTTCAAGATGACTAACCTGCAAAAAAAACAAAAAAAAAATGCAATTGTATAATGTAATAATAGAAAAGGTGAAAAAAAAAGGAGAACAAAATGTTGCAATTGTAATTTGAAAAGCTTTTGAAAACAAATAAGATTTTGTCGTAAAAACACTGATTGCAATATCATTGATAAATTATCTCTAACATTTATCAATTAAAAATTTTAGAATATTTGATTAATTTCTGAAATAATTTAATAATATCAAATTACAAATTTTTACTTGTGCTGAAATTCGATTAAGTTGTGATGTTTTAATGCGAAGTTCCTTTTGCAACTCATCAATTTCTCGTGCTTCACGCGTGTGGCAACTTTTCATTTCACTCTCTCGCGTTAAAGCATCCATTTTCAATCGCATTTTTCGGCTATAATAAGCGAAATTAGTGTAATATTTGGGTTGGGATGAACGACTGAATGACCAGTGGCCAACCTTTCTTCGAGGATCTCCGTTTGTCCATCTTTAATTGCTTTTTCATACTTATTTCGCACATGTTCCAGTTCATTTTGCATTCTCTTCAAGCGTAATTCATATTCATGATTTTTTCTTCTTTCATTCGATAATGATTTCTCCAATTCTTTTGCTGACATCTCTAATGCACGAACGCTTTGCGACAGCACATCGCGTTCCTTTAAATATTCCCAGCAAAAAAAGAAAATGTTGAAATGAAACGATCAAATACCAAAGAGGTTAGCATGAGTTCAATAGGTTGAAAAGCTGTAAAAATATTGATATAATTGATAATCAGTTGAGGATTTATATATTTGTTGATAAGAATATTGCTTACATTGATTTATTAGTGAGTGAGCAAATCGTTGCAACGAAATGTGATTGGTGATGATACTGTAAGACTGTAATAAACAGTAAACGGCTTGAACTCTGAACTTACTTTTTCATTCTCTGCTAAGGTTGACTTATACACTTCAATTTCACGCTTCATCATTTGTGTGTCGGTGTGTGCGGAAGCAATTTGTCTTTCCAATTGTGAAATTTTTCGTTCGTTAGCAAATTGACTTTGTGAGGAACTTCTGGAGAGGTTATATGGATCACCCTGCAAGCATTCAATTTTTACTATTTCTCTTGACGAGTATTAAATAAGTTTTAAAAAATTGAAAGAATTTCCAATTTAATCATTTTTAAAATGAACAATTTAAATTTACTGAAGAATGGAAGAAAGAGAAAAGGGAAATGAACGAATGTGCGGTTTACCGAATAATAACTTGATGAAAATGTAGAAGGACTGCGAAATCCAGAAGAAAATTTATTTTCCGGCTCAACCGTTCGCCTGCTAAATGTACGAATCGATCCAACTGATCCAAATGAACTAGAAGAGTACTGTCGACTACCCAAGCGACTTTGCCTACCACCAGACACTAAAAAAAAACTCCAAAAATAAGCGCCTAATTAGGCAAGTATATTTAAAATAACTCACTGCTGAGCGTCATAATTAAATATTACCCCAGTTTTTTGAAGTAATTATTGATAAAATTTTAAGCTTAATTCCTTTTATATCAGTCAGTGATGCTCGTTTGATAACTTTGTTGTGCCATCCGATCGATCAATCGGTGATGATCAAATATCACTTCTTCCTTACACATCGGACAGAAAATGCTTTTTTTTTTTTCAAAGATTTCAAAAGGCGAACTGCTAACGTAGCGTAATTTAATGTAACAAATCCTTCACCGTAATCTGATTCCACAGACGATTCTCGTTCCTTTTCAGAATATTCAATTTTCATTTTTTGCATCTTATTTTCCGCTTCCAATCTGAAAATTTACCAATTAAAAATTTACCAATTTGATATAATGTTCATTTAAAAAATTTTAAAATGTTTTACTTTTGATGGGCTTTTTTCAACTCATCGAAACGACGCTGTAATTCATCCTTTGATCGCTTATGAATTTTTTTCAGCTCAGCTACATTTGTTTCGGATTCCTCGGTCGTTTGATCCAATTTCCTCTCCAATCGTCGAATTTCCTTATCCTTCTCCAGACAACTTTCTTTCTATAATTCAACTGTGCTAATTTTGATAAATTAGCATTGTGTACGAAAACTTTATCGACCTGCCGTCATCATTACCCTCATAAATTCAGCACATAAAAATTGAAACCGAAAAAGCATCATTCAACTGAAGCAATCAATATTAGCTACAATAATTCATTCTAACTTAATTTAAAAACAATTAACATTTTCATTGTTCAATTAGTATTATACACACAGACACACCAACGTTTCCACTTTTATCATTGTTTTTTGCGCATTTTCTCGCAATTTCTCCAGCTCAAATTCCTGCTCAGCTCGTTCATTTTCCAATTTTTTTCTAGCTTTCTTCTCAGCCGCTAGAATACCGTCAAATGTATGACTCTTTTCCTGCAAATTCATTTTAAATCAACATTGACCGATGATTGACGATCGCTATCATTTACTGTTATCATCAGAATTCGTCCTCCTATCACTGTTATCATCGTTTAATTTTTACACACGTCATGAGGCGTCGTAGCCTCCGCATTACTTCACTCATTATCAGTCATTAATTGATACAGTTACTCATTTGATTTCAATTCACATCGTTCAATTCATCGGATCGTCTAAACTTGCAATACAATTACAATGAAATATTTTACTGCACCTTTTTAATTCTATCCTATTTTGCTTGCATTTTCGGTTGAAAAATGTTTGCTAAGGCATTTAAGTAAATGATCACATTAATGGCAGCTTATAATTTATTTATTTATTAAATAAATTTTCTTCTTTTTCTCTTAAAGCAACGAACATTTAGCTCTGTAACGCAATGCTGTAAATCGGTAATTACATCCGTTTGTTGATTATTGCGCTCAGTTAATTTTTTCACTTGTTCTTTTAATCTGAAATTTTTATGATAGGAATTAAAATGCATGCACGTATCATTATGATCAATGCAACCATTTATTATCATAATTATAATTATTATCATTATCATTTATTATTATTAATCAATTAATTAATTATTATTATTATATTATTGTTATGTTATCATCAATTATTGTCACTATTAATGTTCTAACCTTAAAAATTAATTTAGGATTTTTTTTGCCTACATTTTTAGAATCGTTTGATGTTTAAATCTTTTTTAGATTGATAAGGCATAAAGAGAAATACAGGAAAAAGAAAAGGCTTAGTTCGTTTTTCTTTTGTTTTCTTCAAAACAAAACGACAATTATTGGAAGTGACTTTAAACAAAATTTTCCAGCTTACACAAGTTTAAAGTACTCATTGAAAATTACATTCTAACTCTATTCATTAGCTATCACAGCAAGCTATTAATTTATGCATATGAGATTAAGCTAAAAAATTTTTTACTTTCTCTCTCTTTCCCTCCCTATCTCTCTCTCTCTGCTCTCAAACATACTCTTGTATTGTATTCGATTCCCTATCATGCTCCTTATCCATTAATTCCATTTTTAATTCCATCTCTCTTTTCGCTCTTTCGCTCACTTCCAAATCATTCTCGACTTTCTGTCGTTGTTCATATTCGCGCTGATAATCATATTTCCACTACAATTATTGTTTATGCTATAAATTGTTAAGCAAAAAAATTTACTGTAACAACAAAAATTTTGATATATGCAAATTTCATGCTTCCATTAATAGTTTTATTTAAATAACAAAAAATAATTTACAATGCTAAAATTGCACTTTGTATTTTAGCTTGCACTTTGTGAATGTATAAGCTAAAAATTAAATAATGCATTGCGAAACTTTACACTTTTTTTTTCTTGCTAAAAGTACAAAGCAAAGGACAAGAAGGAAAGACGCAAGTGAAATTTTAACGGACGAAAGGGAGGAGCAATTCCCTATGGTAAAATCGTAGCGATTTCAACGTAACGGAAAATGCTAAATTGAACAATTTCATCGTCCACCTCATTTTTCATGAAACACTCGTTTGAATGAATTTGTCAGATAATTGTTCAATCACTGATTAATGCAAAACTAATGCCTTAATTATTCACTCTCACCTTGCACAGCTGACATTCCAAATCCTTTTTTTCGTTTTCAATAAGTTCAATCTTTTTCTCATTCTCTTGCAAACAAGTGTGTATTTTCTGCAAAATAAACATGAAGCTATTAAATGTGCAACTAAAGCAGTAAATTAGAACTTTTACTTTTTCTCTCAAGTGCTTTGTTAATTTAAATAAAAATTTCCATATTTTAAAAGGATCATTTTTTGTTTTTGCATTAATTTAAGTAATTGATATAAATGAGAAAAAAAGAAGCAGCAATACTATCAGCATTTTCCTTCCGCCTCCCTCCCCAGCCTTACGCTCCTGACCCGCTATGAGATTTTTCCGGAGCACAAATAACAATTATTCTGAATGAATGGCACGAGCATTTTTCCGGTAGATTTTATTACCTATAAAAATTTAGTTTTCACTAATACTGTAAGGTGAGCTAACAAATGTTTGCCTGAGATATGAGTGAGAGGGTCAGAAGCTATTGCATTTCTTGAACAGTTCAATTTAGTTTTAATCAGTAATAGAGCATTACTATCAATGTCTAACATATGTCATTGATAAACGCAAAAAACACGTTTTTTTATTTAATTCATAAATTTAATTAATTCGAAATTTTCTCTAACCATAACTTTGGCATGTTGTTCATCAAATCTTTTCTCCATTATTTCCATCAGTTCCTCGTGTCGCGTCAATTCCTCTCTCATTTTAGCATTCTGCCACATATGCGATTCCTTTTCGTATTCAAGCTGAAATAAAAGCAAAGAAAAATCAAAAGAAAAGGATAAATTAAATTTATTTTCAGGTAATAGCTCATTTTAATTGCTAAAAACGTTCAAGGAAAAACAAATTTAAAAAAAAATAAATAAACAATTAAATTAAGCACATACACTTTTAATTTTACTATTAGCTTCATCCAATAGCCGTTGAATTTCGTTATAATCACCTTGCAAATTACTCAATTCCTAAATTAAAAGAAAACCACCCTTTGTTAAATTAACACAATTATAAAACAATGCATTGAGTCTATAATAATAGTATTATAATTCAAAGCAATAATATATCAATTTAAAATTCAAAATTGTTACAATTTATCAATTGATATTCGAATTGTTATTGATACCTTTGTTAACTCATCGTTTGTCTTCAACAATTCCTCCAGTCTTACTCGATCCTTATTCAATGGTATAAGTTCTTTTACAATTAACAGCAAACGATACCAACTCCACGTGGATGTTTCAGTGAAGCATCGAATATTTTTCTGAATGATTAAAATATTTTCTCTGAAAAATAAATTCCTTTTAGTTTAAGAAATAACTATTAGATTTGTTTTTATTAGTGAAATTATGAATTTTTTTTTTGACTAAGTAACCTATTATTAGGTATTTTTTTAAAAAATAACCTGTTATTAAATAATTGCGCATAATGTTGTTGTTCCAAATACCATCGTATCACTGCCTGTATTCTACATATCAACGAACTTAGATAATTTTTTCGACGATTTTCTAACTGAAAAATTTACACCATCTATTTTGCAATAAATTTTCGTTTAATATCAAATGTTTTAGAAGTAAATGCTCAGCTCAATTTTACTAAATAAAACAAAAGAAAAATATATACCTCTGAAATTACGCCAACTTTACAGTAAATTTTTGTTTTTCCAATTTGTATGCAAGTTGAATCGAGATCGATCATATCGCAGAAACGCTGAACGGCAATTCGTCCAAATCCAAGTTCCACATTTGAAATCAGAATGCGATATCTCTCAATGAACTCATCAAATGGCATTCTATTGGGATATCCTTGACGACATATTCTAATTCCTTCCAGTACACCATTGCACCTGAAATTAGCAAGTGCAACAAATCTTGCAACTAATTCCACCAAAGGTTAGATTGCCTAACAAATGCATTTTCAACATTATCATCGTTAAAGCTGTAACGGATCGAAGATCTTGATTAACATGCAATAGTAATACCTAATTGTGAATTAGCTAAAATTTTGGAAAGATGCAGATAGAGACCGTTCAATTCTATAAGTTAATCAGGTTAGCATATGTGTACCTTAGTTGTTGGAGTACAAGGTGCGGATCGATAACACCCGGTAGTCTTGTCTTGTTCGGTGCTATACAACGAATGAAATGTGCCATTGTTGAGTTCAGTGTTTCTAATAAATTTAGCAATTGCTCCTGAAAAATTTTACTCCCTTCCTTTGCAGTGCATTATTTTGATTGCTTGTTAAGATATCAATTCAAAAACAAAAAATCGAATTTTGTTGTTTCAACAAAATCTGTTTATATTCTTACCTTATGCAAATACGATACGGTATTCGATGCCATCGACTGACGTTTGGATCGCAATTTCTCCTCTTCCACTGCAAGTTTGAAAATACTATACTTAGCTCATATTTTTAACACTAACAAAAAATTGAAAATGAATATTTTGAAAATAAATTAGATTTGTAAATAAATCACAATTCGCAAAAATTTACCAATACTTTACGATGAAATAAAATGATTCACTGATATTTTAGCTATCAGTCATCGTTAATTTATATATTGGTGAATGAAATGAACTAGCAAAGCTACAAATTATGGAATTGAAATATCAGCAGAATAATTTTAGTAATACCAACAGAAATTATGTATGAATAGAGTTTAATGAGAAGTTGCAAAAAGTTACAAAGCAATTGTTAAATTTAACTAATCATCACTAGCAGTTTTCATCCGTAAATTTTTTCATTAAAAATTTTCATTGTAAAAAATAATTTTGCATATATTTTTTTTTTTAAAACAATAACTTACAGAGCGGAAAAAGTGTTTGCAGTAGAGGTTTAGTGCTTGCAGCAAGCACTTCCAATCCATTCCTCTCTACTACATCCTTATTCTTCTCAACCCAACCATTAATATTGTATGCAACATTACCAGCATAATGAGCTATTGAAAAGTGCGATGTTGCAGTATGCCTGTAACAATAAGAACTAATTTTTTTTTAAATAAACAAAAATTGGAAAAGTTTTAAATATGAAAATTTTCAAATTTCGCGCCTTTTTTTAAAATAAACATTTAAAAATTGTTGGAATTTTATTGAGGTATAAGATTCAGTGAAGGTTAAATTAATTATTTTAAATAAAAATTTAAAAATTGTTGAAATTCTATTGAGGTATAAGATTCAGTGAAGGTTAAATTAATTAATGGTTAGTTAGCATTACCTTGCTGACTGTCTTGAACGAGTGAAGATTGGATTATTGGAATTTGCTGTAAGAAGCTTTTCAAGTAGCGATTGATCGTTACCATTTGGCACGAGGCATTCCTCTTGCAACATTGAAAGTAATCCTAATGGCTAAAATTAGATTCATTTAATTTTTTTTTTCGAAAAAAATAAATTCTACGATAAATTAGCATAAATGTATAAAATAACAAAAAAATTATTTCAAACAACAATTTCATCAATATTGTCTGCAAAAGAAATGGATAAATTTAACGATCATTGTAGCAAATAAGAGCAAAAACTTTCAAAATTTTACACTTTATAAATTTAAAAAGAAAATAAATGTGAAAGAGACGGCTGGAAAGACACAAATTAGATTAAAATTACGCAAATGAACTAATTGTTAATTAATTAAATATTCCACAAATCGATGAATTATTTGAGTGATCAGAATCGATGATACGACCTTTTCAATAAATTCTATCGTATTTTGCACATCACTACCAAAATCAATATGCTCCCATTTAATCTCCTCATTTAAATATTCTTGTTGCTCTCGTACGAACATGAAATCATTGAAGAATTGTTGCAATTTTTCATTCGTGTAATTGATGCAAAATTGTTCGAAACTATTAATCTAAAAAGAATGAATTTTTCCTTTTTAAAATCATATCAAATTATTAAGGGGAGTGATTTAATTTAAATTTTAAACTTCTAGGCGCTACGTTTAGTTTGCAAGTAAGCTAATAGCTCATTGAGAAGCGTGCTGCATATTGCAATTTCAATCACAACAGCAAATTAATTGTTTTTTTTTGTGATTTAAAAGTTAACGATAATTGCTAGACAAGATTTCCTTTTTTTTTTTTAAAAAAAAAAGGTATATACGCATACACATAATTTCATACTTATCAAACAAATATTTCAACGACAAAACTTTGTTGAAATTGAGAGAATTGATAATTTTCAAAAAACGAAATGATAAAATAACACTTACCTTGGTGATTTCAAAGCCAGCAATATCAAGCACACCAATGTAGTAAGTTCGCGTTGACTTACCGGCTGAACAATTTTCGAGTACAGTAATTTAGTGATTTCTACACAAATAGCACATAATATTAAAACTTAAAAAAAAAATGTACCAGTATTAATTCCTTTGCTCATAATTTCCGGATATAAGTAACCGGACTTTTTCATCAAAAATTTTTTGCATTCGCCTAATAGAATTGCTTACGGTGAAATGTTTCACGCAATGCTGAATTGCATCGTGATAGAATCCAGTTGAAGAGGCGCTCGTAGATACTTTTGCACAAACCGGCAAGTGAACTTAATGTCTGTAAAATTGGAACATTTTAATTTTTGAATTCAAACAATTGAATTTTAGAAGTTAGATCAGTCAATTAAATTTCACTTAGAATGCAAAAGCAATTAGACAATTTGATTTTTCTGTTAAAAAAAAAAATGATGTAACAATTGGTGAAATAATTGCGAAATTTATAAGCAAAACCTTTGCAAGATTTTGACTTCTCCGGATTACCAGATCATTTACTTTTATTGACGGTTGAGTTATGGCATCAATAAGGGTGCCGGTTTTCACACCAAGAATGCGGCACGCTGCTTCTACTTCTGCAACACTTTCATGTGCATCATCGACAGTATTTCGGACGGATGGTAAAGGGAAAAGGTACGAAACGGAATGATTTTCAGGTGAAAAGTACAGAAATAATCAATAATCAATAACAATAATAATAATTTAATAACAATAATAACAATAATAATAATAAAATAAAAGTTTCATTGATGTAATGAAGATGCCCATGAATTATAAAACGACCTTTAACACCATCAACATATGTAATATCGAGACCACTTCTTTCGGCAAATTTAATTTCACCAAGAAGAATACAGGCGGCTACCACTTCAAAAATCTCTTCTACCTCACGCTTGGTAAATTTAATAACGTTCATTGCATGCTAAATTAAAAAAATTTCATTTTTACACTGTTTATTTAAAATATTTAAAAATTATTTAATCGTTCCATCGATAACAAAGGAAAAAAAAAAACGAAAACAAAATAACAAATAAACAGGAATAAGAAGAACATTGGGAAACGGGCGTCCTAGCATCATTCCTTACCAATGTATCAATAGCACCTTGAACATCATCAATTTCCGAATCCGTAATTTTACCACCTTGGTTTAAAAATTTGTACGCACCCGCACTCTGTCCAAGTCCAAACGAGTAACGTAGCTCCTTATCGAAACCATCCGACAATAATTGATAAAAAATATGAAAATTTCGATCATCGCTATTTTGCTTTACAACGCGTGACTTCTCAAGTAAATCTGCAAGAGAAGCAGAAGCGGTAAAATTGAATTTGCATAATTAACATGAATAATTTATGAGACAAATAGCTAGAGGGAATAGAGTTCATTTACCAATTCACCAATAAAGTTCAATCAAAAAATGATAAAAGAGGTAGTGCTGGAGGATGAATGAATATGTACATGTTTGAATCTGAGCTCCTCTCATCATCATATCATCACCATAATCCATGCGAATGAATTTGCCCTGCAAGTAATTCAGGATGATTTCGTTGGAAAATTTTAATGTGTTGCATGAATGCCTTTCGTTCATTTATCGCTTCAAATTAACTATTCGCAAATTTCGGACGATGAATGAATTTTTATATCAGTTTAAATTTTGACATTGAAAAATGATACATTACGAAGTGAAATTGTAATGTACCAGTCGAGAGCTGTTACTGTTGTGAATTGTAGATGCATTAGCGAACGCTTCAATGACTGTTCCCGCGGCAGTAAGTCGTTTGTCGATACCGTCAGATATTCTCGATTCACCGCGATACTCGGATATCATACCCAGATATTCAATAATCCGTTTTGTATTCACAGTTTTACCAGCTCCACTTTCACCTCTGAAATTCGATCATTTTAAACCGTATTTTAAGTAGTCTTATTTTGCACAAGTAAATTTTTCATCAATTTTCTATTCGCGCCCTTAATTTCATTTTTTTTTTTAAAAAAAAAAACTTCGTAATTTTCACGTTATTTTTGTTAGCTCTTTTAAAGCATTTGTAGAAATTAAACTTTAAATTTTGCGAATTTTTATTTACGATCTATCATTGTTCACGAATAAAAATTCAATCACAAAATTTATTCTCTAAAAAAAAAAATTTAATTTTAATTTCATTCAGATTATCGGTTACAATGATTTATATGAGTCGAAACACTGTTATTTCCAGTGCCGAACTTTCTAAATTACTCATATGCATAAATATTTAATGCTCTTATCCCAACAAATATTTGACAAATTAACTTTTTAAAAATGTTATGAA
Source organism: Litomosoides sigmodontis (assembly GCA_963070105.1). Taxonomy (NCBI): domain Eukaryota; kingdom Metazoa; phylum Nematoda; class Chromadorea; order Rhabditida; family Onchocercidae; genus Litomosoides; species Litomosoides sigmodontis. The sequence goes on from OY718806.1 coordinate 8,986,298, forward strand.
AGGAAAACGCACGTTATTAGAATTGACTGATTGCTACCACTTAGGAGACCATCATAGGCAGCTTGTGCAACGGCAAATACGTGAGGTGGTAGCATACAGCTTTTATCAATGGTACGCATATAAGCCTCCATAATTTCTTTTGTATAAATTGGTAGATTTTTCCACGGATTAACAACAACACAAAAAAGGCCCGAATAAGTCTGAAGAAGCAAGAAAAATTGACGTATCAAAGTAAAATTTAAAAAAAATTTTTCTGATTTTAATTTCAAATAAGTGAAGGTGCGGAAATTGATGATATTAGCAGAAGCGAAATGATTTTGCTATTACAATTAAATATCGTTAATTACAATAAATGAATAATGAAATAACATGGATGAGGTCGGCTTGATATCGTGAACGAATAGCTTCAAGAACGCATGCATCGTTTAATTCACTTAAATTACACAAATCTTCCACAAAATACGATACACTTGGCAATTTCACTTCCGTTTTCGATATTATACGCTAAAAAATTTGCATGAAATTTTAGCACTTTAATTAGTAAGAACAAAAAATTGCATAATAAAAAAGAAACTTTTGAGTAATGACTTTCTCTCTTTCGCTTCACTTTTTTTCTTCCTACATTTGTTCTCTTAAAAAAAAAGAAGAAAAAAAAGTTGATTTAATTTGAGCAATTGTTGACCTTTTCGAAATGACCATTTTCATCGTGAAAACCAACAATAATATGATCACATTGTTTCTCAAGAATTGTTGCACGACGGAATTCAACAACTGGATCTGCTATCCAGACAGTTGCTTCGAAATCATTTGAGGATGAGCGATGTTCATTTGACACTTGAAGAAATCTGCAAAAGAAAATTTTTTTTTTTTGTAAAAAATAATAATTGCAGAAATCGTCTTGTTTTTTAATTTCTTTTTATTTTTCAAAATTTCAAGTGTGAAATGAAACACTATTATGCTGCGGGTTGAAGACAGTTGTCATCCTCTTTCCTCCCAGCTAATGAATTTATAGGCTAAGTAAGTGGTATTGTATTAGCGTAGACAGATAAATTTTCAAATCTCATCTACAAATTTTTATTTATAGACACACACACACACGCAGACACACACGAAGAAACAAAAGGAAAAAAGTAAGGAGTGAAAAATAGATGCTATAGACAAAGGAAGTGGAAAAAAAACAAGATAAATTGAGGTGCGATTTTGTTTTAAATTGAGCATAAGACTTTTCAAGGCTTTTTTTTTTTAAATTTCAGCATATTTGTTGCTTTTTTTTGTGGCTTTTTTCTTTGCTAGCAATGCATTATCATTCATTCATTGCTGATTCCTATTTGAAATGCTAGTTGCAAGGAGCAGCAAAAAAAAAAAATTGAAACTAACCTGAATGTGGCTGATTGCATGTTGAATAAGTGTGATAAAAATGATAAATAATAGATTTGATCGAAAATAAGTTATTTACCGTCACCGCTAGTAAAGGAAATGCTCTAAATGAAATTTGCACAAAATTTCATCAATCTTAGCCATATACGTCATTTTCTTTTTTCGCAACATTTGCAATATTTGTTTGCATTTTCACTAGCAATTCATTCAACTTGACTAAATTTCATATTAACAACATTTCAATGATATCTTTGAAATGTTCCTAATTTGAAACTATCTCCTATAATTTTGCAAGAATAATTTACACTTATCTATCTGTACAGATGATTAAAAAATTAACAATAATTAACTGGCGCATTTTTGCAATGGAAGAAAAATGACACTCTAAAAATTGGAAAATGAATCATTGCCATTTCAGTTAAAAAAGACTTATAGGCAGCTAAATTTAAAAATTATCAATTTAAACATGAATAAATGTGTATTTTCCTCAAACAGGCATGTGAGGTGTTCGTGTTGAAATGGATGACATGCTCGGAAAGAAATGATGAAATTTGAAACAACGCAATTTTACGCTATTATTCAATAAATTTCATTGGAATTTTGTTCATTTCAGAAAAAAAAACACTAAAATGAATGCTTTAAAACAAACAAAACAAAACAAAACAAAACAAAATTCTATCCATATTTCAATTCCAATTCAATTGCTATATAATTTAAATATTTTAAGAATAGTTTGCATTCAACAATTAAATTTAATATTGAACTGTTATATTATCCCTATCGAAACTATTCAAACACCTGCCCTATCATTTTCTATTGTCTAACAAATAAATCACCGATCTAATCATACAATAGTTTAATTAATTAATTCATTCCCAGCAATACTGTATTAGTGAGAAGTATGAGAAGACGGAAAATGCAATAACAACGAAATTATATAAAATTAAAATTGATTAAATTAATTTAGAAACTTAAATTTGTACTAATTTAATTTATAAATTAAAAATATTATCGTAGGATAAATTGTTTACGATTTATTAACTTAAAAAGAACGCTTTATTTAATTTTTCAAATGTAACAGTATATGAAAGAATAAGCAACTGCTTAAAACTTGTAATAAAGAATTGCTTAAAAGCACGAACAGTTATAATCTCAAGCTCTTTTTTTTTCCACCTTCTTTGTCTCCTCCTATCCCTCTTTTTCGTTTCTTTCCTCTTCTCTCTCTTTTTTTTTAGATTTAAAATTTGTTGAAATGAAATAAATAGGCTTAGATGAAAGAAGATGAAGAAAAACGGAAAGGACAAAATATACACATCCATCCTTAACAGCAAATGACGCTTTTTGTGGAAGAAATCATTTGTTTCAGATAAAATCCAATTTGCACTCATAAAAGGTTAGAAAAATTTATTTCAATTTTTTTTGGAATTTTTTAAAATTCATCTTGAAATGCAAATTTAGATAAATATATCAATTTAATCAATTCCCTTTTCACGTACTTTTCCCAATTCTTCTAGCGTTCCAGCTTCTCTTAATTTCACTCTTGTAGTATATAGTACGTGTAAAATGCATGCATTCACATTCACATATATATATATATATATATATATATATATATATATATATATATATATATATATATATATATATATATATATATATATATATATATATATATATATATATATATATATATATATATATATATACACATACAGATGTACAGAATGCAGTAATTTTTACGCCTGATTTGCGGAAAAAATTTAGGATCCTCTCTACGTATTTTGTCTGTTCCCATTCTCTCCATCCTTCCCTCTCTCTCTCTCCCTCTCTCTGTCTCCACGTTCACTTTTTTAAAAATAGTGTAAATTTTTGCTAACAGTTGGTTTATAGAATTAGTTAATTGTTACTAACAATACACACACACACACACACACACACACACACACACACACACACACACACACACACGCACACACACATACACACATGTATGATGAATATAATAAATTAAAAATTTGTTAAATTATTTAATTAACTTCATTGTTAGATGTTTCGAAAAGTTTTGTGCTTTTTTTTCGTTCCATCCTTTCCATCTTATTTCATCCCTTTTTTTGGTACTTGAAATTGAACCTTAATTTGACCGAAATTTGAAACAAGTTGGAAGAGGAAGTAGAAGAAAAATTAAGTTCGGCGTGTTGTTCATTTAATTTAATTGTGATACTTTCATTTCGTGTGATAAACTGATCAACATTTTCTCTCGCTTCCTTGAATTCACATTGCATTGTCACAGTTTGATGTGACATGGAAGAAAGTGGACGAGGATGATCGCAAGAGCAAAAGGATTTTCAAAGTTGTATAAGGTTGTGAATGAGATCGGAGCAGCATACTAAAATTCGAATTGATATGGAAACGGTTAATCTGATAAAGATCATAAATGAATTTGATAAAATTCATTTGCTAATAACAAAATTAATATGATGTAATTTGCTGGTATATATATATATATATATATATATATATGTATGTATTTGTAAAGATATGGAAAAATTATAGGTAAAATATAACATATGATTCAACAATAATTTTTTCAATCATTTAACATTATTTCGCAAAATACCGACAATAATAGTCGTAATTAATGATAATAATAATTAATAATTAATACTGATAATATTAATAATAATAATAATATTAAAACTTGAATAGTAATAACTTAATAATGGTAACAACGAATAATAAATAATAATAATAGTAATAATAATGATAATAATAATAAGAAATAATAGTGATAAAATGAATGATATAACGGAAGTGGTCTCTGCGAGGATAATTATTCATCGATAGTCCACGTCATGCTATGCGATGAATCCCAAAATCTTTTCCAAAATTCCTTCTCGTTTTGGAAAGGCGAACAAGTGGATTTGTATAAAATAGGATAGCGGAACATTTTGGCGCAATAGGAAAACAAGGAACAGTGATCATTCTAATATTTGAGAAGTTTTCGGCGATGATCACCACCATCACCATCATCATTCATCATCTCATCATCGTCATCGTCATCATCATCGTCATCGTCACCGTCGCCGTGATCGTCAACGTCATCGACATCGTCACAGTAGCAAAATTACTGATGATGAGAGATGGATGGCTCGATACCAGGATAACAGCAACAGGAGAGAGTAGTTGACGGCGACAACACAACGATGGATGATCGTCATCTTTGGTAGCGGGAATACTTTGATGCCTTGTTCTTCGTTTACCTTCCTCAGTATTATTATTTATCGCTAAATGATCAAAGAGTTAACCACCCCCTCCCCCTCCCTCCTAACTCATTCTAGTCCACCTTTTTTTTCGCCACCCCCACCCCACCCCCTCTCCCCCTCCCCCCTCCATCCTCTCCTTCTCCTTTTCTCATTAACCTCCCCTTCTTTCTATTCCTCTCTATTTCTTCTCCCTCTTTCTGTCACTTTTTTTCCTTTTTTTTTTTTTAAGAAAGGAAAGAAATCGAAAAAGAAATGAAAAATTAAAAATATCCATTAAAGGGAATTATCAAAAAGATATACGTTCAATTGGTAGTTTGTAACAACCATTTGCATGATTATTATTCAAAGTTGAAAATCCGGAAAAACGGCGCTATTTTCCGTATGATTTCTTATTCGTCGATAATCCTTCAGCTAGTAGGATTTCTGCTTTTACTAATAGCAGAGGGTCGTATCGTCTTCGATAGGCCAACAAAATGGAACAATGCGCCAGGTGATTTTTTTTTCCGACTCTTTTTTTCTTTTTCTTTTCTTTTTTGAAATCGAAAAAAAAGTGCTTAGAATTTTGATAAAATTTTAGAAATTTATCTTTTTTTTTCTTTCTCATCCTAGTTGTTTAGCAACATACACAATATGCGTAGCATAATGATTGGGAAGTGAGAATTTTTTCCTAATCAAATTTCACACTCAATTTTTTTTGCATTTTCCTGTTACATTTTGATAAAGCATATTTTTGTCATTTGATTTTAATAATTAAAAGCTATGGAACTACCAAGTGCTTTTTGTGGGTGTGATGAGTTTGTCAAACATTTTCATTCCTTCTAAAATTTCCTCCTTCAACTTTTTTCAATTAAATTTTACAAAATTAACAAATTTCTAAAATTATTTAATGGTGAAGATTTAATGAAATGTATTGACAAGAAAAAAACAAAGAGACACAAAATTCCGAATGATTTTTGTTTTTAAACAATTTTTTTTTCCTTCATTCTTTGATGAATTATATAAATTCTGTGTGTGTGTGTGTGTAATTTTGAAAATTTATGAAATGGAAAAATCAGGTTGGCCTGCGGTAAAAATTCGGTTAACAAAACGCGGTGCAGAACAGATAAAGCTAGTGGGAATGAAAATTTTAAATGAAGAAATTTCACAATTAAGTGGATTTCAAACGTTGCATTCATTCTCCGAACACGGTGAATATTTATTTCATTTTCCTTTCATTATCGTTTTTAAGAAAAAAAAAAAAGAGAACGAAAATTATTTAAACTGAGCAAAAATAATCTTTTAAGTAATAAAATTTTTCATTACTTTATTTTAGTATTGTAAATGATAATTTTAGGTGTAACAGGACGTGTGCAATTGTATAATGTCAACGTGCTACGGTATTCACCGCCGCTGCATACATCACTGGAATTTGTTTCACCGTCCTACGTTATCCTTCAGATGGATCGAATGGATATCGCGTAAGAATCTTTGTTTCTTTTTCTTTTTCTTTCATTTCCAATATCTATTCGTAGCAATTAGCAATCGATTAGCTAAATGGTGTAAATATGTGAGATAATTAATTCCATCTCAATGCTTTAATGAGAAAGATGCTAACTATGAATTAAATTTGATAATTCATTTAATGAAACGGCTATGAAGGCTTTCCAGATTAATTTACAATCCGATAATCTCATAAATCTTCAAATGATCGGGCAATCCTCATGAATCTTTAGTGAATATTTTATAAATTCAAGAAGCTTCTTTGGATTTAGTTCCAGGTAAAATTCATCACACCACCAACTTGTCCCTTACCATATGTTGGACGATTGTAATAGCTATTTGAAGCGATATACAATACGTTTACAAAAAAAAAAAAAGTTAAAATGTAAATGTTTTATATAAATATGAAAGTAATTTCAGTCTAGCTGGACGATTCGCTGGAACAATAGCACTGATACCAGTAACTGGTTCTGTAACAGGTGATTTACGTCAAATGAGCGTTCGATTGCAGACAAAATTCAACAGAGCTGTTAACGGTTTAATCGAAGTGAAGGTAATTGAAATATAATTTTAAAAGTTTCAAAAAAATATAATATTTTGTATGAGGGTGAAGATGAGGTAGATCTAAAATGCTAATCAAATTACAATATATTAAAGTACATCCGTATGTCGTTCCACACCCTGTTATCGTCATCCAATCCTAACTCTATAATTTTCCTGCACTTTTTCCCGTTTATAATTTCATTTCAGATTGTTGGTTGTTCTACTGTCGTTCGCTACAGTCATTTTTCTATCAGTGCTAATGGTGCATTAAACGGTTTCGTAAAAATGATTGAGGTATATCCGTTTATTAAAATTATCGTAAATTAATACTTTACTTTACCAAATAAACTTTAAAAGGGATTTGCTTAGCTTAAAATGAGAAGAACAGAAAGAGAGAGAGAGAGAGAGAGAAAAGAAAGAGAAAAAGAAGAGGAGAGCTTTTATTAACTATAAGATTAAAGGATGTTTTGTTTTTTTTTTTCATTCCCGTCTACCTTCATTTATTCTACAAAAAATCAACCCAAACTCCTGGATTTTTACAATACTCTTTTTAAGTGCTACAATTGGACGAACGATTTCGATTATCGTCGACATTTTTTGGAACAATTAATTAGATCAATTTAATTAGTGATAAGATTAATCACTGATACACTGTCAATTGCAGACGCGAATAAATGAAGTTATCAGGCAGAAAATTCCCAATGTTTTTTGCAATAGCTTACAACGAATTGTCGAAGATAGTACACCACACCTTTTCCAAGTAATATTTGTTTAATTATTTCAAAATATTTCATCATTTTTGCCATGAGAAAAAGAAGCAAAGAGAGGAAATTTAAGTTTCACTACCGAACAAATGTCTTCAAATCTCTTTATCACACATTTAATTATCGAAATATAAAAATTGATTGTAAAAGAGCTTCACATCTAAACCACATTTTGCAAATTTCATTCGTTGAAGGAGGAAAATGTTGAGAGAGAGAGAGAAAAAAAGTTTTCTTTTCTTTTGCTACAGCAACGTTTCTGCTACGATAACGCATTAATAATAACTTAGCTATGAAAATATGAACAAGGTAAAGATGCTAATTTAAATATACGAAAGAATTGAACTAAACTGAAGTGCTACTACTCTTTCACTTCTCGCTATTTTTTGCAGCGTTTGGCATTTACAAATTTAACTGATCACTTCTATTCGAGTAATTTGGTTGACAACACAATTATAAGCAAGCTGTTCCATCGTCTCACTAAAGGCTTATACATCGACAATCGTAATATTGCCGATCCGATTGTTACGGCAGATTACTTTGAAACACAACAGAGAGGTTACTTAATTTCCTATTTTAATATTGTAAAAATTGTAAGAAATAAATTTTGAAATTTTGAGGAAAATGTAAAGTTTACTTCATTGTTGTAAACATTACTTTCGAGTTTGTTTGAGTGAGCTTGTAATGGAATTGCGGAAAATGGTTTTTAATTTCATTTTTTTTTTGCAGTAGTAACTTGCGATATTTTCAATTTTTTACACTTTCAATTTTCCAAATTTTGATATTCTCAATTTTTCAATTTTTGTTTTCCTGATGATAGCTTAAAATGTTTGAAAATCAATCAACTCAAAATTTTTTTTCTCGTAATATTGACTATTCGACTGTTACGGCAGATAATCAAACGATTTTTGACTAATCATTAAACAAAAGGAAGCCGAGATGAAAATTTTTTTTCGGATATTTTTAATTATTATGCTTAAAAGAGAAAAAGAGGAAAAAACTTTTACAAATCGAATAATTGCTGAAATAGTTTTGGTTTGAGGCGAAATCAGGTATGACGATGATAATCGTCCAACACCGTTCAATGCTCCCACAATGAATACCGGAAATGATTCATCCAGAATGCTGTATTTTTACGGCTCGGAATATCTCTTTAATTCACTTCTTTATCATGCATATGAGGGCGATCGTATGATTGTTGAGGTAAATGAGAGAAAAGAGAGGAATAAAAAAAGAAAATTAAGCTAATTTTGCTCATTTCAGTGGAAAAAATTCAAATTAAACTTGCACAAAAGCTGTCACTTTTTATTAAGTTTAAATTTCCATCATTAATTTGTTTATTTTCAAAATAATAGATTGATGAAAATAATTTACCACCGCAATATAAGCCAATCGTTCGAACGAGTTGTGGTAGTTCACAAGGTGATGGCCGGAATTTCATATCATCACTCTGCTTGGGTGTATTAATACCGGAAATAGCTAGTCGTTATCCGAACGCATCATCATCATTTATACTCTTACCACATCAAGTTCCGGAATTTCGACTTTCCAGAGATATTGGCTCTATTGATCTGAGAAGTTTCTTTTAATTGATTTTTTCGTTTATCATTTAATTCACGAATATTTCGTTTGCTTTTTTCTTTCCCACGAATTCAACTTTTCAATGTTTGATATAACTTGTTGAGAAGATTTTGCTCGGAATTCAGTTTCAAATGAAGCTGTATGGAGAGAGAGATGGAGGAAGAGAGTGGAGAGATGGAAATTCTGTAATTGTAATTAAAAGATTTTGCAGATCGTGTGCTAACATACATAAATGACGGCCGAAGAAAAAAACAAATTATGGTGAGCACAGCGGATCTTCAAGCTGATTTCCGCTTACTTATTGAGGATGAAAAGTTTGCAGCCGCGCTAAAAATTAACAAATTTGATATAAGGTAACAGAGATAGTTTGAACTCGACCATAGCTTCATATTTCGATCAAAAAAATAATAATGTAAACTGTTTGGTTTAACGATATTAATAATGGTAGTAATAGTTATTAGTTATAACAACTACCGATAATCAATAACAGTAATAACGGTAATAACAATGATAAAAATAATGATCGACGATTACACTTAGTACCAAAAAATGGTAATTGATAATAATAATATCAATGATTAAGAATAATTAAATAATGGCTAAATAATAATAATTAATAATAATTAATTAACAATAAATAGTAATTTAATAATAACAATTAATATAATAATAATAATAATAATAATAATAATAATAATAATAATAATAATAATAATAATAATAATAATAATAATAATAATAATAATAATAATAATAATAATAATAATAATAATAATAATAATAATAATAATAATAATAATAATAATAATAATAATAATAATAATAATAATAATAATAATAATAATAATAATAATAATAATAATAATAATAATAATAATAATAATAATAATAATAATAATAATAATAATAATAATAATAATAATAATAATAATAATAATAATAATAATAATAATAATAATAATAATAATAATAATAATAATAATAATAATAATAATAATAATAATAATAATAATAATAATAATAATAATAATAATAATAATAATAATAATAATAATAATAATAATAATAATAATAATAATAATAATAATAATAATAATAATAATAATAATAATAATAATAATAATAATAATAATAATAATAATAATAATAATAATAATAATAATAATAATAATAATAATAATAATAATAATAATAATAATAATAATAATAATAATAATAATAATAATAATAATAATAATAATAATAATAATAATAATAATAATAATAATAATAATAATAATAATAATAATAATAATAATAATAATAATAATAATAATAATAATAATAATAATAATAATAATAATAATAATAATAATAATAATAATAATAATAATAATAATAATAATAATAATAATAATAATAATAATAATAATAATAATAATAATAATAATAATAATAATAATAATAATAATAATAATAATAATAATAATAATAATAATAATAATAATAATAATAATAATAATAATAATAATAATAATAATAATAATAATAATAATAATAATAATAATAATAATAATAATAATAATAATAATAATAATAATAATAATAATAATAATAATAATAATAATAATAATAATAATAATAATAATAATAATAATAATAATAATAATAATAATAATAATAATAATAATAATAATAATAATAATAATAATAATAATAATAATAATAATAATAATAATAATAATAATAATAATAATAATAATAATAATAATAATAATAATAATAATAATAATAATAATAATAATAATAATAATAATAATAATAATAATAATAATAATAATAATAATAATAATAATAATAATAATAATAATAATAATAATAATAATAATAATAATAATAATAATAATAATAATAATAATAATAATAATAATAATAATAATAATAATAATAATAATAATAATAATAATAATAATAATAATAATAATAATAATAATAATAATAATAATAATAATAATAATAATAATAATAATAATAATAATAATAATAATAATAATAATAATAATAATAATAATAATAATAATAATAATAATAATAATAATAATAATAATAATAATAATAATAATAATAATAATAATAATAATAATAATAATAATAATAATAATAATAATAATAATAATAATAATAATAATAATAATAATAATAATAATAATAATAATAATAATAATAATAATAATAATAATAATAATAATAATAATAATAATAATAATAATAATAATAATAATAATAATAATAATAATAATAATAATAATAATAATAATAATAATAATAATAATAATAATAATAATAATAATAATAATAATAATAATAATAATAATAATAATAATAATAATAATAATAATAATAATAATAATAATAATAATAATAATAATAATAATAATAATAATAATAATAATAATAATAATAATAATAATAATAATAATAATAATAATAATAATAATAATAATAATAATAATAATAATAATAATAATAATAATAATAATAATAATAATAATAATAATAATAATAATAATAATAATAATAATAATAATAATAATAATAATAATAATAATAATAATAATAATAATAATAATAATAATAATAATAATAATAATAATAATAATAATAATAATAATAATAATAATAATAATAATAATAATAATAATAATAATAATAATAATAATAATAATAATAATAATAATAATAATAATAATAATAATAATAATAATAATAATAATAATAATAATAATAATAATAATAATAATAATAATAATAATAATAATAATAATAATAATAATAATAATAATAATAATAATAATAATAATAATAATAATAATAATAATAATAATAATAATAATAATAATAATAATAATAATAATAATAATAATAATAATAATAATAATAATAATAATAATAATAATAATAATAATAATAATAATAATAATAATAATAATAATAATAATAATAATAAATGCTAAAAATAATGATTAATAGCAATAAATAAGCAAATGAGCACAATATTTTAAAAAAATTTTTTACCGTATAGTTTAGAAATAGTAATAATTTTAAGTGTATGTATTAAAAACTTATTCTATAAATTGATATCTATGCTGCCTATATGTTTGCTCATAAATGAAAATGACGGGATCAATTCATTTTCGATTGCACCGAAGCGCAATTAAAGGGCTTACTAGCAAATCGATTTCACAGCTTGCTCCGTTAGCTAAAACCTTTTTTGGACCTCAGCTTGTTAAAGCACTGAAAAAAGGCATCCCACTTCCACTGAAGGTTTGCTTTGTTAATTTTTTGATGAAAACATTCCAAATGCTCTTCGTTTTTTATTGAATAATAGTTAATTTAAATTATTGAAAGTGATATTATTTTTTTTTGCCAGTGAAATTATTAACCGAACTTTGAGCTTATTTGGTAAAAAATTTTAATTAAAAGATTTTTCGTTCGTTTTCCCAATGTTAGAATCCTTAAATTTTGCGTTAAATCGCTCCAAGAATGTCCTTCCATATTTTACTCACTTTAGTTCGGATGAAAAAGCAACATTTTAGTGATGAAAATCAAATTTAGCGTTAATTTTAAGTTATTTAGAAGCGAAATGACGTACTGAACAATAAATTACTGTTTTTTCAAGAGTGTAATTTATTTAAATTTATTAACAAATCATATTTACCCATTCTCGTCATAAATACATTTTATTGGTGCATGTACTATTTCGATTCTTTCGTAAACTAACTATTTTGAACATTTTCCTCATCAATACACAATTCACTGCATCAGTTTATTTTTCAGGATTCAATTGAATTCGTCAATCCGGAATTAACCATTCATGATAAATTCGTTGAAATTGCTACCGATTTTCGCTTAGGTGAGCAAAAATTACGTGAAGAAGTAAAAAAAGCATTTGCTTCGGTGTTTCACAGATGAATTCCAACGGTTCATCGTAAATGATAATGATACACCTCATTTTCTTCCGCATTGTTTAAAAATGAAAAATTAAAAATCCAATCCTAAATTAAATTTGTAAAAATCTTAACAACTACATTTTCTTCGTAGTTTTTCAATGTCTTTAATGAACAGGGACAAAGCGGAAACCAAAAAAAAAACGACAATAATTGTCGATAATAAATACAAATAACATTTTTTTCAAGAAAACAACAAAAATTTGAGCTCTCCATAAGTGAAGTAATGCAAATTTATTATTATTATTATTATTATTATTATTCATTATTATTTTTAATTATTATTGTTATTATTAATTATTATTATTAACCATTGATGTTTGTATAATTTGTAATAATGATAAATACACTTGAATGTTACAGTCATTGCTAAACTAACACTTTGCATTTCTTTCTTGTTCACTTTTAATGAAAAATTCAACCTATTCGCCCTCTCATCATTTTATTCATTTCATACAAATGAATCACTGCTTTAGTGGTGATTCCATCACGCTTGTATTATACTTTTCTCTTCAGCGCTTTTCTTCACTTCTATTTCATTTTATAAATTTATTTGCAAATTCTAAAGTAATTAAGTCTGAGGCAAGTGCTTCTATGAGTTACATGCGATGTAACAGATAATGTCAATTCGTTACAGCATTTTTTACTTTCGAATTTCGTAATTTTCTTTTGAGCTCTTCAAAAATTGAGGGCATTAATGGGAAAGTTGCGTTGAGATCTCTCGTGAGATTAAAAGCAATTAAAAATAGTAAAGACGAGATTAAAAGCAAATTTAAAAGTATTTAAGCATAGTAAAAAAAAAGTTTTGGCTGAAAAGGAACACTGTGAAATACTGACTGAAAAAGGGAATTAAATATTGTATGGCACTTAATTAGAAAAATTATTTTATGACAAACAAAAAAAATCCAATCATTCTTTGCTCTCAATCACGTTTCTTCTTCACGTATCTGCATAGACTATATTATCGAAAAAAAAAGACTTTACCTTAAACGTTAATAACTTAAAGTTTAACATTTTTTGGGCTATATCATTTTCTGATGAAAATGTCATTATTTTTAAATGACAGTATTCTCATTATCTAATCCCTTCTTTTTTAAAAACATGCTCAAATAATATTTTTGGTAATTTGAGCTAAATTTTTAATAAATTATCCATACTTTATTATTTATACAAAAGACATTACGACGAGTCACTCAACAATATTAACAATTCAGCACATCCCTTTCTTGATGAAGTTAATAAGTTGTACATTGAAATCATTGATTCGGTATCTTTACCACTATTATGAAGCTAAAAAAAGTGGTAGAACAAACGGAATAAAAATGTAAACATTAAATAGAACAATCACTACCACTTCGTGCTAATTCTTTTGTCTTTAATTGAAACATTATTATGTAAATAAATCTTTTTTCATCAATTTTACAATTAAAATATCTTCTTCTCACAGCCATAAAATTATAATAAATCTCATTTTCTCTACCTAACAATTTTAACAGATTTATTTTCATTTCATCACTAATTGATTCAGTAAAGAACTTCCGAAATTAAGTCAAGACATATGATAAAATTCTCTGTTCCACATTAAAATATTACATTAAATAATTAAGATTTATCGATAACTATGAAAAGCAACAATATGTAGCAATACAGCAATATATTGAAATATTAGTTAGATGTTATCAAATGTACAGAGTGTGTATCACATGTACATGAAATCACAAGATTGTATAATAAAATAATACAGATTTAATCACTTTCAATGCTAGTTTTTCCTGAATACGTTTAAAAATTAACAATTCATGTTCTATGCGACAAGAAAAAAATACACAAATTCTATTATATTCCATGTGTTAGATTAAAAACAGTTGGGCAAACGTAAAATTAAAAAAAATGATTAGTATAATTCACAGAACCATTATATAAATAACTAGAGAAGAGAAAAGAGAATAAACTTGTCAAATACAACATCGTTGTGGGATCAGTTTTGTCATTTCTTCTTCCACAATTGGTAAGTAGTCATAAATAAAATCTGGATCCAATACATTGTTTCGCACCTGGAGCAAAACAAGATGAAGAAAACATGAACGAAAAAAAACGAACTACAAAAAAGTCTGTTACGAATCGATATCACTTTTTCCCTATAAAAAACTACTAAAAAGATTAATCTCAACAGAAACATGCTCTTTAGTTTCCAAAACTTTTTCGAAATTCCTTCATTAAGGAAAAAATACCAATGGTGATGAATTGGCTAATTTCAATTCCCTACGTGTCCAGTGTCTCAAAAATGTGTCCGAGTCAAGATCCTTATAAAGTCTAGTGTCACAAATGCGGACCAAAACATCATCAACTCGAAGATAGAAACGACAGAGAAGAAACAGACAGGTCGGCATGGCCCTCAAACGTACGCTCATCTGAAGGATACATTATACGGTAAACACCGTTAAAATTTCTAAACATGGATATATATATATATATATATATATATTATAATGAACATGGTTTTAAAGATTAGGACCAAATTTGAATAGGACTTTCAGTTAGCATACCTCGGACGATCCATGATCAGCTAATTCATCTTCGTAGAGTGGTAGCTGTGAATAAAACCTAATCGGATCACGACGCTTCAGTTTTTCTATTGAAATCGATTCTTCAGTTGGTACCACCTGAAACGAATTATTAGGGTTTTTTTTTCACCAATTAAAACAACAAATTCCTTAAAACAACTTGAAATGGAACCTTCCAATGATTCCAAATGAGAAATGAAAAAGCAACCACAATAATGAACGGGAAAATACCGTGTAACCTTCCACAGTCCCCTTGTAATTACTTGTGTAGGTCCAATCGAACGGTCGACTACTTCGTCGTAAGCAATTTACATCACTTCTCGACTGCTGCCATTTTTCACTTGGCCCAACCTTTTAAGAATAAATTGCACTATCATAAACAAAAAGTTTAATTTTACATTCAATATATTTACATAATATGTAATGTGTTTAGATCATTCATTTTAATGAATATATTAGTAACGCGATCAGGTGAAAAAAATAGGAATTTAATAGTTCACAGCCTAATCCAATTTCAGCACACTGAATTATGGTAAAATTCCGAGAGAGATCTGTGAATTTAAGGAAATCAATTTTTCACAAATTGCTACCTCAAAGTCGGGATATGAAGTGACGTCAACCGATTTCAAGGCATCAAAAGCATTGAAACTAATTCGCAATTCTGACTGATCCGGATATGTAATAACCACCGAATTATTCGGAAATATCATATCTGGCAAGTGCGGCAATTTTAGCATATGTGTATATTCGCAAACCTGAACTCAGTAAAACGTTTTTCTTCTCCAGTGCACATCTCTGAATGGTGATTAAAATAAAACAACCTGACACTGTGACCGATTGTTATTCACTGGTTCCGGATGATGGCATTGTGATGAAAGGATATGATCCCGAGTAACAATCACAGACACATCACCGAAATCGAATTCCTCCTGTAGTCAAATCCCTCTCAAAACATTATTCAATGGGCAGTAGCTCACTTTCTCTCCAGATATTAAAATAAACCTTCACAATAGTGTTTTCCATCGCTTTAACTAATTTATCAGCCACATTTGACCCACCACGTAAATGAATCCGTTGTCCTTCTTTGGAATCCATAATACGAGTCTATAATGATCACTTCCGATCAAAAACGTAATCTGACACCCCTACTCTCACTTCGACGTAAATCTTCCAGACCATCACACGCGCAAACTTACTACACATCTTTCGAACTGTCGCATAAGGCTATAAAACACTACTCACTATGTGTAAAAAACCTACAACTTCACATTTATTAAAAGAGTTTGCCGTGATAAGTGACGAAAGTTGAAATGGCGGTGTTTATTCTGATTGCCTATTTCAGCAATGCACAATAAACATTCAATGGGAACTTACTAATAGAAAAAAAGATAGTTGTAAAGGTGTAAACGAAGATATGACTATGATATGACTGGGAAGTAGCCGCTAACTAGACAGATATTTTGGACAATTTTGAGCTGTAACAATTGCTTCATTCATTTCTGTTTTGGAAACTCGATGTGTACACAGTAAACTGAAAACTTTTTTCGACATCGATTAACTCCACAATCAAGCAAAAAATGGCATTAACGCGTATAGATGAATGGTTGAGTAGAAAATATAATTGAGGCATTCCTCTCACAAAACAAATATATCCAATAAAATAAAATCAATGTATTTTTAAAGAAATAGAAGTATAACCAATTATGGCAATCTGAGCTCAGCACAAAGAACGAGACTACGAAAGACTCAGTTGTGATGAATGCATTTTCCCTATTGCTTACAGATTTTTGAATTTAATTTCTAGTTCATAAATCTCGTTTTTCTCATTTCCTAATCAATTATGTTCTTTCTATTTCCTAAATAAATCATATTTAAATTATATTAAACAAGGAAGAGAGTCTAGAGAAATGTATTGGGCAAAACTGCATGGAAATCAAGCGTTCCCTCTCTGTCCTTCCCCTGTCAATTCCACTGACTATGGATCTCTCTTCTTCAGAAATTTATTCAATTCCGGGTATTTTTCAGGATCGTAATCATCATCATTCTCCACTCGTTGTCGAACCAAATCATCAAACTCATTTTGAAGTACACTTGTGTATGGAAATCAAGCGTTCCCTCTCTGTCCTTCCCCTGTCAATTCCACTGACTATGGATCTCTCTTCTTCAGAAATTTATTCAATTCCGGGTATTTTTCAGGATCGTAATCATCATCATTCTCCACTCGTTGTCGAACCAAATCATCAAACTCATTTTGAAGTACACTTGTGTCCTCAGTTGAAGTGAGAATCTAAAATATTCGAAGCATATTGACGGAAATCAAGTACAACAATCGTTTTATGAAAATCAATCTAGAATCCGTTATCTAACTAATCTCTTGAGTAAAGTTTTGCTCCGATATTTCTCCACTAATTATTAAAAACATGTATTAGCACACACATTTGAAGCTGTGAAACCAGAACTTGACACAGCTTCTTCCAGAGATCTTTTGACAGCAGAAGACACCAAACCATCAGGAGATCCTTCTGTCGCCACTTTCATTCCCTTAAACAAAGCTACAGATTTCTTTTGAAAAAGACACAATATTTGAAACTTGCCCATCTTTTGGTACAATCAAGTATCAAAGATGTATTAGAAAAATAACCTCTGAGGAAAAATATTTTATAAGACTAAAAAGGCTTGTGTGCGTGAGAATTTAGTAACATTCATAAAAACCAAAGAGTTCGTGCATATATCAAGAATTTTGGAAAATCCTGGTAAAGAAAAAACATTATTGCTGTCTGAAGTATAATAAACCTTTCTTTTTGCAGAACAAGAACTTAAATACGCATCGCTAAATGATTTCACATTTCTAGGTACCGAACAACTTTTGTCATTTTGAATTACTGATATCCAATCCTGAAAAAGTGACACTCAGTTTTCAGTAAGAGCAATAATTACTAACTTCACAATTCACTTCTTTTATAAAACTGTATTCAACAAAGATTCGCTTTATAATTCGCTTTTGGATAATCAAGGTTGTTCAACGACATTTATTAAACAAATAATGTGCTCGAATAAGAAGAAAATTAGATCTTCGTTTACTCTAAAAATTACATACATTTCTATCCTGTAACGCACTATTACGCAAAAACAACGAAGATTAACCTTTGGTAAAATACTCTTCCAAGTGGAACTTGCCACAGCATCCTGTGTGTCTTGCATCTCTATGTTATCCATTCTTGAACCTTTAGGATCCTTTATTCTACCCGACTAAAACAGTAATATTATACAACCCAAAGAATTATTTAGAAAGATGCAAAAAAATTCTGTCATCTAGAGATTTGTTAAATAAACCTCGTCGCGTTTAAAAGCGGAATTCGACGGTACACATTCTGCTTCATTATTTGCTGTAAAACTGCTCGATTCAACGGCAACGGCTTGATCATCTGAATTTTGCATAGTAATTTTTTTCCTTTCCAAATGATTGTGTTACACAAATTTAACTCTCAAACAAAGTGAACAGGACAGTTTACTATTCAAAAGAAGTATTAGAAAACTGTGAATGTCGAAATATGATGAGCATATTCCGAGAAAATTCACGCTATCTACACCACTTAAACAAAACGCAAAATTCTAAATAACCTACATAGAGGACTAATGGAATCAAATGTTAGCTAAAAACATGCATTTGTTCCATGGCATTAATGGTCAGCCATGTCTCACACGTTATCAGCTTAACCGAATAAAAAACTGTCAAAGTATTCACTGTATCAAACATTAAAAAAGAGAAAATAAACATGTACTTTGATTTGCAAGGACAATATCTTCCATCATGTCATGAACGGTAAAAGGAGTTTCTCGACGCAACAGAAGCCTTATGTGAGACATACTCATCTGTGCCATTGAAAGTGATAAGTAATTCTCATTGATTCTCACGGGTCTTTCCTGACATATTTTAAACTATTAACAGTATTTTAAATATTTTAAACTATTAACGAAACAGAACGATGACAAAAACTATTTAGTGGAATTAAACAACCAAAGAATTTATGAGTAATAGTTTTAAAAGTAGAAACTAATTAAAATCTAAAAAAGTAACCATGAAACGAAGAAGAAGGCTCTCGTAGTCATACGGTTGTCCCTTCATTGATAAATTTGTTAACACGACAGCTCGATAAACATATGCTGTGAACATATCGACAATGGTTTTCGAATACTCTTCCGGTGTCAGATCTAGTGATAAATTAATGGATATATATATATATATATTTATATGTAAGTGCGATATTTTTTTACAATTTCATCACGGAAATACCAATTTAATTAACAATCACCATCATCGGTGCGCATTAAGTGGCGCAAAAATTCTTCCACAGTTCGTCTTTCCAAGCGCAACACACTAGCAACTAGGTCTATTCGACCAACACCATCAACATCTGCGTAACGATGAACATCACTGTATGCAAGAAAACGATTCAGCTTCTCCTCCGCCAACGCCACACGTTCGGCGGCATTTTTAAGGTCTACAAAATTTCTATTTCTCTCGACAGCAGAAAATAAACCCATTGGGAAATGACTTTGTTGTATTCAACTTTCAATCCATAACCAAGGATATATTCTCCTTCCAAAAGGAAAAAAAGCTAGATCACATCTGAGTGGAATAAGCACCCGCTGAAATACTGCGACCTAATTTTCATTTAACTATCTTGCAAAACAAATTCAATAGAGATTTATAAAGCAACTAGGTTCGCTGGCGATTGCAGCCACAAAAATATATCGCAGCATTTTCCGCAGCACTGAAATAATATGATAACAAATGAGACCTTCATCAGACGGTCGGCAGTTATCATTGAATACATTCTGAATTAGAAAACGGCGCATCTGCTGCCGATTTTTGCTTAAAGAAGAGAAATTCCCATTCAGTATTTGTACAACTTCAGGAATTTGTAATATTTCGTACGCCAATACCATAACCAAATTTACAAAGCCTGTAATACGACAAAGCAAATACCAAATCCTTGATTTTTAATTGTGGTCGAGGAGGAAAAGACGACACATTAGTTTGCGGTTACGTGTAAAAAACGCAAACGACACATTACAAAAATAAGTGAACCTGTATCAAGGCGTGTAACTGGTTGTCCTATCTCACGCATCACTTGCGCAAGTGTTGTTGAACGCCCTGATTGCATCAAGCCCGACAAAGTCCTTATCATTTCAATGAAGTTCAAGTCATTTTCTGTATTATCTGCAACTAAAACCGGCTTGTGCATAAATGAGAGATGGCCACCGTGTTTGTTTCGTTCAAACCCTAATATCAAAGAAATTGGTTTCTACCGAGACATTCGAGCTAACCATTTCAACACTATCAGCTGGAACGTGCACATCAAATTCCTTATCTCAGGTTATGTCAGCGTCACCGATATATTTCCAAAAACTTATGTACGCTAAGTCAAGCTCCAGATGCGCGATTACGATTAGGCGCATCATACTAAATACGTGGACAATGGTGGCGGTTCTGGCAATAACTTTATTTTTAAATTACAGTTTACACAATTAGTAAGGAGGATATCACATCGTTCATCCAGTTTTCTTCTACTAAAAATCTAGAAAAAGTCACCATCACCAGCACCATTTGGTGCCTGAATTTCCGACACAGAACTTTCCTGGGTGGTGTCAGTACGGCTGGTGTGTGATTCCTCTCCAGGGTTCTCATCTCTGTTTTCATCTCTCATCTGCACTTCTTGCGAAGGATCAAAAGCATCCTGTAAGATTCAATTTCTCAAACACTGTCACCATCACCGATTTTGCGCAAATTCGAGACGGATAATCTGCGATGTTATACATAACTACACATATCAAAAAGATTTATTTATTCATATATCCCAGTAAAATTTGGGAAATTTTTTTCCCTTTTTAACCAACAACGTGTAAGCTTGTAGTGGAGCTGTTTCTCAAAAAAAACCCTGAAATTCATACAATAAATGGTTATCTTATTCTCAATAATTTAAATAATTTTCTTCAAACAGCAACGATTAAAATCCCACTTTATACTGGCAAAGCACAAAACGCTTACAATATCCATAGTATCTAATTCAATTGAGCCTACTGGTGGGCCCTGAACTTCGAATCCATGCAACGGTGTACTAATTACCGGTACCATACCATAATCTAAAAAATGCGGAAATATGTAAACTACACATTTATTTATTATAAAGCAGTGAAGCAAAAGTTATTTTGCAGCCTTATATTACTGGCGTAAACCTATACATTATACATATTTATTTATATTTTAAGCAATATTTGATAACGTACTGGAAGCATTATATTCGCCCTGCAAAGCACTTAAACGATGAGCAATATCAGCATCTGAATCAGATAAATTTGCAATCGCCCGACGCAACATTGCTGTCAGAACGCTTTTAAAATGTTCTGGACGTTCGAAAAGTGCTTCCCCTCGCTGATTTAAAGCAACATGACCATCAGAGTCTTGTACACCTCTGACTCGATCCTGCAACAAAAGCTGTTGAAAGAAAATCAGTAAGAATTTTCAATGTAACCACGATATTTGGTATACGATGGGGAAGTGTACTCAGTCTTCAAACACTTCAAGAAAGCTGTACTTCTAAAAAATGCTTATGTAAAAATTCAAATATGAAATGCTGATCAAAGTTTATTTCATGGAGGCTATGCTTAACAGTGTTCCCCTACTCCCATGGCACTTTAAGATATAGTACTTTCCACAATGGGTGAAACCGCTCATAGCCCAATAATCCCGGAACCTTGAATGCCACCAATGCACAATTATATGCGTACATTATAAAAACTAACCCAACGACGTATCAAAGCTTCTACATCAGCAACTTCAGCTGCTTCAGGATCGAGGCTTTCCTTGTATCTCAATGTTGCCTGAAGTGGTAAATACATTTTATTTTTCGACCATCTGAACATGCAAAGATCCAAAAATTTTTGATTTCTCTAAAACTAAACCTTTCTAGAATGAAAATAACCACGAAAATTAAAGCTCGTAATTATTATTCAAAAAGGAAAAGAGTTATAAAAACTGTCTAAGTGACATGCGAGCATTATAAGAGGTAGAATCAGGGATCAGTCGCAGTAGCTCACTTAGAATTGACTCAATTAGTTATAAACATTACCTGATACAGATCACCTATAAGTGTTTCATAAGCCGCTGAATTGTGAATATTTGGCCGGGGATTGCATAAATTACTCTGACAGTTTAAATGAGGGTCATTCGTATAGATTGTTGCGTCACTTGGATAATGAGGTCCAATGAACATATCATTTGGACGCTGTAAAGAAAAAACATTCAGCACATTTGTCAATTGATTTAATCCCATTATCTACCATAATCAGCAGCAGTCTAACCAATAAATTCATTTCAGTTCAAGTGTGAGCACGGTGAGCCCCTTTAAACCGAACTATAACCAAACAAAAAATCAAATATAAAATTTTGAAATTCAAGCTAAGATCTACGTAACAAACGACACAACTGTTGAGCTACCCATCAGTTCTGTTGTTCATCACGAAGAACTTGTCTTCAATTTAATTTTGCATAAGTCTGCAAAACAAACATACCTCTGCACCTCCTTCTCTGTCTCCTCTATTGGTGTACGTTCGTCGAGCCCACATAATATTACTTCTTAAATATAAATGTGTCAAGTTTTACAAAGTGGATAAGAATACCAGATACAACGAAAAAACACGTTAACACAACACCAGACTACTAAAGTGCATATAACGCATACATATACAAAAGCTAAACCGAAATTCTCAGGACCCTTGGGATCAAAACAGTCTACATTTCCGAAAAATTACCTGTTTCTACCCAGAGATGGTATAATTCGTGGCATCCCGTTGACCTGCACATGCACTCCATTTTCACCTACAGCAGCTGTCGCAGCTTGCATTGCAGCATCAAGAGCACGACGAGCCGCCTAAGCCATAATTCAGTGAATAACAACATGCATTTAAAAAAATGAGAAGCTCCACAGTTTCATTTTCTTTAATGGATTAATGATTTTCTATATCAAAACAAGAAATTTCCCAGTCACCTCGGCATTTGCCGGTCCATTTGTACGCACAATTACTTGACCAACAATTCCCGGGCCATGGAATGTAGGAGTTGAAGGACCTAGGAATGTACGTGAAGACTGCATTTGATTTGATTGTCCAACGTTTTGACGACTGTGCACATTGATTATTGGATGTCGTCGACGACCAGCACTTGCACCACCAGTTTGTGTATTGAGTGCAGCTGTAACAAAATGTTGCAGTATTTTAAACAGATCTTAATTAATGATGAATATCGGATTTTTCGTCATTAATCGTAGCTATGATTGGGAAAAAGGCAAAGTCAGATAAAGCTTAAAATCCGAAGTATAGGAATAATTTAAATTGCCTCATTAATGATTCAAATCGTTTGTGATTTGCAAAAAGAAATACTTCTTTCTTTTCAAAATCTTTAATAACGATGTAAATTGCTTACCGCTTTGACCAGCTTGTACAGACGTTATGTTCCCGAAAGCATTCGGCAATATACTTCGAATGAAATTCTGGAAACCACCACGAACAGCAGTATTCACTGTTCCACCTATTTTTGAAAAAAAATGAAACCATATTAGAAGCAACAAAATATTATATTTCATGACCACATAGTTAAAAAGACAAAAACACATAATAAACGTTGATCAAATACAGCTGTCCTTAAACGGTAAAGACATATTTTGAAATATATTGAATAAAAAAAGGAACAATTCCGCATAAGAATTTATAGAAAAACTAAATTTTGCAAATTAGTAAGATACCAAGAATTTATAAAGCTGAAAGGAAGGGAAAAAACAGTTTAGGGAGAAGTTTTCCCTAAAGATCACAAAAACCACGCACTAAGCTGTGTTTGACTGCTCGCAGAATTTGATTCAGAAGAAGCAGACTGGCCACTCGCATTTTCTCCGTCCGATTGATTGGTGTTCAAACCGAACGCTCCAGATGTTTCCGTACGTGCTCCAGAATGTGCACCAGATGCCACATGTAATCGAGCGCTTTGCACATGAAGTGGACCTGGAGTAACAACTCTATTTTCTATTCACCATAGTTCTAGGAATTATAATAAAAATATCGACTCACCTGAAGAAGAAACGAACGGCATACGACTTCCCGCACCACTAATATCCGGAACAGTAATAACCGTTGGTGTTCGAATTGTTGGATTTAAAACGGGATATGTTCGTATTCCACCTCTCATGGAGTGAGATAAACGGAAAGCTCGTGAATGACCTGTATTTTAAACTTCACAATGCAAAATATAAAGCATTAATTAATGTCAGTTTATTTCAATCAAGAGCAATGTCGATGCCTGAACTTACTTCAACTAATTGTATAGGATTTCATTTCATTAGGACGCTTATTTCTCCTTTAAACCAAACACTTACTGCATGAAAAAATTTTTTTCGAATATAGACTACATTTAAAAGCAAATTTAGAAAAAAATTTATTACCCATGTGAATATGACTGATGTTACTGTTTGCAGACTGCTGACCTCCTTCCGTGCCAGATCTATCGCGCTCATTTTGTGCCACAAAAACGAGCGTAAGAATGACCTGTAAATCAATATTTTTATTCACATAAATATTGAATAGCTTGAAGTAAAAAACAATTCTTGCACTTCTGTATTATATTTCAGTAATATCCTGGTTTTGAGTGGCTATGATGCATCATACTTCAGTAGTTGGCTCATCACGACGTTCCGCAGAACTTGGCTCCAAAGGTGAGTTAGGGTCCGAAAAATTGACCAAGATGTCGGAGACTGAATGGTAAGCATGCGAAAGACGGTGCAGAATACGCCGGAAATTTTCTTCAAAACACAATGCGATACATCTGGCGCGCTAAAAAATATACATAGAAATGGCGCACTGTTTGGATATTTTCAAATATTTCATGTAGAATTAGTCGCATTCGCATGTGCAAAGGGAATAAAAAAAGTTTTATGGAATGGATACAGTTCAATTAGAGCCTGTGATTAAAGATTATGAATGAAGCTTACGTCATTTGGCATACTGCTGCGCTTCTGAATCATATCATGGTAGCGCTTTAGATGATAGTTTGCCAGATTTTGTACACTGAGCATTTTTTGAAGCAACTCCGCATAATTTTCTGGTGTGGCATTTCTGCAAACTCTTTAATAGAAATCACATAAAACATTCAAGAAACATTCTTCTATGAGAGGAGAAAACGGTTGGACAGTTGATAACCACAGCGGTAGCACTGTACCACGCATACTGCAGACGTTAAAATTTTGAGTAAAAAATGGACTTTACAAATAAGATCACGTACCATCTTAGTAACCTGAATCAACACAAAATGTTTTGCATTTAGTGTAACATCAAGTTAAAGCTGTCGTTTTACAAAAAGCAGTCAAGAGTTCTAATAAATTTGGAATTTGGAGCCTCAAATTACTGATCAAAGCAAACCTTAAAACCACATTTTGGTGCTGCGCACTATGTGGTACCGAATCCGTTGTCTGAGGTTCATCTAGAAAAATCTATCGTTAACACAGCAATAAGAAGTAGTAGAAGACAACTAGGCAAGATAATAAAGTATGTACAGTTCCCTAATCGGTTCTTTTCGTAAACAAACCACCATTCGGGAAATGCTTAGTCGCTCAGAGCAATGCGACAATTCTAAGGGGTGCAAAATGCATATGAAAAAAAGTTATGCGTGAGTTCTTTAGAACAGGTTCAAAGTAGTAGTTGCCAAATCATACCATTCAAAACAGTCTCTACCTGATTTATTTTTCTTCAGAATTTTTTAGTTTTAGGCAACTTTCTATTAACAGCAAAAAACTACCTCCTTCATTTTTGAGCCCTATACCAGCGTTATCTGATAAGTCTGCAAAAGTATATGAGTATATACAAGCAATTATGATTTTTAACATTATTTTCTGACACAACTTCAAATTGCTCAACAGACTCAGTTATGTAATAAATTATGGGCTAGTTAAATGCAAAACATCCAGATTAAGCGATACTATGCCTACCAATTCTAATACATAACGGCAATAATTCATTATTGATTTTAATAACTCATTCATTCATCCATTTGATACCTGTATACTTTGTCACAAAAAAATTTTTAGCCATGAAATTTTCAAGCAGTAAATACCTGCGCGTTGAATGTGGAGTACTTCCTCTAATTCTAAAACTGTTTCACCAAATTTAGCGCGTTCGAAATCGTTTCTTAAAGGAGGCATAACTCGCTCATAACCCTCAACCATCATCGATGAAAATGGCTCCCTCTGGAACATTTTTTTTTCTTTGTTATTTAAAAATTTTTATTAATGAGCCAATTCCATTTCTTTAAACTTCAGAAATACACCATCAGGAAACACTTCAGAAATATACCATTTGGAAATTTTGGTTATGTCACTGGGATCACTCAATTATCTATCTGGTCATACAGATTTGTATGTATGCCAGCGGTATCAAACTGCACTATGAATATGGACCATGTTAACCGGGAAAAAATGTTTCAATGACATATAAAAAATCTCCCATTATATTTTTAACCCAATAATTTTTCGCAACAAAAGTCTTCACCTCAAGAATTTGTAAGGTACGCTCGCTTCTGTTTAATCCATTAAGCATGTAATTAATCCGACTGAGTGCTCCAGAATTAACATAACGTACAGAGCGACCTCGAATATGCACTCGTAGTGTTAGGTCACCAGTTCGCGGTGCGTCTTCCTGAGTTTCCACGTCAACCGAAGTGCGATCAAAGACAGGACCTAACACGTTCGAAAGTGTCTCTCTTACAAATTCCTAGAATCAGTAATGGTACAACAAAATATAATTATACTAATTGTGCAACTCTATATGATCAAATTGGTCATAAGACGGGACGTAATATATTAATCAAAAGTTCGAGCCTAACTGCCAGCTCAAAATTATTTCGGAAATTATTATAATTCCATAGAAACTTACTGTTGTATTGCCCGCATCCTGAAATATGGCATTGCGTATGACAAACATTTCACCATTTATTACATTGACTCGTGTGCCCTCAGCATGTTCATCACTGCTACCACTGTCCAAATCAGAATGCTGCGAACTCAATCCAGGTGGAGGACCACTGCAAAAAAAGTACTTTCCAAATACAGGCGTGCAATATAAAGTAATCCACTAAATTTACAATGGCATTCCTTCATTCTTAAGAAAGCAAGTGCCCAAAACGTGCAAAATAAAACGTACACATTGGGTGGACGCTCTACCATATGAAGAGTTAAACCATCTGTAATACCATAATCCTTCAGAAGTCGATCATTACTAAAAAGTGGATGTCCCTGGAAAATCAACCGTTGCCTCGATTCCAAAATACCCATCTTCTCCTCTATTAGTTTCCGCAAAACGCCAAGACTTGCCTTAAACGCAAGAAAGATACTGATTATTAAAGTAAGTTTAAAACTGAAAATCCAAATCATGTACAGCTGGAAGAATAGTAACTTACGTCATCGGCAATGTCCAGTTCTTCATCATTTCGATCTAATGTTTTCACTCTGATTCTCATGACTGAAATTCAAGTTTGCTTCATGCTAGGGAAAAAGGCAAAGAATTGAATAACATATGTATTGGACACACATATGTGGTACTTTTGTTCATATCCTCCATATTATTAATGAATAAGTGGCACCACATAAATGGCAATGTACTACAGATAGTGCATTATCATCGTTTTTTATAAAAAAATAAGTGCATCACATAATTATATTTCACTAAATTAATATGGGGAGTTTCAAATCAAATTGAATTCATCAAATTGGGGGAACTGCCATCCATATGTTAGTCATTAATTGCTATCCAGT
Source organism: Litomosoides sigmodontis (assembly GCA_963070105.1). NCBI lineage: Eukaryota > Metazoa > Nematoda > Chromadorea > Rhabditida > Onchocercidae > Litomosoides > Litomosoides sigmodontis. The sequence goes on from OY718806.1 coordinate 9,014,706, forward strand.
TCAAGAAAAGCATCCCAAACGATCAATCTGACAAAATGCATCACAGAACGACCAGTCTTCCAAAATCTCCACACACTGTACAACGCACGAAAGACAGGACCAACTTACCAGCTAGTAAGCTAAAAAGTATTATGACCGATTCTAGAGGAAACCTATCCAAAAATAATCAATCTACTCTAAACTGCACGTGATGAAATTTGCATATTTCTAATCAGCACGATATGTTTATGTTTGCACAACTTAAAGGCTATTATTTTTGCTCCTATCCACTTTCTCTACCAACATAACTCGTGGTCTAGACGATTTGTGCATTGTCAATGGATGCAGAAGATTTGATGTACGAAAACCATCAAATATTTTCGCGACTTCGGTATGGCGCGAAAATAATGCAACCCACAAGCATCCAGACACTTTCCGCAATACTCATAGGCAGCTATACTATTGAATATGTTTAAACCGATTTAATTCATCCGATAGCTAGCAGTCGTAATAACCACCCATTGATTGAGTTCACACCGCAATCAAATCGATAATCAGAGCATAACCCTAACCCTCACCCCAGTCACACCTCGGCCCCAAATAATCATAACTGCACGTAATACTGGACAGCCGCGCCATTATAATCATTCACTATTTCGCGGCTGGACGATATTTGCTTGAAAACTTTTTGAGACACAAGTGAGACCGGGAGGTGCGAGTGGCGTATGAGCGGGAGAGATTGGGGAGAAACGGGGGGACTTGTTCAGTCTTCAGCTACTTCTAGCGGTTAGGTCAACTGATGTGAGCAGATTGGGATGAAGGAGAAAATTATGAAAAGCAGAGAGCTAGTAAGTTCAGGCCTAGAGCAAATGACCCGAAGCAGTAGTTATGGTTTATGTTTTTAAAAATTTGGATGATCAAAATTCACGTTTGCACATATTTCAACTGCTACATATTCATTGTAATTTCAGTATTGGTGGTTATCACTGGAGAGATGTAAATCTTTCGATTATTAGACTGCGCCAATCAATGTTAATTGAACTATTCATAGTTTTGATGAGAGGGAAAGGGAGAGCGAATATTTTCTGAAATTAAAATTTGATAAAGTAGATTGGGATGTTATTAAAGAAATGTAAAATCCGAATGATTAGATGCGTCAGGTTGAGGGAAACTGGAAGTGTTCATCATATAGCAAGACAGTAAAGCCCTGCTGTGTTTGATTCCCAGCCATTTCGGTTCATTCCTCTTCCTCTCTCCTTCTCTGTCTCTCTCTCTCTCTCTTGCTCCCTCTCCTTCTCAAAGTTACATTTCAAACACATATTAATCTGTAATGAGATGGAAATTTTTTGAATTAGAAAGTAATAGAATTAGGTAATAAAAGAGAAATTAAAGACGTCCAGCAGTACAACGTGCAGATAATTTCCTCTTAGAAGGATTGAGTGGAAAACAAAAAACCAAAAACAAAAGCGAAACATTTTTGTTGACAATTCTAATCAATTTCGATTGCTGGATTTGTGACAGAAGGCGTACTTCTACTTTCTAAACCATGTCTCATCACCTTAGGCAAGCTGGTTAATTGGATGAGTCGTTCCAACAGGTAACATTGCAGTTCTTTTTCCAATTTTAGCTTAATCGTTTTCATCATGCAATTGCATTGGGAGGAACAGATGTGCTCTTATGAGTACTTTGAAAGATCTTGATGTTGTCAGCTTTTAAGCTCACTTATTACCATGTGTCATTGAGATGTACAGAGTGACAGTGATATTAATGGATTACTTTATAAAGGTATTTATCAATTACTGGATCTGAAGATGACCATAATTTCAACATGGATAAATGTGTTAATAGTCTTGGGAATATTAATAATATTATAGCTTAAGCACACTTCTTCTGCCTGCCTTCTTGAGCAATATTCAAGCTAATGATACCCATATTGTAAATATCATTGATGTAATTTTTCGGGATTTGATAATCGTCCACGATCCTACATTTCTGAAACGATCTCTCCATTTCGTAAATAGCAATTGAAAAAGGAACAAATTTTTCTCGCTTTCATGCTTTGATCAGTGACGAAAATTGAAAAAATCACTTATGTCGCAGCACATTTCCTATCATTGATCGTTGTATCCTTTTTAAAAGTCAGGGAAAACGAAATGCAAACATGAAAGGAAGTTTTAAATGATTTGAAAATGTAAGGTAGCTTAAGCAATCAAAAAACAAACTGATATGAGTTGCTTAATCATAAGTATTTTATTCTCGGAATAATGAAATCCTTGCAGAACTTACTGGATCGATGATGCCATCGTTGCAGCTATGAGTAATACGCAAATAAGGCTCAATACTGCCTATCTCATCTTCCTGTCCGCTTACTTCAAAACGTCCATGTCGATCAGAATGAGTTGCAGAAAGTGAATCATCAGGATCCCCTTTAAAAATCACAGCTAAATATGAATTTTTCATCTGTTAATCAATTTATTAGTGAAAAATCCACTTTAGTAATTTTCTATCCATGGAATTAAATCCCAAAAGTTTGACTAAACCATGTATGGTTCAACTAATTTATCGTGAAACTTCCATTCCAATCGCAATTATTCACTGCAAAAATTCACTTAAACAATTTTTTATCAAAAAAATAAAATAAAATAAAATGAAAATTGCTGAAAGTCGACGTTGGCATTAATGATTCAAGACATTTTGATTGAATGAGCGATGATGCAAGGGAGCTTCATTTAGAAATGATAAAAGAAAATTATCTGGAATAAATGATTCTGTATATCAGGTTACGTATTCCGTTCAACTTTCAAACGTGTAAAGTGTCAGACAATTATTCTAAAAGACACAAACAGAATTAGAAGTGGAATAAAAAATTGAGAAAATCTAACATGTATCCGCCTCTCGTAGTTCAACATGAACGTTATTAACCGATTTATCATTGCATGCCACTTGTCCTTTCACCGCTACTGTTTGCATCTTGCAGTATGCAAATGTTACCAACAATAACGTGAATAGGGTTACGTTCAATGCTGACATTTTCAATCTGAAATTTTACTGCTCATTTAAGAGTCTTAGAAGACAGGAAATTGTGCTTAAGTTTGTATCATTCAAATATCACAATATCAACTTTTTAAATTATTCAAAAATCTTAAAATTGTTTAATTTAGTCTGCTAGGATCAAAATGTTTCAGGAGGAGATTTCTTCCTCAACAACAAAAACGAACAATATCTATGTATGTGTAGGGAAATTCCAGAAGTAAATTGAAAATTTTAAACGAAATTTCTTATAGAAAGATGAAAGCAACTGATTCGTCTGTAAGTAAGCTAATGAGATTTGGCGATGGGAACAGCTGGCTTTGAACGATTGATATGCCATGGCATGCCGTTGGTGAGAGTACAAATGACCGACCAAGAGGAGGATTATCAATTGAAACTCTCTAACTGTGCTTCACATTGTTTTAAACCATTTCGTGACTGACTGAACTAAAATTCATTGCAGCTTTTCTTTAAGCAAAAATTTTTGATTCACTCTTTTCTTGCCTATTTTTAAATTAATTTTTGTTTCAAACAAAAATTTGTTGAATTTTCATGCAAACATATACATTTCCTTACCTCATTTCCAGTCTTATTTTTGTTTTTAAACTTAAGTTAAAAATTTTTCTCTCCAAATTTTATTAATTTTTTTTCAGTTCAAGTAAAAACACACACACGCACACATATACGCACCCATCCACACATACACACACACGCAGACATGCACACACTTTATATATATATATACTCGTATAAGAATATACAGGATAAAATTGCAATTAAAAATTAATTTTCAATTTTTATAAGTTTGTAATTGAATGTTGACTTTATTTTGGTTACAAGAAATTGAACAATTTTAAAGGTTTTTTTTTTGGGTTTACCATTGGATGTTGGACATTGATGATGTAGCTTATATTGTGACCTGTCAAAATGTCACATTTAATTCAAACCGAAATGTAACATCTTTTTGCCGAACTGCATTCGAAGAAAAGAAACCAACTTTTTTTACACTACCTTTCAACTTGTAGCATTGCATTTTCTTTTTTTTTTTCTTCTTAAAATTATCCTAGAAAATTTTTGATTAGTAATTTTGAATTAGGTAAATGATGATCCTGATGGAAGAAATAAATGCGGTAAAAGTCATTCTAGTATTATCGAATGAGTACACCGACTTCTCATTGTTTCAGTTCGATGCAATTAAATTTGCTCTTTTTTTTCTTTCATACAACTTTTCCTTTGTAATTGTTGGAAGTGACATTGATGACACTGATCTGATGTATGATTATTGATAGTGATAAGGGTGATAAATAAATGAACGAATGATCTGTGTTAGAAATTAAACTACTTCTTTTCGTTTTTATTTTTTCAAAAAACAAATTATTTTTATGAGAGTGAAAATTCGAATAAAATTAGTTCAAAGTGCTGTTGCGTTGCCTTTTCCTTCTTCCTCCTCCCTCTCCCATGCTAACACTAACACTCTTTAAAATTTTTTCAACTTAAACGAAAATTCAGATATTACCGCACGAAATGGCAACAAGATAGGTTTAAAAATGATTTCTTTTTTCAGTTGCAAAAAAAAAGGAAAAAAATGAAGGTGGAGTGGGAAAATTGACGAGAGGGATGATAAGGTGTAAAATTAGCATGTAGCATCATCATTGATACTTTCTTGAAAATGAATGAGCAAAAAAAAATTAGTGGTGCAACGAAATTTGCCTTTCTGTTCTCTCTTCAACAAAGTTATTTTCAATTTAGTTCATCTTTATAAAAATTAAAAAAAAAAAAACGAATTTTAGGAACACGCTCCTTTCTTCATCTTCTTCCTCCTCCTCCTCCACTTTCTGTTCTTTTTGCGATTGCAAGAAAAATTGGTGCAAAATCAATCGATAATTGCTAAATTTTTATTGTATTACACCAAAATGATAATAGTGTTATCAACTGTTTCATCATACATCATATCAAATTTTTTCATCTCTTCTCTCTTTCTCTCTCTCTCCCTCTCCCTCTTCCTCTCTCTCTCTCTCTTACACCTTCTCCATCTCTCTTCTCCTGTTTTTTTTGTTTAAACTAAATTGTGATAGCATCATGTGAAATAATTTGAATCATTTAGCTGTGAGGAATGAAATGTGGGATTGGATTAGCAATGGTAATATTGTTTAATTTGTCAAACATTCCGTTCTAACTTTTTTTTTTTCCTTTCTCCAAATAGCGTCTAAAAATTTTTCTAGAAAAAAACCAGCTGAAAGTAGTTGCAGGAAGGAAAAAACGAGAGCAAAAAATTTAATCCTTATTTCACATCAAACAACCTGTTGCAGTTTGCTAGCAACAAAAGAGGGACGATTTTTGAAAATCAATCATTTCTTTGTATAAGACTGGAACTGAAATTATATTAATTACAAATCGTTCATTTCAACATTTCACTTAAGCTAACTGATTAAAAAAGGATGAGAAAAAGCGGTGATAATGATAATTAATCAATTACATACTATAATAAATATGAATTATACGTTCCATTTGTTGAAGTCATGTAAAATTTTGTTCATAAATCTAATGAAATAATTTATGTAAACAGAAAAACAATTTGTTTTTCGCATTTACACCAATCAATCAATCAATGAATTGGTCGATCGATACATTTGTATTTACCGACACTGGTAATGAAAATGATAAAAACCAGTTTAGCGGAGCAAAAATTCTCACCAATCCAAAATGTATTTTTGTGTCTGAAACATTTAATACCATTTGTATTTGGCGCAAATGTCTGTCCAACTCTGTCTGCACATTTCCATTTCATTTCATGAAGTTAACGTTTCTGTTTTTTTTGTTTGTTTGTTTGTTTATGTGTGTGTGTGTGTGTGTGTGTGTGTGTGTGTGTGTGTGTGTGTGTGTGTGTGTGTGTGTGTGTGTGTGTGTGTGTGTGTGTGTGTGCGTGTGAGACTGATTTGCTAAACAGTTAAATGCAATATTTTATCATTATCAGTCCCTTTCACCATCCAGTTATGCAGCATATACTTTACTCTTTTCATTGTTGCAATTATCTTTTTTGCAATTTTATTCAAAAATATAAAAATTAAAATCATACAAAGCAATATTTTCTAATGAATGAAAGAGCGTTTGAAGTTTTTAAATTACTTTAATTCCTCTCTTCTTAACTTTTCATTAATTTTGTTCAATTATTTACAATTTTTATTTGATGTAATTGAATGAATAATTTTTTTTTCGCTCAATTTTACATGAGTCTGTGCAACGGTGCCTTTAGTGCAATGTAACTAATTCAACCTAATATGTTCAAATGTAAATGACATCTGATCTGATCATATTGTTGGTATTTTTTTTTAAAAAAAAAAGTACTAGCAAGCATTTTATTGATTGATCAGATGATGTATTGAATATAAGGATGCTTGTTGATAGTTAAATTGTTATTTGGGAATTTAATTCATGATGAAATTTTGATAGAATTTAATTTTCTAACTAATTGCAATGGGATGCATTTCACTGATTAAACGATCAATTGCAAAAGAAAAAAGAAACTAATATTACATTTGCAGACAACGACAAATTTTTAATCAATTTAATCATATAAGTAAAATTCATTTCTTAAATAAGAGTTTCTTCATTCATTTTTTCGTCCGTTTTCTTTGTGCAGTTTGCAGTATGTTTACAAATCTATTTCATATTTTTGCCAATTGTGCAATTCCCATTTCGTTTTTATTCATTTCAATTTTTATTCAATTCAATTGTACACTTCAATTTCATACAATTACACTAAGGCATAGTTTTCTCATTTCATTCATTTCATTTTTAAAATCTGCGCTTTATTTTTGTTGTAAATGTTATCAAACTGTAAGTAGCAGCATCTTGTTTGTTTGTTTTTGCAGGATGAGTTTTAATAAGAATTTATTTCATCAAATTAAAGTACAGGGACGCTCAACGGATGCTTTATTCACTGTTCCAAAGCAGTACATCAATCTCTCATATCTTAGCACCGGTGCTCAAGGAATTGTTGTGTAAGTGTTTGGACTAAGCTTTTCCTCGTTTTTTTTTTTTTTTTTTTTTTTAAAGAAGAATGTGAAGAAGAGAAATTCTTTGACAAATTATATTATCACTCATTTTTTTTTCCCTGTCCTACTAGGAAATGAATGGAAATTTTAGGAAAGCTTATGACACAGTGGCGCAGGAGCAAGTTGCAATCAAAAAAATTATTCATCCATTTCTTACAACAATGACTGCTCGGCGAACGTATCGCGAATTCGTTTTGCTTACAACAATGAAACATCCGAATGTTTGTTTCTCTTTCCTAATTATTTGCTTTTTCACTTTCTATCACAATTCCTCTTCTCTTTGACGTTTTTAGAGTGAATTAAGAGAAGTTAAATTTTTACGCTTTTTTTTTTTCCAGCAAGAAAGTAGAACACTCATGCGTATGAAATGAAATATTAGGATTAAAGGGGCAAAAAAAAAACTTTTTTTTTTTCATAGGAATTTTTTTTTCGTCAAATTATTCGGTTGAATTTATGGTGTTTTGCATTTTACCTTTTTCTTTTTTTTTTTTTAATTTAGCTTATAGTTGTCATAGTGAAATTATTTTTTATTTCAAAATTTTAACCTTATCACTAACGATCAATGATGTAATGCTGTTGATAATATCATGAATGAATTAGGGAAAAAAACTAAAGTTAGTAATGAAATTGAAGATAGAAAAAATACAGTGATAACAGAATAATACTATTTAGCATTAATTTGTAACAATTTGTTTTTTTTTAAGTAATGATAAGTGCTATTCCAATTGCTTGGATTAGAGAAGGAAAGTTGGAAATGTCATTTGTATTTAACTGACTGCAAACGTTGTAGTTTAAATAATGAAATTTATACTCAATTAATTAGTAATTGATCATGTGACAGTTACAAACGGTACATTTTCTTCAGTAGCTAATAATTACAAATGTTATCATTCCTACCTGAATCGATCAATATTTTGATAAAGTGATAATTTGAAATTCTTGCAGATAATAACGCTTAAAAATGCCTTCACGCCGCATCGATCATTGGAAGATTTTGATGATATTTATGTCGTAATGGAATTAATGAATTATAATTTGTCACAAGTAATTAAGCAGTTAAAGTTGGACAACAAAAATCTTTCATATTTCACATATCAAATGATTGTTGCAATTAAATATATGCATCGTAGTGGGATTATCCATCGGGTATGCTCCTTTAAATTTGATTATTTCAATTTTAATTTTTAATAAATTTTTGAAAAAAGAAATAGGTAAAAGAGAGAAAAAAAGCAACAAATCCAATCGGATAGCGTGGCATTGCTTTAACATTAATAATAATTATGATCAATTCTGCTAGAAATATTAGGTAGGATGTTTATTAAAAAAAATACTCTAAATTATGCTCAGTATTTAAACAATATTTAAAATTACAAGAAAAAAATTGAAAAAGAAATTTGAGGATCTGAAACCAAGTAATATAGTGATAAATGACAAATGCATTCTCAAAATTCTCGATTTTGGCTTAGCAAGAAAAATTGAAACGGGTGAACGCATGACTATTTACGTTGTTACGCGATATTATCGTGCACCTGAAGTGATACTTGGCCTTCCGTATGATGAAAAAGGTTTCATTTTTTAAAATCTGTGATAGGTAATAGTGATCATTAATAAATAACTAGCAAAATACATTTTCAAAAATTTAAGTAAATTGATATAATTAACAAAGGAGTGGTTTCGATGAAGTGATGCTTGCTGAAATCATTTTTTTAATTGTGATGAAAATATTTTAATTGTGATGAAATAAATATTCATGCGGCATTGTAGTTGATGTTTGGGCAATTGGATGCATATTAGCTGAAATGATCAATAGAAAGACATTATTCCCAGGATCTGATCGGCTTGATCAATGGAACAAAATTATTGAAATTTTGGGAACACCAAGCCAGGAATTTATTAATAAGTTATTGTTAATTACTATTATTATTGTTTTATTATCATTATTATTATTTATTATTATTTATTATTATTTATTATTATTTATTATTATTTATTATTATTTATTATTATTTATTATTATTTATTATTATTTATTATTATTTATTATTATTTATTATTATTTATTATTATTTATTATTGTTTATTATTATTTATTATTATTTATTATTATTTATTATTATTTATTATTATTTATTATTATTTCTTATTATTTATTATTATTTATTATTTATTATTTATTATTTATTATTTATTATTTATTATTTATTATTTATTATTTATTATTTATTATTTATTATTTATTATTTATTATTTATTATTTATTATTTATTATTTATTATTTATTATTTATTATTTATTATTATTTGTTTATTATTATTTATTATTTATTATTATTTGTTTATTATTATTTATAATTATTATTTTTTTATTAATTATTAATTATTATTATTAATTATTAATTATTAATTATTAATTATTAATTATTAATTATTAATTATTAATTATTAATTATTAATTATTAATTATTAATTATTAATTATTAATTATTAATTATTAATTATTAATTATTAATTATTAATTATTAATTATTAATTATTAATTATTAATTATTAATTATTATTATTAGTTATTATTGATTATTATTAATTATTATTATTAGTTATTAGGTTTATATTAGTTTAAGAATATTAAATCATTGCATAGTTTGTGCATAATTTTTATCACAAAATCTATATTTTCAGATTAGAACATCACACCAGAAATTTTGTACAAAGTAAAGGCCATAATGATCCGCTGCCGTTTGAAGAAATCTTTCCGGATGAATGCTTCATTGGAAACTATTCAAAAGCGCCACAACTCTGTGGTTTATTTTTAAATATTTTACAAAAATAAAAACTTTAAAACTTGTCAGAAAAAAATGAATGCGTGATCATCTCACTCGAATCATTTAATTTTCATAATATCATTATCCGCACACTGGCGGAACACTTTAAAGTAAAATTTTCTCTTATCGACTTGTTTCGATGTCAATCTATTGCTTACATTTATTTTTTGCAAAATGTAATTTTGACTATCAGGAAATGCGAACTCGATTCTTTCTTAATAATTTAATTTAAATAAAATTCTAACGCCTTTTGTATTTCAGTACTTATATTATTATTTGATACTATTGATTGCTATCATTGTTAATAATTTACAAATTATTGATTATTAATTCTTATCATCACTATCGCTGTGGCATTGCTAAAAAATTCTGCTTTTGAAATATGCAAACAAAATAATTATATAACTTTTAGCATTCCATACAGTGAACTTTTTTCAAACTTATATTTTAAAAGACGAGTAATGCTTTAAGCTTCCGTGGCACGTGATTTGTTGTTTAAAATGCTTCAAATCGATCCGGAAAAAAGGATAAGCATTGATGAAGCCGTGCGTCATCCTTACGTAAATCTATGGTTCAGAGATGAGGAATGGAATGTACCACTGCCAGAAAATCGGTATGATGCAAATAATGACATAACCGAATTACCAATAAATTCCTGGAAAGGTTAATCTTGTAATTTTCCATGGAATTAAACTCTGTCAACTTTGTCACCAACTCTGTAAAGTAAATGCTTAGGAAATCTTTTTCAAATTTTCGTTGCAGCACAAGATAATTGAGGAAATAATAGTTTGAATGCATTATTAATTAGTAAATGGTGCTAACGACAGGAAGTTTAACTAACAATCACCATAAAAGGCAATTTTTTGAAATTTGTAATTTCTGCATTTATCAATTAAGTATTATTTTGATGCATAATTCATTTATTTCAGAACTTTTATTTAAAGAAGTGAGACGTTGTGAAGAACATTTGTCGAAAAATACAGTCCGAACCGTAGCTGATCAATCGGATAATTAATTGATTTATCAAAAGAAAAAATGATACACCAGCAACAAATTTCATTCATCATTTGATCTCACAATAGCAATTTAAAACATCGAAAAATTGACTTCTTTCTAATTTTCCTACTAATTAATGCTATTTTTTATAATACTTGAAATTATACTTTTTTTTTTCCGTCATACTATTAGTGCATTCTTTCGTTGTTAACTTCTATTCACTTTTATATAATTAAAAGCACTCATTGTTTTTCGTACTGAATACATTGCAAAGGTTTTTATCATAATTTTATGCAATTTTAAATAACTTTATTTTTAAATTTTTACACAATCTTAAACAATTCATCGGCGAAGACTCGATGTAAAAAATCCATGTGTGGAAAAGAATGGGACAAAAAATTAGGAAATTATGTGACGATAGGTTTGTCATAAATTTTTTAAACACTGATTGTTGCTGTTAATATGCAAAAAAAAAAACTTGGACATAATACCTCTGATAATTTTTTGCTACATCAGAAGACAAAAATTTTCGTTATTTTCTTGTAATATTTATTATCAATATTAAAAATTTTCGATACAAATAATATTTAGTAAAAAAAAAAGTTGTTAATCATTATCCTAAGATGTAAGTTGGCTAATTGCATCTCTTTTTTTTTCCAATTTGAATAAATTACAATGATTTATTAGTGATTATTAGTTTATTTTGCAGTTAAAATTTTTAAAAAGCGAAATTTAATTTCCTTTTGATTAGTTACAAATGTTTTAAAGATTACTTTCTTCAATTTTAGTAGGAATATAAAATTTCGATTAGATTAGGAAATTAAATATTATGATTAAAACTTTTTCTTTATAAGTTTTTTTTTTTTTTGGGGGGGGGGGGGAGGACGAGGAGGGGAAATTACCTGAGGCGACAAAAAAGTGATCAACAGGAATACGGGCAATTAACGCCTATTATAATTTTCCCGGCATTTACAAAATTTCAATTTGCATGAATTATAATATGAGAGGGAGAAAAGAAAAAAGAACGGTACTACTTAGAGCGAGAACAAATAAACAAAAAATAAAAATTTTTGTTGGAGAAAGCGCATGATTATTCAGTGATTGAAATTACAAATGGATAGATATAGTGACATAGAAATGGGTGAAATAATTTTAATCGATTAAAGAGATAGATTTGAGAAAAAAAAAATAAAAATGAAAAAAGACGAGTTAGTGGGTGGAACAAGTATTTGTTCGGAAAAAAAAACACAGAGAAAAGGAAGGTTGAGGCGGTAACAGAGCATCCGGATACGGTCATCAAATTCACATCTATCGTTATCAGACGACGTCGGCCGTATTTATTATCACTTCTATATGTTATCATCTCTACTAATTCTTATCCTTTCCATTCTAATTACTTCACAAGCTCATCCACGTTGGTTAATTATAATTACATTTATATATATATATATATAATAAAAAACATTTAATTAATCAAAAATTATGAAATGGGCGAGTGATACTCATCACTTAATGGTAAAAAATTTAAGAAAAAAAACCCTCCTATTCAATTAATTATATTTGAGCTTTTTTTTTTGATTTGATGATTTTGTTGATTTTAAGTTCAGCAAAATCAATTATTCCAATGATTTATTGTTGATAAAATCATGATAATTTAATTTTGCATACATAATATGCTTACATTTTATGTGTTTTAATTTTTTCCATCATTTGTTTATAATTAAAAGTTTTTCTACTTACTTTTTTTTGTTAAATTAGTGATTCGATATTTAGAATTTCGCAAATTGATATGCATAACGAAAGATTTATCGAAAAAAAATGGCACTGAAACATCGAAATGTCATTTGGTACTGAAAGATGCGGAGTATGAAGAACCGGGACGAGCAGCGCCACAAGAAGCCGGATGTTTTACGGTATCAAAATTTTGTAAAATTTTACTCCATCTTTTTGATCAATGAGAAGTTTTGCCAAATTAATATTACCATTTCTGAGTGTATAATTTTGATTATTTTTAAATTGAAGGAAAAATACAATGCAACGATGGCTCGTGTATTTTGCAATATTTTCTGTCCTAATGCTCATACGGTATATTACTGTTTCCAAATTTATAATTTCATTTTTCCTTCCTTCTTTTTCTCTCTCCCTGTCTCTTTTTCATTTCTGAAGAAAAAAAAATTTTTTTCCTCTTAAATTTTGAGTTTTATGAAAATAAAACCGTTTATTTGTTCATTTATAGGTCTTTCATTCAGCATTCGAACTATTTCATCCCTCATGCTTTCAGTACCACAATTATCAATTGGTGGAACGTGGGAACGACTGGTAGCACTTTTTTTTTTTATGAACTGAATATTTCCTTACACTATGCTTTCCTACACTTTTTTACATACTTCCAGGTATATATGGCGATCCGATCGGTGCTTAAATTCAACGGCAACATTTTATTTCGGATGTAAATTTAACGAACCTTTTCGCAAGAAATACCCAAATGATGCGGAAATTTTCAAAATTTTAAAGAATCGACGAAATGCTAGTTAAGAATTGAAATATACTCATATAATAATTATCGTAATGCTACGGTATTTTGAAAAAATGGACGCTGCTCACAAGCTTAGTGCTTTATATTTTTCGTATGTACGTACTACAAACATTGATTGAAATGCATTAGATGCCCGGATAGTAATAACATTTTGATATTAAACGTTATATACAAGCAAAATTAGTAGAAAATAAGACAAACATTTAAATACATCTGTACAATTTTTATGTAAAAAAACAATTACAAAATTTTCGTTAAAAAAATATCACAATTACATGAAAGAATTACAGTAAATTCACCACAGTTTTTTTAGGCTATTTTAAAAAAGCGAAATTATAATTATTACAAAAAATTAAAAAGCATTAAAAAACTACGATAGAAACACACAAAACGCTATGCTTCTCATCCTTGAAAAGCGGATTTCAAAATGAAAGACTAATGAATTACCATATAAATTGACACAATTCATTAATGCCTATTAAATAATGGAATTGAAAGAAACCAATAATTAATCGAAGACAATATAGAAGTATAATTCCGAAATACATATGAAGTGTAATTTCCAAGCATACAAAAATAATATACAAAAATGAGAAAAAAGAAAATGAATCAAAAGAATATACATCCAACAAAAAACGCCCACATCGAAATTCTAAGACACTGATATATGTCATCAATTACTACGAACATAGTTATACGTTACAAAAAAAACTCCATTGATATTATAATCAAAGATCACTGCAAAAAAGGTCAATAATACGAAATCCTATCACTGCAAAAAAAAATCACAATAAAACGGAATCTTATCACTGCCAAACAAATGACAATAACACAGAATCCTATCACGGCAAAACAGATCACAATAATACGGAATCCTATCACTGCAAAACGAATTACAATAATAAGAAGTCCTAAGAAGACTTGCTAGAACCAGCTTGATCAGCATCATTTTGCTTCTTCGATTTCTTCTTTAACGAATTCAAAAACTCCTGCTGTGAAAGCGCCATTACTTGTGCTAGTAATGCGTTTTCTTCCGCATCTGATCCTGCTGCATGAAACCATTCGTTAGCACCTGTGAAATGAATGTTTCTAAATTTCAGATCAGATTAAATGGAAAATAATCTCATGAAATCGTCGACTGGCCTTACGAATGGAAAATGTAGAAACGATAAAAAAAGTATGGTGAATTTTTGAAATTCAGAATTGAATAATGCTCCTATCACAAATATTATATAAATTTGGTGCATTGTACTAAATATAACTGAGACGCCAACGCAAATCGTACAGACATTTTAGATCCTCTACTCTTGGTTATTGCAAAAACATCGCACGAGTCATACATTTCTTACACGCACATTTAACCAAAAGCATCTACTCAACCATCTAGAATTGATTTAAAAGAAGATACCTATTGAGTCATCACTGTTTTCCTGAAGCCGAACATTTGCATGCGAGCAACCCGGTTCGGATACGGCATATGCTGTTCCTTTGATTTCGGTATTTTCCACTTTGCTGATACTTTTTAAATAATCCAAATAAGACTGTCGAGCTATCTTAAATAAAACTACATGATAATCAAGCCTAGCTGAAGTAAAGGAAAGACAAACACTGTTTAAACAAATAAGTACATGAAAAGAAATAGGCTGGCATGGTTTGCCTAGGAGACATTTAGGGACCTCACCGTAGGACTTTTGATTATTTCGAAACAAATTTATGTATGAATAAATAGAAATTTGAACAGTGACCTGCTCACTGATCTCTTGTTCTGTGCGCTCAAAATCAGTCATTTTAATTTTGTCGTGCAACATGGCATCTTCGATCATCTGAACTTCTGACTTCTGCATCGCTTCTTGCAATAGGTTTCTGTCTGCAGCTCCGGGTGAATATTCAGGCAGTCCCAAACCGACTCCGACTGTTGCTTTAGTTGGGTCGATAACTGAAAATCATTTAATTACATTTAATTTCGGAATAATCCTGAAAAACTAGTTAAATAAAAAATATATCGTTGCACATGCAACAAGGCTGGCGTTTTTTAGCGGCACTGCATATTTCAGTTCTCAATCAAACCAACTAAAAATAAACCACAATGGCCAAACCATGTACTCTAATAAGCAAAATAAGTCATAACTAACCCGAATTATAATGAATTGAACCATGATATGAAAGGCGAATTGGTGGGTTAGCTTCTGTAGATGGAGAAGCATCCAAACGGGAGCTTGAGATATTTCGAGGCTCTGAAGTTAAGAATTAATAGAGTTAAGGAAAAAAAGTACTTAAGACTATATTAATGAATGAAAACACACCAATACAATACTCATAAATTTCGATTGGACGTGAAAATATTTCAGAAATTGCTTGCAATTCGACATGATTTCCATGAGCATCATGACGTCGTTTTCTTGCAATGTAATCACGAAAATCTTCCGTTACAAACTGTGAAAAATGATCACTATTCTTCTCCTGAAAGTTTTGTAGAAATTTCAAATCTTTTGATAATTATGGTAAGGAAAAGTTTGATTCCGAAGAATTGGCCATCTAAAATGCTAACAGTACGACTAACCATGTAATCCATACAAAGTCGCCTGACATCGTCATGCATTTCTTCATCGCCATATATCTGATCAGCTGAAAATACACAAATAAACCAAGTAAACCGTCTTTTCTTTTCTTTCCAAATTTAACATCGATAAGGAAAACTAAATTCACACATTTACTTCAATTCAAAAATAACTTTATATTCCGATGATGGATATTATTTCGGAAATGCATTTTTGGTTCTAACTGTTTTAGCTCATTAGCAATAAAAAAAACTGTGCAAAACGTAGAAAAGTGCGCTTCGAAGGAGAGGATACCTTCACGCACGCATAGTTCACTATTCTCAATTTTATCTCTAAAAGTAAAGAAAAATGCAAAAAGTTATATCAGAACTTTACACCGACCAACAGCACGGAAGAGACATGCTCCATCTCCTCGAACAGGCTTGATCACAAGTCCTCGTGCGCAACGCAGACGCTCTTCAAACCACGCTTCGAGCTAAAAAAATTTAACTGCGAAAAATTTTCTCCAACTAGTTTTTATGACTTTCTCTAATGACTCATCACCTCCTCATCTCACCACCACGGACAAACAAAAGAACAATATGGACAGTCCAGTTTCATTAACATCTTCATGAATACAGAGGAAACATGACACATACGTTATCATCTTTAAAACCAGAGCCATCTTCGTCATCCGAATTAATAACTGGAGCACCTATAAGCATAAAATCATGAACAACTGCAAAAAACAGTGCCAATATTTGTTCAAGCAGAAAACACAACTGAAACCCAAACTTCACTATTAAGTGACATTTCAGCTACCTGGATTTTCTACTGGAGGGCTTTGTCTTGGTTGCTTATTAGCTTCCGGTGAAGATGCACCCAAAAAATGATTGCTTTTATTAAATGTTGCCCTGAAACAAGAATAGAATCAGTGACATTAATTTTTCTTTTCATATCCATCCATGCAGACTTCGTTTTCGTTTTCAGTAATTTCAAAAACAGTGCAGAAATAAACAAAGCAAAGAAATTCAAGCATAGATGGAAATTAATATGAAATATTCACTTCATAAAATCTCTCTCTCTCTCGATCCACGATCACTTTCTTCCACATAATAGCTACAGCCAGCGGTACAATTATAGCAGACTGTCCTGAGCCTGAACCTCTTGCACCGTGCATTAAGAGTAAAAGAAAGAAAAACGAACAACCTGGCAAGTGAAGAACTTTTGGAGCCAGCAGAACCAGTGACATTAATTTTTCTTTTTTCGTCGTTGCTATTGTTCGTACTTGAATGTCGATGTGAATGTATCGATACAGCACGATTGCTGAAAATCGTTCTTAAGGTTAACAGTGTAAAAAAAAATATGTCCTACATTAAATAGCGGAATTTATTGAAATTATAGCTCCGTAAACCTCAAATCTCCTCGGAAGATGACCATTTTGAACGAACAAATATGAAAACACTTGGGAAAAAAAGGCTGAGAATGTAAATCTCTGCAATGCGATTGAAAATTTTTGCTTATTCTAGCCAAACAAAACTCTCTGATAATATTATTTACTTTATAAACTATCTAGAAAATACTTAATTCATGGAAAAATAATAAAAGCGACAAATGATAAACACTACTTTGCACATAATTTCGAGTAAGAGATTTACCATGTTTGCTGCAAACCGTGTCGCTCGGTATTTTTTGGTATTTTTTTGGGTTTGTTAGGTAATATTGTCATGAGTGACTCAATCCAAACGACCAACAATATGTAGCCTACAAAAGATATAACTTAATAACAGTCCATAAGTTACATAACTACGCAACACATATTTCGAACAAATCTGAGTTCCATCTTGTGATTTAACTCAGTCGGAATTATCAGAGCTCCTAACAGCAGCTGCTCTCCACTGCTACATTTTATTAACATGAAGGTGAACCCATTCCATTTCCCAATCATTATTACACCACTATCGATCTAACCACAATGTTCACTCTGTGGCGTTGAACCTGTTTCGACAAGTGCTGCCCAGCGTTCTATTTAGAAGCAACGCTTGTTTGCTAACAAGACTTTGAAATAGCATCCCGACGTCAACAAGAAGTTGACAAAGACTACGGATCTATCTAGACACATATCTCTGCGACCATAAAATTATTATATACGAACAGTCATTTGGAAACTAATCTGTCCTCCTTCAATTTTTAGTTTTCGGAATTTCTACAAACACTATCGGCAAACATCCAGAAACAAGCAATATAGGCAATGCCTGGAAGCATCAAACCTAGATAGATATCAAAATTTCTGCAACAAAATCCACAATTTTATTGGATTTGCTACCCACCAATAAGAAATTCATATAACATGGAGTACCATTTGTTCCGAAAAAATGTGACTAATCAACTCAAATCTGATAATGATCTTGCAATGTCCAGATTTTAAAGTTGAACCCTTCCACCCTTTCTTCACAACTCGAATATTGTAAAGTTGAGCTCTTGACTTAAAAAAGAGAAAATACAGTGAACATAAAAGTAGCAAAGAGTAGTTACAAATACTACAAAAACAACTGCAAGAAAGATTCATGACTGAAAGCATAATGTTCAATAATAGGCATAATAGCTAACTTTGTTTCCAAAGGAAAGCATACAAAACGACCAAACTGAATCAAATGAGTCAATTTTTGAATATATATACAAGATTGCAAATATGCAAATTACAAGGCCATAAAAAATGCACATACATTACGAAACATTGAATCCGCTGAATCAGAAACCCAGTGGAAAAAACTATCAGATACTATGCGTACCGTTGTCGTGGTTCTCTTCCATCGTCAACAGGATTATCGATGCCTTCACTCATTTCGATCAGCGCTCTTTCTAGAATAACTTTAGACTCCTTGTACTTTTGAGGCTCGTTCATTGCATATTCGTACATCCAACCAAGTTTTGTCTGCAAATATGCTGTAATGTAAATTATGCAGTTTTGCTCAATTATATGCAAAATTTTTTGAACAGAAACAACTTCCATGTTATACACTGGCTCTACCTTATCTTGTACCTACCTATATTTCCCTTATTTAATATCTTACCTCTATTTTTATTTGGTATTCAGCTACATTTCATCTCATTTTTCTAATCATATTCGAGAAACATAAATAATGCTATTAACTACCAAGCTTATAAAATTTCTACTAAATATTGCAAAAAAAGAATGAAAGTTTTAGGAGTTATCAACTTCCCCATCATCATTAAATTCTCTCATAAGTCACCAGTTTCTGGATACTCCTCCTGCCCTCTATTAAGGAATTTCATTCCTTAATATTCCATTATATACGAAACTCCTAGAGAGAAACATATTGAGCTGCCATACCTTACATCGCTTACAAATCACGTCTCGAACAATGTGTCGTCCAGTGATCATCGTTCGCAATTGCATCTCCGAATATTCGATGTTGACAACACGATCAAACAGAAAAGCTGGACCCGTGGATCCTGAAAACCTAATAAGTTGTAAAAAAGACTATCATGTAATTCAGTATTTGGCTTACACTTATGATTTTTAAAGGGAACTGAAAAGACTTTCATGTACTAATGAATAACACACAGGCGTATCTTAATTATTCTATACTAGCTACGAGATTGCCCGGTTATAGATAACCTTCTCGAAGATCGATGACGATTAAAGCAACGTTCACGTACTACTTCGTACTTCATGCTAAGATTATGAGGTACTCCACGTTCAACTTTTTACCAGTGAAATGTTTCGAGATCAGTTCATCCTCATTGGTCAGAAAAGCTTTACAGCCATCACACGAAAAAATTCGCCGACCACCAAGATGTTCCAGGAAATAGCGACCCATCCCAGTATTTACTGTACGGCTATTGCGTATTTTGACCAATCTTCTCCAAAACACATACTGAAATTTCTTATCAAAAAATCTGAAATAAAACATAGAATAGAAGCCTAATTTTGTAAAATTCAAGTAATAGGAAAAAATGAAACAGCGCGAACAAAAAGAAGATCCTCCCTCTAAAGCTCAAAGATCATGCAACGGATCATGTCACAACGTATGCTAAAAATCGTATCAAGCTTGTACATTGTGCAAATGAACCAGTGGAAAATGTCAACGAGGAGAGCAGTGTGACAGAAATACTACACTGAAACACTCACACTATCTCGCGTGTTATTTTCACAAAAATCTTCAAAGTTTCCATCACTTTCTGGAATCGGTTCCTCCCACGCCATATTACTTTTCTACGTCATATACGCAAACAGGAAATGGCATAGATGAAGTTCGGAAATCACTGCACCATTTTGTAAATCAGCTTTACCCATCTTCTCTTTCTTTACTTTTAAAACCCCACATCTGCTACACGTACTGCACTACAAACGTCGCCAAATAAGCACACAACAAAAGCGTCGCAAGGTCTCAACAATCTCACAACCATTTCGACAACTTCACCAACAGCCATTCGATAATTAGTAAAGAATTTTAACGGTTAGTTTGTGGCCCGTTGTTTTTAAACGACAGAGATGATGAGAAGTTTCAATTTCCGGTGCAGTCGCGCATCGTTGCGGATTTTGGTTGTTTAAATTGAAATTTTCTATCTCTTGTTTTGCTGCAGGCTATGTTGAGAGCCTTTTGGTCAGTTGGCATAAAGCTAATTCCACGCACGTCAGCCACAAATAAGTTAACTAGAATGTTGTATTCTACCGGGATAGAACATGCGGAGACGATGAAAGAGGTAGCAGTTTTTTAATTTGATTCGTTTTACTTATTCTAACTAAAATTTTTTTGCTATGGAACTAATGCATTTATTGGGGTGTGTAAAAGTTGTGCAACTTTTCGTTTAAAAAAGGTAAACACTGAAGTTGGAAGTTAACGCCAACATCTAAAAAATCCGCAAGGAGAGTTTGGGGATTAAGTTACTTGATCATAATTTTCAGGGAAACTATTGCTGGGTGAAGGGGTCCATCCGCTAAATTAACTGAAATTGTCATGTATGCTATCAGTAATAATCACTGTTTGTTCATTCTAGTTTTATTTTAGACTGGAATGAAGAAGAAAGTAAATCCGGAGGAGTACAAGTGTTCCGATTACTTTAATTTTCAAAAATATTCTTATTGTGATATAGAGGTATTCAGTTTTGTTCAACGATTGTAACCTATGACAATTGGACAGTCGTAATTTTTAGTACTTAGCTATTCGGGCACTGACCGTGTGCTGGTAATGACGCAACTGCATGCCAAATATTATCGATCATTAGCTTACTAGAAAGTTACTGGCCATAGCCGTCGAACCCCCAATTCAGTCCAATATGGTTGGGAAGTATGAGAAATAAGAGCAATGAAATGTGAAATTGGCAGGTTAAGATTTTTAAAAAGTTTCATTTAGAAGGACGTTTGAAACTAATTCATGCGTGAAATATAAGTTTTACAACAAGCAAATCGTACTATTCATTGATATCATCATAATTTTTACCGTCAGACATAAACAGACAGCCTAGTTATTGCACATATCATGCAGAATTTGCTCGGAAATAAAATTTATCGTATTTTAGTTCTCAACCGACCATCTGATTGATACGATGTGCGAAATAATTTTCAGGAGGAAGTAATATCAAAACGACTGCCTCAGCCATCAAATAAGAAACCTGACGAGGAAAGAAAAGCCAAACCATAGAATCTAATGTAGATTGCTTGTATCATGTATATTAGCTGCTTGTGTGTGTGTTTTCTTTTTTTGCAGGAGTAAACGATTTTTATTGGATTCTATTTTCATCCATACGAAAAGTTTCAGTTTAAACAAAGGACATGAAGTTGACTGCCCTCACCTATATATATATATCGACAAAACGATTTCACTGCTTCTTTCGTATTGTTGGTCCCGTTTAACTTGTATGAAACTAACAGCATTTTTTAATGCTGATTTGAAGGCTCATTAGCTTTTTATGTCTTTTGCTACTGATACGGAGAGTTAATTGTTTAGGTTCTGAGAAAATACAATACCCTGTTCTTTATGGGTTTAACTCAGACTTGTTTCTTCTGTGCAGGTTTTGCCTGCTCTACAACATGCTAATCTTTTGGACTTAAAGCACAAGTGACTGGCAGTTTCTTGTTAGCTTCCGAAAATGCAATCAGTATCTTATGGCTTCCGTGGATTCCTTTTTTTAGCAGCAGTTAATCGATTGAGGAAAAGAGTACCACATAACTCCGTCTTATGCACACTTTCACTGCAATGCAAGCATTTTAAAATTACCAAGAAACGGCTGATCGTTCTTTTCGGAAACTTCAATTAACTTCGGAAAGGGCAATGCATAATTACCAGTTAAAGCTAGACAGAACACCATAGCAGTCCGTCTGTTAGGATTTAAAGTGGATTAATATGGCTTGAATCGCTAAATGATAAGTGACATTATGATGAAGCTTAGAAAAACAACACTTAGGGTTTTCTTTCAGTTCACTATACCCTGATGACAAATATAACTTGAAAAAAAGTGTCAACTCGGTATTAAATTTTATTAACCACGTTGAAATTTTGTCCTTCGTTCATCATTTTACAAGCAGAGTTCTTTTTCTGTTCAGTATTCATTTGAAATTTTTTGCGATTTTTTCTTCTGAATTTTTTCGAGTGAATAACGCTTGTGAAAATAACAGGTGAATAATATTTCAGAAGTTTAATTTAATTTTTGATAATTCATATATTGTCAAAGATGAAGAATGCATTTACACTTAGCAAATATTGATTTTGAGACGAATGGGCTCGTGTAACAATTCCAGTTTGGATGACACATGTGTCATCATATCTGCTTTTCCCTGCAATAATCGTACATTTCGCACAATACGCAGGTGCTAAGAGGTTGATCACATCCTTTCATTTTATTCATCCTCACTTTGCAATCGCACAAACCATCGTTCATCGCCAGATTGTCTACGGGAACGGGAACACTTTATAGATTATCCATCGTATGTCTCATTCACAGCTTCCTTTGCATCATTAGCTTATGTGAAAAAAAAAGTGATAGTGCATAATGTGTTTGCTTGTTTAATTTATCTGCATGTTTACCACATAAACTTCACATCCTAACGTTAAGCTGAATATACTTGTTGTCTTTTAATTTGCAATTTGTAATTGTACTCATTAAATTGTACTTTCTCTCTCTCGCTCTCTCAACAGTTTTCATCCGTTGGGATAAATTATCCCTTCCATTAGCAACTCTCCCATGCAGTCTACAGATGTAATGTTTGCTGTTTAGCATTTTAGATGTTAGACTTCAATGCTGAAGTACGATCTCTCTCTCTCTCTCTATCCTTGTGCTATCTTTCAACATTTCTCAGGTTTTGGCTCATCTCGCCTGAAAATCATGTAGAAACAACAGCACTGCCTGCCAAATATAGCGAAAGTTATTCAAAAAATAAATAAAAGTGAAGCAAACCTCTTTCTGGAAAAGCAAATATATTCGGATAAATTGATGCGATAGCTGCCTGCACGTACGGATACGGCAGATGTAGGGGTAAAATAAGATACAGCAATAGAACGTTTGGCATTCACCGCGTGCCTTAGTACTAAGCATAACAAACCAAGGTCACCGGTGAAGGCGAGACGTCCTTTGCAGGGCATTACGACATTGTCAATCTGCCGATTGAATGGAAGCGTTAATCTGCTACGGAGATTTAATCGTGGAAAAGAGCAGAATATAGGGGTGCTTTGAGAGCTAGCATTATCTGAGGAGTAACTGATAAACCAATTTAAAATCGATCTCAACTACTGCCAACATACTGACGCTATTATCATCATGCAAAAATGCTCAAGTAATTGAAAGAAACATAGGAGAACATCTGCATTGACCCCTGACCTACCACCACCTTCCCCCTATATGAGATAGGGAATGAATAAATACTCATCAACAGACATATGGATTAAAGTCGGCCTACTTCAGATAGTAGACCACATACATTCACATACAAACATATACACATACATCTGTGCACATTTTGCTCCAATTTACCAACCCCGTCCAATAAACGAATCTATATAGAGCCATAACAACTAGGTCAAAATCAACATATTATATACATTTTGGATATCGTTTCCATATGCTTAACAATTTATCTTCTAAAATTTTAGTTTAAACTCACCCAAAATTTAGTTCCCAAACTTTTGCACAGCAAATAATAATATGCGCTTAGATTCATTAAATGAAAAATGATGAACAAGGAGTGAGTACTGTCCATGCTTCCAGTTTTTTCCCTTTGAACTTGATATCTGTTCATAATGAAACACCTTAATTATCATTTCCCTACCACCACTTGCACAAAATGAATGGACCAAAAGTTGCCAAGGAGAAAAAGTAGAGGCCAGGAGATACTGTCCTTGCCATTAATGACCTACCAAGATAATGCCACGCTTCGCTACTGAAATGTAATTTACTTTTCGACGATTCGTTATGCTTCCACCGACTAATTTGTTTTTGTTGTTGACAAAAATTGACACACTCAAATGTAATGGTGAACTCGCACACTTTCGTTTCACTTACCATTATCCATAACATTTTCATTAATGAATTTTTGTTCAATTCAAATAATTTATGGCGCGAAAATCCCGAAGGGAAATATAGTTTGGGCGAGAATTTCCCGCAAAATCACAATGAATAACGATACGATGAATGAGTGGGATTCAAGGAAATCATTTCCACTATTCAAGCAAGCAAGGATTGTAATGCACACCAGACGGAGCAATTACGGTCACCGTATAAAACATTCTTTTCTTATTGGTTCATTTCTGACGTATTTTTCAATTTCGCTCCCTTCTCCTACTTGCCTCTTATCGAAGCTTCCGTTTGCCACCTCTCTCTCTCTCTCTCTCTCTCCTCTATCGTCTCAACCTTCAAATCTAATCCACCACCATATTGCAATGTAAGCCTTAACTGAACCAATGACCGCAAGCTATCCTTTATTCTATTTGGCGAAAAAAATCCATTCCTTCCGACGTGCAAATGATAAGAGGTGGAATGATTTTGGAGTGATAGAGAGAATGTGAACTACGAATTGCAACTTTCCCTGTTGTTTCTTTTTCTTTTTAAAACAAAAAAAAAGACTCAGGAAAAGGAGATGAATGTGAGAAGGAAAGATGAAAGTGAAATAGGAAAGCCATAGCCATAGCCATAGCCATAGCCATAGCCATCATCATCGCCATCATCGTCAGTAGCAGCGGCGTATGTAACATGATAGATATATGCGCCTACGCCAAACGTTACACGGGAACATCATGAAGGATAACGAGCCATCAATAAACGAGGGCAAGCGCGCGATCTTCACGAGGAGGGAAATGAAAATGACCAGAAAAGCAAGTATGAAACTGCCCTCTTCATTCACAGCCCTTCTAAAGCTCTCTCTCTCGTTCTCTCCCTCTTTCTTTTTTTCTCTCTTTACCGCGAAATTTTCTTCAAGCCCCTCCCTCTCTCCCATCCTTCTGGCTCCTCACCGCAATGCTCGATAATTGGTTGAATAGAGGGACCAGGAACAGAGGAAGCAGGCGACAACGACCACAACGACGACTACGACCACTACGACACGTATTGATGAGTCTCGAGGAAGGAGATGTGGCGGAGGAGGAGGAAAGTAAGGAAAATCCCAAACCACTCACCCTCCTCTCCTCCACCACCTTTTCTGCTACTCCTCATTCGTCGTTGTCACTCCCTCATCTCTCGCACTCGAATGGTTGCAGTCGCCAAAGCACCCTACTCAGCAGCAACCACTGCCCAACGCTGACGCTCCTCCCGAATAAGGAAGGAATGAAGGAGTAGTAATGATTACCCATCCCATCCCTCTTCCTCCTTCATTCATGCAGCTGTTCCAGACGGAGTGGAAGGAGGAGCAGGAGACGGAGGGGCGTAAAATGGTGACACGCTTACTTCATCTTACCTCTCTCTCTACCTCCTCTCCCTCCGTACTTCCTTCGTCCATCTACACCTTAACGTACACCTCCCCTTTTTTTTCTGGACGCTCGTCTCCGTCCATCTCTCCTCCCTCCTTCTTCACTCACGCAACTGCCACTTCAACCGCAACTGCAACCGCAACTGCCATCCATCCATCCATCCACCCACATCGTCACCAATCGCCATAATCAGCACTGCCACACTTCCGTACGCAGTACGCGCTTCCGTTGTAGCACATTTTCCTTCTGGATGAAATGGCAATGCTCGGCTGAAAATAAGCTTTGACACAGTGCACACGCGTTCCTCTCAATTTTCCGATACTTAACCGTTGGTGGTGGTGGTGGCGGTGGCGGTGGCGGTGGCGGTGGCGGTGGCGGGCAAGTCCACTACCATCACCCATACATCCAATTATCCATCCATCCATCCATCCATGTAGCTCTCTCTATCTCTCTCGCTGCACACACAGGCCACAGATATACGTGTATGTTTGCATGCATTGAAACGGATAATGTTGAAATTCGCTGTGAATTATTTGAGCCTAAAGATGAAAAGGGAAGAGAGGGAGGGAGTGAAAGAGGTAGGAAAGATCTTTTGCAACCTTTTTTACTCAACAAATTGAACCAAAATTTTGTGGGAGATATTTTTCTTCTAAAATTTTTATCCGAAAAAAAAATTTCCTTTTTTCTTGTAAAAAAAAAATATGAAGGCGAGAGGTGAAAGGAACAAGATAGAGAGAGAGAGAGGGAGGAGGAAAAAGACAAAAATGGGTAGAGTTACTATAGCTACCAATTACCATCTTTTCTAAATTACTGTACTCATTTAGGAATCAATAGTATGAATTTTATTATTGCTATTATCATTATCATACCGATTTTATCTATAATGATTACTATCATTATCAATGCAATTTTATTCATTATTATCGTTATTTTTTATTATTATTATTATTAATTATTATTATTATTATTTATTATTTTTATTTATTATTATTTATTATAATATTATTATTTATTATTATTTATTATTATTTATTATTATTTATTATTATTTATTATTATTTATTATTATTTATTATTATTTATTATTATTTATTATTATTTATTATTATTTATTATTATTTATTATTATTTATTATTATTTATTATTATTTATTATTATTTATTATTATTTATTATTATTTATTATTATTTATTATTATTTATTATTATTTATTATTATTTATTATTATTTATTATTATTTTTTATTATTTATTATTATTTATTATTATTTATTATTATTTATTATTATTTATTATTATTTATTATTATTTATTATTATTTATTATTATTTATTATTATTTATTATTATTTATTATTATTTATTATTATTTATTATTATTTATTATTATTTATTATTATTTATTATTATTTATTATTATTTATCATCATTTATTATTATTTATTATTATTTATTTTTATTTATTTTTATTTATTTTTATTTATTTTTATTTATTATTATGATTTATTTATTTATTATTATTATTATTATTATTATTATTATTATTATTATTATTATTATTATTATTATTATTATTATTATTATTATTATTATTATTATTATTATTATTATTATTATTATTATTATTATTATTATTATTATTATTATTATTATTATTATTATTATTATTATTATTATTATTATTATTATTATTATTATTATTATTATTATTATTATTATTATTATTATTATTATTATTATTATTATTATTATTATTATTATTATTATTATTATTATTATTATTATTATTATTATTATTATTATTATTATTATTATTATTATTATTATTATTATTATTATTATTATTATTATTATTATTATTATTATTATTATTATTATTACTATTATTATTATTACTATTATTATTATTATTATTATTATTATTATTATTATTATTATTATTATTATTATTATTATTATTATTATTATTATTATTATTATTATTATTATTATTATTATTATTATTATTATTATTATTATTATTATTATTATTATTATTATTATTATTATTATTATTATTATTATTATTATTATTATTATTATTATTATTATTATTATTATTATTATTATTATTATTATTATTATTATTATTATTATTATTATTATTATTATTATTATTATTATTATTATTATTATTATTATTATTATTATTATTATTATTATTATTATTATTATTATTATTATTATTATTATTATTATTATTATTATTATTATTATTATTATTATTATTATTATTATTATTATTATTATTATTATTATTATTATTATTATTATTATTATTATTATTATTATTATTAATTATTATTATTATTATTATTAATTATTATTATTATTACTAATTATTATTATTATTATTGTCATCAATTATTATTTACTATTACTATTAATTATTATTATTCCTGCTACGAACAACGAATGATTATCCAAGAACTGAGAAATGAAAGAAAATGATTACAATTGTGAGTGCTATGTATAATTTAAAAGAGAAATCGAAATTTCAAACCACATTCGTTATCATCATAATGGTGATAGAAATGATATTAATGTGAATGATAAGAAAGAACTGAGCATAAATATCTAATCATTTGATATTTCACATATTCCAAATTAGTACTTTGAATTTCTTTTTTAAGCGACGAAATGAGGAAAAAAGAAGGAATGACGAAGAAAAGGGGGGAAAACAAAAAAGTTGATTTTTTCAAATAAATGTTTCAAAAATTTTTATCAAATTCTAAACGATCAGTCGACATAATGAATAGGTGAAATGGAATTGAGAAGAAAAAATTGAATAATTGCAGGTGCTTTGTTTCCACCTTCTTTCTCTCTTTCTCTCCCTCTCCCTCTCTCTCTTCATTTTTTTCCTAATTTTGTTTATTTGGAATTATAAACCTCTCAGTAAGCAACTTTAAGCAGCGACTGTTGTTGACAATAACGATGATAATGATAATGATCGTGATCACTATAATGATAATGAGAAGAAGAATAATAATGAAAATAGGAATAATTATGACGTTTATAAGCATGAAACTGGTTGCTATGGCAACAAAGTATCATACCGAATATTTTTCAAGGTGATCGATATCTTTAAAAGGTGTATTCAGCTAATGCTAACTCCATTTCTATCACCCACATGCATAACCGTAGAACCTGCGTATATGTGTAGGTGTGCTGCATTCTTATTGCTAGCTTTAGCTTAGCTAAAGAGCTAATTATAATTAAAATTCGTGATTGTATTTGTTTAAAGATATGCACGAATCTTATCTTTTGGATGTATTCAAAATTTCCAAAATCAAAAATTCACATTTCGCCCTTTCTTGCGCAGGAAACTGAACAACAGTCAATTGCCGGGAGAGAAAGCTAAATTAATATGTAAAGTTATAAATTTTTCCGCCATTGTCTTCCAAAAGCTTTCAAATTTAAAAAAGGGAAATAAGAATTAAAAAAAAAATATCTATTAAAGTATCTAAATATATAAGTGTAGGAGAAAGAGGGAGAGTGAGATATGAAGAAGATAAAAATTAAAAAATATAAATAATTATATCGATTTTTTTTTTCAGTAGAATATAGCTACAGCATTAATGTGATGATCATTTAAATTACAGAATGAATGTGAGGGGAAAAAAATAGTAAAGGATAACATTTATGATAAAAGTCTATAAATTGCTCGCAAAAAATAACTAAAAAAAGAGTGAGGAGGGGTGAGAGGGAGGAAAAAGAATTGAAAAAGAGAAGCAGCTGGAGCCATAAATAAGTAGAAAAAAAAAAGGAATAATACATCAAATTGAGCCTATTTCAGAATAGAAAAATATATTTGAATGAAGAAATTCACTTCTTTTTTCCACATATAAAATTGAAAATAACAAATAATTGAAATAGACAAAAATTTTTTTTAAAACAAATGATCAAATATTAATGTTAGTGAAAATTTTGATATGATCAATTAATTATTGGGCAGACAGACATTTGATTGATGAAGAGTTAATGACAAATTGAAGATGGTGAACTAATGATTGGACAGATGGCTCAGATCTACCATTACTACCACCACTTACTAACTTACTACTACTATGACCACCACCGCCACCATTATTATCGTTTCATGAAGATGACACGACAGATGTGTCTGTATGGGTGGACGTGTGCGTGTGTGTATTTCAGGATTACTTTTTGCTTCTGTATGATCGGAATGGATTTACGTTTGACAGTTCCAGATGCAAAATTAATGATCAATGAAGTATATTTATGCAATTGAATTTTAATTTGGCCTCATCCCAATTTAATCGACTCAAATTTACTTTATATCCATCTAACTCCTTTCGTATAAAAGCATCATTTCTTTCTTCTTTTGAAAATTACTTCTTCCTTTTTGTTTTCCCTTGGTTAGCAAATAATTTAGTGTAGTTTCTACCTGTTATATCCAATTATTTGTCAGGTCATTTGAAAAAAAGGAAGAAAAAGGGAAAAGAAAAGGACAAAATTTTTTGTCGTTTTAATTAGTAAAATTAATGTTTTTATAATTGGGAATGGAAGTCATTTGCTGAATCAATAAATTTTAATTTTTTATACTAACAAAATGTTTGGCTTAAAAAAAAAGACAAATTCATATCAAAAGTTTACCTTTTCCCATTTTTCTTTTCTCTGCAGAACACATATAATTAATGCAAAAAGAAAACGAAATGAAAACTAAAACGATCAATAGGTATCTCTTCTTTTTTTGCACCTAATGAAAAGTGTTGAATCTTCTTTTTTTTCATTCCATTCTAAGCTTATCAATTTTAAGTTAATTAAATTTTGAAAGGAAAAAAAACGAAATTTTTTCCTCAATTTTGAATAATATATATTAATAATAAAATTGTTTTTCCTAGACTTCCTAAAAACGAAAATGTTTTTTCCTTGAGTTGTCTGGAAAAACAATCAAAAAAATTGTTTTCTATTTGAAAAATTATTTAATAAAAATAAAATAAAAAGTTTCAGAGTTTCAGAATGTTCTAAAATGGTTTTATTTAATTTACCAATGAATTCCATTTGTAACATGAGGTGCAGCATTTTTATCGTGCTGGAAGTTTGCTTAATTTAAAAGGAGGAAGTCACAAAAATGAAATTTGCTAGTTTTGGAAGCTGTAAAATAAAATCGAAAAGTGTGATATGATGATGCATATGTGAATAATCTCATTAAATTATATATCGTTGGTTAAGGCACACAATCATGTATGTATGTGTGTGTGTGTGTGTATGCTTTAAGACTGTATGAATCCCTAAGCTTGCTAAAAAAAAAAGAAAAAGCTTTTAAAGGAAGTAAAACACGACATGATCAATGAGTGGTATGTGTTTGTTGGCTATGATATAGCTAATAAGGCTTGCTAGGCCTGTAGTCGTCGTTATCTGTCGTTGGATTTTGTAGTGAGAGAAATTTCAATTTAACAAGCTATGATGCAAGTAGCACAAGCATCATGGAAAAAGGGGGGAGGGAAAAAAAAGGACGAAATGAAGTAAAAGGGATGAAGGTACTTATTACATGAACCAGTAATTTCTCTTTCGCACTTCAGGGAGATTTTAGAGGAGAGAGAGAGAGAGAGAAAGGAGCGAGCACATTATGTAAATCATGTTGGCCAAGTGAATGGATAAAGCATTCCAGACGACAAATGTTTTTGGCTTTTTTCTTTGCCCAGGCTCATTTCCTTACTCGCTGTCCTCTCTCTCTCTCTCTCCTTGGCTCTTTGTGCAATATACCCTAACCTTTGGAAAAGCGCTAGTCCGTTTCGGAATTTCTCTGAAATAAGCCATAAAAGAGGCACGAGAACGGCCAATAAGCCTAAATAACAATTCACATTTTCGAACGACAATTTACTCGTCAGATCTGCCGATCGCACTCTGTCGCGCTATTCTCCAATCGTAAAAAAAAAGAGAAAAAGAAAGGGAATAGCCAAGCTCAGCAAAGCAGCAATCCCATGAAGGCTTGCTTACAACAACCAAGCAAGGAGCAAGAAAGCCTGAGCCAACTTTTGCATAAGAGCCACATACCAAAATTCTCCATAAGGCTCTGCTTAGTGTCAGTTTTTCTGGACATCGATTTACCACTGTGACAAATGACAGGCCACACACTTCACTTCCCTTCCAACGCTGCACACACACACACACACACACACACACACACACACACACACACACACATGCACATGCACATGTATACATATATAAAATGCATATATGTGAGCCTTTTTGCCTCGAAAATCATCCGAAATCGATTGTAAAACTTCCCTTTTCCACTTCTTCACATTCTCTTTCGCTTTTCATCATTTCCCGAAAGCGACATACTTGTGGCTTTAGACTAAAATAAAAAGATAAATGGAAATGTTTTGCTTCGAAAGTTAACCTTTCCTATCGCATAACATCTAACCTCAAATTACCATAATGAACTAAGTTTTAATTACACACACACACTATATATATAGTATATACAGTATATATATATATATATATATATATATATATATATATATATATATATATATATATATATATATATATATATATATATATATATATATACAAATACTCACGGCGCTATGTTATTAGCAAAGAACAGTAAAAAAAACCTGAAAAAATGAAAATTTAAATTAGAAGCGAAAAAAAAAGGTAAAATAAAATCCCAATTTGAAGAAAAAAGGAAAAAAATGTATACACGAAAAGTTTCATGAAAGACTATTGCTTTATTCGATAATTTCAATTTATTTAATCAAAAATTAAAATATCCCTATTGACGTGTTTGATTATCACCTGGGAAAACGGAACCAATTGAATTATTTATTCAAATATAACATCAATTAAAGAATATTTGATTGATGAAAATGTTTCCATTCAATCTGGTACTATCGTGCAATCATGCGGACCATCACTCCTTGCATTTCCTAATTTTCATTTCATTTCAATCGAAAAAGAACAAAAAGAGAGGAAATGAAACGAAAAAAAGGGGTAAGTGAAACGAAGCAGAGAAGTGAAATGTAAATTTAGCAATTTCATAATGAAATTTCTGGAAACAAATCATTTAGTAAAGATTTTAAAAGGGAAAGAGAGAGAGAGAGAGAGAGAGAGAGAAAACAAACAAACAAACGAACGAACAAACAAATTGGTGGAATGGTAAGGCGCAAATAACCTGTGCAATTCTTCCAATAATAATTTGATAAATTTAGATAACAACAAATATGTGATAAAATATAGAAAAATTTCTTAAATAGCTGTTAATTTGATTTTTCTTTTTAGCAAAAAATTTTTTTTTTTTTAAACTGTTAAATAATCCAAAAGGAAAATGAAACCTTTTTTTCTTCTTTATTTTCTATTATGCAGTGAGAGTTGATGAACTGATTAGCTATTTGATTCACATTGGCAAATTGACTGTTTACTTTGCTGCTTAGATCACTGATAGTTACGAATGCAAATATCATATCATTCACTGGAAGTGTTGTGAGTCGCAAAGATGCAGTTGATAGCGTTGTTGCTACACTCATTTGGTGCGTTTCCTAATTTTCATTTGTGTATTATTTTAAATTAAATACAAAATTAATTTTTAACAATTTAATTTATTTTTAAATTTTATTTCTTCCTTTTTACATAACAATTTTTTGCACCCTTTTTTCTTTTTTTTTTTTTTTTTTTAAAAAAAATTTGCAAATAATACAAAGAAATTGTGTTACTTGTCACATGAATTGAAGGAAGATAGTCATTAGCACTTGATCGGTAAATGGTGCAAAATTTTTCTTTACTTGCCATTTGTTTATTTAGGTTTGACGTACGTTACGTACGGGAATAACCAGGCGATAGCAACAACTGTTAGTGATGTGGGAATGAAGCATTCTCATAATGAAGAAAAGATGGGCAGGCTTGCATTTGATCTTATTTGGTTTATTCAAATAAAACTATTTATTTAAATAGAAAAAAACGAGTATTTAAAAAAAAAGCTTAGCTAATTATCAATAAATAAAATAATTAGATGGAATTATTTTTTAATTAAAAAAAAATACAACTTCAATGCTGTAAAAAAAAAACAATTGATTTTCTCCTCCTCTACTGACCACTCCCCTGTTCTTCCATTTATCCACACATGGATTATATATTCATGCATTTAATCAACTAATTAATCAATTAATTCTACTGTATTACAGCAGCACCATTTCAGATATCTCTGGTATGAGTATAGTTTTTGGTCTGAAACACGAATTTATGAGGAAAAAACAAAATTGCATGAGAGTATCATTGAAGCAATCAATGCAACTTATTCCTTTCACATCCTACACTACGATCTCAGTGGCAAAATTCTTGGTCGATATCAGGTTTTCCATTACTATTCTTCATTCCCACGTCAAATTTGATTTCCAATAAAATTTGTTTAAAATTTTTGAAATTGATAATTTTTTTAATGAATTAAAATTACAACCTAAAGTACGAAAATTATCTACCAATTTTAAAGAAACGTTGTATTATTTTCATTATTTATAATAATGAATAATATTATTGCAAGTGGAAAGAAAAGGAAATAGTAGGATAGCAATAATTTATCAAATAATCAAATTTTAGTCTTAAATAATTTATGATTAAATATGAAATGATGGCAAGCTTATACAAGAAAAAATAAAAAATTTAATGATGTTAAACTTGGCTGAACAATTTATTTACTGACATGAAAAAAATTGAATTAGAACGAAATAATTATGAAAATGAAAGTTGGAGTGAAAAAATCACAGCGATTGCTATTATTATTACATTTCAATGCCTCGATGCATTATTGGCAAAATCTCAAAATTCAATTAAAATTTATTGTTTAAAAAATTTTTTAACTATTTTTGAAATTAGGATGTGAAGCATTTCACTCGCATTTTGTTGCTAGAAATAAATTAAAAAGTTTTATGATTCACACAAATGCAAATCTGATTCTATAAAACATGATAAATAAAAAATGTATGAAATGATTAACTTAAAAACAGTAATTGGGACAGTCTCACTAAATGTCATTTTTTTCTTTTTTTTTTTTTGCTTAAATAAGTAAACCATGCAAGTACTATTGCAACTCATCCGTTATACTTTTGTTGAAATGACATTTTAAGATTAATGCAAATAAATGCTAAAATATTAAATGAGCTAATCAATGTCAAAGGAAGCGCTGGAGAAATAAACAAAGAAATAAGGGAGCGAAATAATTTCAGTTCCTGAAATGCATTAGCGGTGCATGCGAGTATGAAATGCCGGATGTTTATGTAAATTTCATCCAAGGTGGAAATAATTTAGACGGCCTGTATGTGACAGCAATATCAAATGGGAAAAATTGGAAAGCAAACTGGAATGTTCTTTTTGCAGTGGTTTACGCAACGATGACGCCGGCTAAAACAGGTGCAGGAGATGAGCAAACTGTTGTAAGTTTTCGTTCATACTTTTTTTCCCCCCCCTCTTTGTCCGTTTATTTCTTTTAAATTATTTAGGATAATATTTAATTCATGGAATGGTAGAAAGAAATAGCACAAATTGATAATTTAAATTACAAAATTATTTCATCCTGTTCAGTGAATGTATTGTTTTGCTTTTTTTTTTGTTTAAAATTGCCTACTCGCTTATTTTTAGTAGTTCAAGTTTATTTTTATCGAAAAAAAAGGAAATGTTTAATGTTTGTATTAAAATTTCACTCTTTTTACAATTTCTTACAGCATGTAAACTTTAAATAAATTTTGAGAAAGCAAAAAATTTTTATAAATTATGATATTTTTACAACTGATGATAAAATGCAAATTTTAGGTTTGGGTTAATTTGAGAATTGTGCGTTGACAGATTGATTTCAAGTCTTTTTGATAACATTTTCTTTCCTTTCTTTTTTTTCTTCCTCCCTTCCTTCTCAATCATTGCCACATTTCAGATCACACCATATGGCTCGTGTCATTGTCGTTTTTCAAAGCTACGCGACAAAATCTTTCGGCGACAAATAAACCATTGTCAATTTGATGGTATCCGCAATTTTACAACAATTGATGATCTCACACAACATACTTATCAACATTCTATTGTTTACACGTATGTTTGCCTTACGTTCAAGTGTTGTTTGATTGATAATGGTCGTAATGATTGATTAATTGATTTTAGATAAATTTAAATAATGTGAAATAATTTGGCGGGAAATTGGAAAAAAAATTTGACAGATATTTGAAATTTTTCAATGGTAAAATGTTATAATTTAATAAATTTCTAACACTCTATTATCCATTATTTTATGATTGAAATTTCTTAAACCGAAATTTAGACAAAATACAAGATCGAATGCAGACATTACCGATATTGAAGTTGAAGAGATGATGAGCATGAAGAGTCCATTGATTCCTCAGTGGAATATGGTGGTGGAAATTCGGTATGTTTAGTCAACATAGACTATATAAATTGAATTGATACTTGAATTAGGCTAACACTATGAATTAGATTAATATTGGAATTGGAATACTATTTGCGATTAAATTTGTATTATACGTATGATACTTTGAACATGTACATAACGATATGCTTATCATAAATACAACAGTTCAATTCAAGAACTACTTTTACTAATATTTCAGTAGGTTATGCCCTGATGAATAACGTTATAAATGAATGTGTTACAGACGTTAAGCAGTTTTTCCCGCAAAATAAAATGTAAAAGTTTAATTTCGATAAATTAATTCAAAATTTAAACTTCATTCACAGTAAATTTCTTTTTTTTTTAAGAGCAAAAATGAAAATGACAAATCGTACCGTTCGTTTTGGTAAACCATTCTGTCCAACAGAATTGTCAGCGGATCAGTGCGCTCAGACCGTATTTAAGGCCAAACGAATGGGAAGAAATTGGAAGGAAATCAACCAGAAATTAAACATTGGTGTTAGAAAAGAACGATCAGATGTAAGTGTATACGTATATTTCTTCAAAATTTAATCGTTTTGAAATTTTCGATAAAATTGATAATGAATATTTTGAAATTGATGATAACCTAATGTGATTCGATTAAATTAAATTAATGGATAAGAGCTGATAGATGGATGATAGTAAAGAATGCACGGAATACCTTTGATCATTTGCCGAGTAAATTTTCATTCTACAACCTTTTTTTTTAAAAAAAAAAACAATTTTTTTCCATCGATTGTTAAAAATTAAAAAAAAAAAGTCCCCTCCCTCCCTTTTTGAATTGTAATGAAAATGAATTTTTTCTTTGTGCACATTCGAGTATCAGGTCTCAGACACATAGTAATCTGATCAGTATATGATCCTAAAGATGTAAGTAATAATTGGGAGGTGAGAAAAAGCTGGCTGATTGCAACTGATAAAAAAGCATATGGTTAACAATAATTGTTGGCTAATTGTTTGTCTTTCACGTTTTACGTGACGTTACTCACATTCCTACGTATTTTTTTGTTGCATGAAAGAAAAAAAAATTAAACACCTAAAAAGCATTTGTTAAATGTTGCAAATTCAAATATGCACATTCATTGAAATTAATGAATAAATGTCTTTCACGTTTTAGGTGACGTATAATTACATATATTTTGGTAAAATTCTGTTTAGATTTCCAATTTATACTTTTTTTTTTTAAAAAAATTATGTGCTTTATTTGTTGTCCGTTCTCACTCGTAATTGTTTGCTTCTCTTCATTGTTATTTTTATTTATTATTAATGATTCTTATTTGATTTTCTTTCGTGAAAATTTCTTGTGAAAGTTTTCAAATGAAATTAGAAAAGAAAAAAAAAGCGAGTTTTCGACATTCTAGCATTTTTTTTTCTACAGCTAAAACTTGTCCTACAAAAAAGCAACAACGAATTTCCGGACAAGAAAGCTGATATTTTGACATCAATTCTGAACAGTGTCCTGTTTGCTACGGATCAGGATTTATTGGATGCAATAGAGGAATTCAGGAATGCTCCAATTATGTATGGTTTGAACTGCTTTTGTTTGATTGTAGTAAGAAATGTGTGCATAACTCCTTCAAAAACTGTAATTACTTAAATCTATTGAAGTTGAAAATTTATTTCTTCCTAATCTTTTACAAAATCTTTTTATCAATTTAAATTAAGAAAAAAATGTTGGACTAATACTGCAGTCTTCATCATCGTTCTGCAAGCCTATCATTATAGGCCGGTATTTGTGGACGCTATTGGATTAGCTGGAACAATGACATCGTACAATGTTGGGAAAAATGCCTTCACTACTAACTTTCCGGAATTTCTTGAACGCTTCCTTCAAAGTCTCTCGCAAACGACAAAGATTGATGTTGAAATTATCAACGATCTTAAGGTTTATATGTAATCATTTCCTTTTCAAAAATTTCCCCAAATATTTGTTGGACATTTTTTTTTGTTAACAAAAAATTGTATGTGCTAATTATATTAGTTTACAATTAATTTTACAAGAATTAAAGAAATTAAATTTCATAAAATACTACATTTTAGACTTGGATGAAAAACACAAATGATGAGTATTATGTGAAACAACTCGCATTTACCATTGCAAATCACTATCGTCGCTATTGCGATTCAACAAAAAGTCGCAAGAATGCATGCGAAAATGGAAAAAATGAAGTTGGAAAATTTTTAATTGGAATTATTTGAGCGTTCCATTGAATTGAAGTTATCTTCAATTTTTTAAAATATCAAAAAATTTCATTTAAGGATGTAAATGAATTCATCGAATATCTCATTACACGATGTATGAATAGTGATTGTCACAAAAGTGCATTGCAAATTTTTCAAAATTTGCCATTATTAAAGTTTGTTTGTAATTTCAACATTTTTTGTAATGATTAAAAAAATTATTTTAGCAGAATTTGAAAGTGGAAATTGTTTTAAAATTTCAACTTAAAAATAACAAGCAAATTGGGCACGCTATGTTTTTCTGGAAAATCTGAAATCATTTTATATGATTTTAATTTTAAACTTTGAGAAATTCAACACGTCAATATACATATATATATCTTTTTTAGTTTATTACCTTATGCAATTCAATTTCTATGTGATACAAATAATAATGGAAACTTAGTACAACAGGAAGCACTACGATTCCTTCAACTATTTGATGGAAAACATTTTCATTGGAAGGTGCAAAATTTGCAATAAATTTTCCTTCACTTTCTTTTTTTGAAAAAAAAAATTTTTTAAATAAAAAGGAAAGGGAGAAAAAAAAAAACGTAAAAGAATGAAAAAAAAGATTTGTTTCACACTTCATTTCAACTATCACCATACTTTAGACAATCAATAAATTACTCTCAATCTTTCGTAATACATGTCCACTACGTCAAACAATTACTGATCAAACACTTGCTATCGAAGTACTGTTAAATATTCTACCGTACAAAGAATTGGTTGGAACATATTTGCTTAGGTAAGATGCTTCCTTTATTCAAAAATTTTTTACTCTATTTTATTTTTTCTTTCATTAGGCTTACTTGTATTACTTGATCATAATTGTTAGTGTGAGAAGCGGAACATTCTGCTCTCTTCAGTGAAATATGATGTTTGACGGAAATTATGTAAGATGCATTTTTGAAGCGTAAAAAAAAGTTAGTGATAATTGCTAACAATATTTTAACTAAAATTTTAACTAATAACCAATATTTTGACTTTTTAACTTTTAACTAATTTGGCTAAGTAAATTTTAAAAGTTTGAAATGAAAAAGAAAACTTTTTCTAGCCAATATAGTTTTAAGGAAGAAAAATTTTTTAAAAGAAAAATTGTTCATATTTTAGAACTTTTGTTGTACTGATATTTTTTACATTTTTTTTACATTTTTTCTGCTTTCTCTCTCTCTCTCTCTCGAAATATCCTTTACTCCTGTGCAATTATCATTTTCTAATTTAATTTGTCCAATGTGCTAATGTTGTAGGTGTGAAGAGCTTTTTCCAATCGAACACGAAAAATGGGCTTATTTTTACAAAAGCATTGCTCGTCGACGACAAATTTCGCCTGATGTAAGTAAATGCTACGTTTAAATATGCAACTTTTTATAAATTAAAATTCTAAGCTTTTAAGTTGTAAGTTTCAATTGGAAAAATTTTCGCATCCTATTTCAGTTCAATTCATATTGGATGAAAATGCGTTCATTTCGAGTATTTCAACCAAATTATGCTCATCGTAGCTTGAAAGCTACCTCAGATGTTTCAGTAATCAATGTCGCAGGTAAGTGATGTAAACTGATAGAATGCCATCCATCACAGGCGGCTGGTATACTGTCAATATGAAGTCATAAAAACGGAAATGTGGAATAAAGTATCGCAAATAATTGAACGAATTATATGTCGTAATTAATTACAATTAATCAAATATGGCAATTAATTGAATATACGGTAAAATAGGCAATTCATATATTTTGCATCACATGGAAGAAAATTGAACAAGAGGATATAATAATTTTATTATTAGGACATAAGAAAAATGTTTATTGAGAGAAATTGACCTTTATAATCCTTTTTTTTTCTCTTTCTCGCTTTCCCTTTCCTTTTCTCTCTCTCTCCCCTTT
The DNA here is from genome assembly GCA_963070105.1 of Litomosoides sigmodontis. Classification (NCBI taxonomy): domain Eukaryota; kingdom Metazoa; phylum Nematoda; class Chromadorea; order Rhabditida; family Onchocercidae; genus Litomosoides; species Litomosoides sigmodontis. Next base: position 9,055,132 of record OY718806.1, read on the forward strand.
CTCTCTCCCTTTCTCTCTCTCTTCCTATCTCGTATATTTTTTTATAATAATTTCTTAAAAATTAACATAATTTTTTTATTCCCTTTTTTGACCCCTTTTTTTTAAAATTATACCTTTGTTTGCAATTCTAAAAATAATAAAACAAAAATTTTCGTTCATTAGAAAAATTTTGATGAGATTTTCAAAGCTATGCTTTGTTACAGAATTGGGCAGCAGTAGTGACAGCAATAATAATGATAACAAGAATATAACAGTATGGATAAAAACAGTTAATGATAACAATATCATATCATGGGGTGATTTTTCAATTTTACTCACTTCAAGGAAGCGACCACCATTTCCACTTATGCAGGTTTCTTCCTACATTTTGCACTATTTATTTTTTCATTATCGCTAATGAAAATTGTTTCAGTTTAATCAAATTAATGTGATATGTGTTTTGAATAAATTTATAAAATATAAATCGTGAAATAAATACTCTCAATTATCACAATTCTCTTCAATTTCTACATTTTAAATGAAGGACAATAGTATTTAAATAAATCGTAAGATAAAAGTTTTGGTAGTTTTGTTAGAAAAATGTTGCAAATACTATTTAAGACTAAAATAGTTGGTGGTGAAATTTATATTTTGCTAAAAATTTTCGAAATTTACATAATTGTATGCGCAATTTTGAAAAAGGAAAACTATGAAATGAGTTGCAAAGAAAACGATATCGCAGGAATATTTCAATTAAAAAAATTATATAGGAAAAAAAGAATAGAACATTTTTATTTCTTTACAGATATTCGTTGAAATGAAAGGATTGAAATCGTATCTGTTAGATTCAGATGGTTACGATAGCGACGATGATCGCAATTCTGACAATCCATGGGCAGTTGCACAAATCGGTACGTTGAACGGTCGCAACGTACCGATAACAATTTTTGACGGATACAGCGAATTAATTAACGTCGTATGGAATGCTAATGGTCAACCATTACTTCTTTATGATGTTTGTTATTTAGTCGTTTTTTTTTTCGGAATTATTATTGATGATTGTTTAATTTTAGGTTTTCAAAAAACACAATCCATAATTTGCCGTAATTCGTTAGTTATTATTATTGTTTTGCGAGCTTTAAATTTTTTCAAAAATAATTAATGATTTTTTGTAGCTTATTTAAGCGTTAGATTACTTTTAATTAATGTTATATGACAAAGATTACTTTCTTCTGTTCGATTTTTTTTTTAAACATATGCTTAATGTATAACCTGTTGCTTTCTCTCACTCACTCACTCATTCCCAATAGATTTTGCATTAATTTTCACTTAATTGAGAATTAAATTTAAACATTTTAAGATTAAATAATAGAAGTAAAATTGATTATTGTTTTTAGGCGAACCTAATTTATCGGCAGTATTACGGTTACGTACCTTTGATAAGCGGATTATCTGTAACAGTTGATATAATCGGTACAGTAACAATTGATTTATATGGCTCTGCAAAAATAAGTTTATGGAATAAGAATGCTGACATTAGAGTTAATTCCACGTATGTTATCAACTATTTTAACAAATTTAAAATTCAAATTTATAGATTTATCTCATTTATTTCATTAATTTATTTGTAGTCTGAAAAAATCTTTTTGATTTTGCAGCATTTTTTCCCTATATTTCTGTTCATTTTATAAAGTGTGCTAACAAAACTTGTCGGAAGCATAAGTTTGGCATCATCGAATATGCAAATTGGAAAAGCAACAACAATATCACACATGACCGGTACCGTAAATATACGATTTGATGGAGATTTCTATACCGTACCTCACTTGCTTTGTACAACTGTTTCGCACTCACCGTTTGTTATCAAGTAATACTTTTTGTTTTCCGCTCAACGTAAATTATTTAGCCTATAATTATAAGTAATTTAAATTTTCATTTTTTTCATCCTATTCCTTTGCCTTTCTATCTTTTATTTTTTATTTTATTGTGAACATTTTTTCCGCAAACTTTTCTTAATGAAAATAAAGTTTTTTTAAAAAATTTCTTTTTTCACCAAAAAATTAAAAAAAAAATCAATCATCCTTGTGTTCGTTTTTTCTAATTGAAACATCAGAAAATTTTGCAAGAGTAATTAATTGATCGTGAAAAATTTTGAAAATGAATTTTCATTATTTTGATAAAAAGCAACAGCATAGTTAATTTGCCCATTTCTAACATCTATTTTTGTCTATTTTAAATTTCCAGGTACCTGTTGAATTTTTTTTTCACAATCTAAAAATAAACAATTTTTGCAACAAACAACATTGTCTATTTTCCTTCATATTTAATCTTTGTTTTTTGGGGAAATTTTTATTTTTGTTGTGAAATAATTTGCAAATAAGTGAAATGTTTACAGGCATTTGTACAGTCATACAACAAAGACTGGAAAAGAAAAACAGTTATGGCACAATTTCCACCTAGCCGGTTCCAGTTTACGGTTGGACAAGAAAGTATCTGATCATTGCTCACTACTGAATGCCTGAAAGCAATTTTATAATTTAATAAAAATTTAAAATCTATTATATATGTACGTGTAATTGTAATTAATTCACTACACTAATTGTAACCAAAAATAGTAATTCAAAATTTTCATCTAACTAATTACAACAACAAACACATCAATCCGATCAAATTAGGTTTGTCTCAGATAATCTAAGATTCATGAGGAAGGAGATAAAAAAAAGGAGGTGATAATTGATTTACAATAATGATTACCAATAAAATAGTAACTGTATTTTCATTTTTATAGCAAATTTTAAAACAAACATTAGCGCACGCAAACAAGCATTTTTTTGAATTGGAATAATTTATAACGTTTGCAACCACATGATCGTCTTGTAATCATGATTAGTGATGAATTGTAATATTCCTTTCAGCAACAATATATCATGATTATTTCACTAGCAGCATATCATAATCATGATATTCCTCTCAGTTACAGTGATATTTCCTACAGTAATACCGACAATATTTCCAGTACTAATATTATAACAATCACTAAAATAGTACGTCAACAATCACAACGTTCATTATTGTAATCATAGCATTTGTAATAGTAATTACGGTAAAAACCGGAATAATGCGTGATAATTACGGAATCATGATATTCCGTAATAATCATGCTTTTAACCCACACACAACAACTTATCAATGAATTATTACGACGGATTAAAGGAAAAAAAAACCCTCTAATATCAGCTGCAATATTCATTATACGAATTTTTATTTTTTTTTATAATATAATTTTTTTTTGTAACGAATAATATCCATTATAAAAACTATTAGCAAACATCCATTTCATGAGAAATGAAATTGCGCAATCTCTTGAAAGTACTTGAACTATTTTATTTGTCTGACAATACTATCCATTTCAACAATCATTTCAATCAATTTCACCTAGCTTAACTTGATTGCAAAATACGTTTGAATGAATGATTTAACTAACTTTTTGCATATTATCATATTATCAGTGGCGTATGGTAATTCATCATTCATACGCTGTTTCGTTGTGAATCGTAAATCGAACAAATGATGAATGCAACAAAGAGAGAGAGAGAGAGACAGAGACAGAGAGAGAGAGAGAGGGAGAGAGAGAGCGACCATTGCATCATTCTTTCGTTTTCCCTTTTCTTTGTCTTCATGTAACGGAGTGTATGTAATATAAACTTTTTTTTAAAGCTTTTTTTAAAGCTTTTTTTTTGTTTTTTGAAACTTAGCACTTTCAGTAATTTATAAAAAGGAAGCGTATGCAAGTGCGGAAAGATTTTTCCATGAAAAAAATCACATTCAAACAAACATTCATTACTTGAATTTGTGTATTTTAGTGTTCACAGTGATCAGAAAAAATGGTCCAATAACAAGTAAAAAATTTATTCACTTCTGCATAATTCAGGAATTAAATTTGATTAATTTAATAAAGCAATCATTAATGTTACAAGTGCAAAACTATGCCTTATTGAAGAAAAATGACAAAAAAAAACAGACCTAACAAAGTTAGAAGCAATTTGAAGCTAGGAATTTTTCATTAAATTTTCTCATTTAGCAAAATTAACACTTAAAATTGGCTGTACTTCAATGAAAAAAAAACTTCATTTTTAAAGCGTTCTTCGTTTTTTCCCTTTTGTTATTTTCCAGTATACAAATGTCTGTTAAGCGAAAATGGAAAAAAATGTCAATCAAAAATCAATTTGATCATAATTTCAGTTGTACGTTTTATCATTAGAAAAATTGTAACTGTTTTAATCGTCTTTGTGCAACACAATTATTAGTATATTTTCGTCGAAAAAAAATTTTATTTTCGTAACAAAAAAAGAAGGGAAAAAGCTAAGTTTCAATTTATCATTTTTCTTTCTCCCTTTGCTCGCTCATTCCACTCCTCTTCCTTACACCAATTTTTTTTTGAAAAAAAAGGGAAAAAACTCCTATTTTCACTTCTTCTATAGTAATACTTATCTTGCGCTTGGGTAAGCGTGTCTCATGAAATGAAAGCAGGATGAATTGATTTAAAATTCAACAATTCTGTCATTTTTGAAATTGCACAAATAAATTATAAAAGCATCGTAGAAAGGTGTGAAAATAGCAAAAAAAAGAAGACGCCAGAAATTTTTCCCTTATATTTCAAACATTTATTATTACTACTGGTATTTATTAGTGATCCGTCTTTTTTTTATGAAATTTTTGCTCCAAAAGCTTTTGAAAATTTAATCACTGTTTTAAAAGAAAATCAAATAAATTTTTGCTTTTTTTATTAAATATAATTTATCAATTTAATTTTTCAAACAAAAGAAATTTTTTCATCCGCATTATTGAACTCATTGAATTTTCCCAATTTTTTTTGCATTTAAGGACAATTTTGTAACCAAATTTTCCTTCGTTTTTTTTCCCATTGCTCCCTTTTTTTCCTGCTTAACTTACAAATAATAATGAAAAGAGTGAGAAATATATTTCAATTTTAATGTTTTATAGTTACGCATGCTCAAGAGGATTTCTTCCTTGCCTTTTACGTCATCATATCATGCATCTCAAGTACAACACAACAAATTCCGGTCTTTTCAAAAAAATTTTCCTCATCTCATTTTCTTTGATCTTCTTTCGCTTCTTTTCTTTTTTTGTTTTTTGTTTTTTTATTTGGAAATACCTTTTGACATTTCTACTATATGCTTCCTTCATTATTTTCATTACAGGAATATCTCTTCTCCTTCTTTAACTACACATCTCTCCTTTTTCTCTTTTCCACACATCTTGTCCTGCTCATTTCTCCTTTTACTTTTCCCTCTTCCTATCCTCTTTGTAAAATAGATGAAGTCAAAAAAAAAACTAACAAAAATAAATGCTTCAAATCGCTGTTCATCTTTCTTTTAAAAAAGAAAATCAATCTGAAAATGTGAGGTATATTTATACTTAATATTACATTGTATTTTTTTTAATTCAGTTTTTAGTTATTAATAGTAATTAGTATTTGGTAATTTATAGTAATGAGTAATAGTAGTAAATAATATATTGAAAGCGTACAAGTGCCCGAAATGTAATAATTTTGATTTCGTATGTAATCGAATCACGCAGTTACATATATATTTCACCAACATTATTACCATCCTTTTTTTTTCATATTATTTTTTACAACTGAATTTGATCATTCATCATTCTTACTGTATGACTGTTAATTACATGTAAAATTTCCACCCAGCAAAATAAACTTATTGATCAGTGAACAAATTGAATGAAAGGGAATACAGTAAACTAATGATCAGGTCAGCTTAATTGGAAAATATGCAAATAAAGTCTGCAAATATATCTGTACCTAAATGAATGCGATTTAAATATCGTATATAATTTTCAAATTAAACAATCAAAATATGATCGAAAAGAGAACGGGATTTATATTTTTGCACAAATTAGTTGATTGAATGGAGATAATGAGCAGAACCTTAGTATTTTATCGTTTAATTGGCAGAAATTAATTTTATTTAATTTTTTGATTAGATCCTTTTATTTTGATACATATGAGGTAAAGAAGAATTTCCGCCCAGCACTTCGATTGTTTCTAGAATTTTCATTCAAAATTATTAGAGTCACAACAATGAAATGTGATTTGGTCCACTCACCCAGGTACAAAATAGCATTAATTGATCATATGAAACTTTTTTGTAATCACATCTATGATTTCATCCGATTTCCTTTCTTCTTCTCTTCAACTTCTCTACATATCAAAATTTGAAATAAATTTGAAAATATCAATTCGCTAACCAATATCACATTCTTGTTGATAAAATTTTAGTCCTCGTACAATTAAATAATATCAAGTAATTATGAAATATCTTCGAAAGAAGAAGAATGATAATAAATTATTATCAAAATTGGAAATTATTGATATTGCAACAAGAAAGTCCCTCACTCGGAAAAAAAAGAATTGTTATTTTTCTAAATTTTTAATTACAGGAAATGATTCATGCATTTGATGAGGCCAATTATAATTGATGATCGCATCGAATTTAACTTCAAATTAGTCATTTGCTGTATTTCTTATTTCATTTTTTTTCATTCTTATTTTGATTTTATTTTTTAGAAAGACAGCCGGAGAAAGAGGGAGGGAGGGAGAGAGAGTAGGGAGAGAATTTGCGCGATATTTCGAGCAAAAAAACACACATGTGACAAAGCATTTGGCACTTTTTCAATAAATAAATTAAGCTTGAAATATCAAGCCTTCCTTGCCCGTTATTGAATACTGATAAATGGATAGATGAAATTTAAAATTTTTTCCTGTAAATAATTCCATTTAATTCACGAGGAAAGAATAGAGAAAAAGAGAAGGCAGAGAATGAGAGAAAAAAAAGAAATGAATTTCATTTTTTCGACAAATGATTAATAGTATTCTGTATATAAATGATGGTGTCAAAAATTATTTTACAATTATTATAAATAATTTGAAATTATATGGAATATTTGTGGTGAAATTTACTATTTCTTTGTTACTAGGAAAAAAATTTTTTCCTTTTCAACATAAAGTATTCTTTCAACAAAAAATTTATTACTTGCCGTTTCTTAGCAAAAAAAAAAAATAATGAAAATGATAACACATATATTTATATTTATATATATATATATATACATATATATATATATATATATGTATATTTGCAAAAAAAAAGAAAATGAAATCGCCATTATAAGTTAATTATTTACTACTATTTCTACTACTGAGCCTAATTACTACTACTACGATAAAATGACATTGCATCATATCGTATAATGTCATTATTGCGCGATGATGCTTCCATGCTTAATGCAAACATAACGTCTTATGCGATGTGAACATAATCACATATTATCCTAGAATATAATAAATATATTTTGAGAAAATTGATTAATTCGTGGATGGGAAAATTGAATGTGAAAGGATGCGTTGGAATTCGATGTAATTTGAGAGCAATGTAAAAGTGAAACGTGTGGTTGCGTAAAACAACTAATTAATCCAAACGTACTTTTTCTTTTCTTTTTCAAAACATTTTTTATAACTGCAAAGAAGCAATTGCAACGGTAGCATTCTGAAGGAACAAATGAAATGGATGGGAAGCAGAAAAGAGATGGGTTTTTACGATTCGTCAACGACCGCTTAATTCATCAATATCTCTAGAAAAATTAAGCAGAGGGAGGGAGGGAGAGAGAGAGAGAGAGAGAGGGCGAGATGAAGGTAGAAATGAAAGAGGAAAAGGAAATATGAGAGATAAAGGGAGGAGATGAGGAGCAATTTTTAGAGAGGAAAAAAAAGGGAGGATGACGAGTGAAAATAAGTGGAAGAGAGACAAGAGAAAAATTAAGATAGAAATTTCAAATCTACCAAACAACCCTTCGGGGCTTGTTTTCCGCTTTCGTGAAATGGCCACGAACAAAAATTTATCCTACTTGATGCGCTTGCTCTTCAAAAAACTTTTTCCATTTGCTCCTCTGAAATTTCATTCTATTTTATGTTCATTGTTTTCTTTTAATTCTCTCTCTCTCTCTTTCGGTTTTTATCCCCTTTAATTTTTAAACTTTCTTGTCAAAAAAAATACACTCATCTTTTCGTTTCTTGTCTGTGTCTGCTTGTGTGGATGTAAAAAATATTGAAACCATATTTAACATATTTTTGCTGCCTGTCAGATACCTTCTTTTGTTCTTTTTTTTGTTCACTATTTAATTAATTAATTAATGACTTAATGAAAAGAAAAGCCATTAAAGATACAGTCGTGAAGGAGATCTATCAATATGAGAGGCAACTGTTGAAATTGTTTAATTGTTTAGCCAATTAGAGCTAAATATCGGTTAGTAAATATCGGTAAGGCCATAAAGCACTAATGGCATTATACAGTGAAAGGTGTGAAAATGCTGAAAAAAAACGTCGATCAATTTCAGAAACCTGTAAATGGCTCAGAGAGAGAGAGAGAGAGAGAGAGAGTGAGAGTGAGGGAGAGAGAGAGAAAAGTTGGGTTATTTGATGAGAGCTGTGAACAGCTCTGATCAATGCTTTTAATTCTTTCTATTCATTTAAACATTACACTGGAAAAGTACCTGTAAGTTGTATCGGCCACTAATACCATTTACTACTGCTGTTCATACTTATACTATCAGTAGTACCACTTCCATCATTATTTATTATTCATTATTTATATTATTATTATTATTGTTATTATTATTAATTATTATTATTATTATTAATTATTATTATTAATTATTATTATTAATTATTATTATTAATTATTATTATTAATTATTATTATTAATTATTATTATTATTAATTATTATTATTATTAATTATTATTATTATTAATTATTATTATTATTAATTATTATTATTATTAATTATTATTATTATTAATTATTATTATTATTAATTATTATTATTATTAATTATTATTATTATTAATTATTATTATTATTAATTATTATTATTATTAATTATTATTATTATTAATTATTATTATTATTAATTATTATTATTATTAATTATTATTATTATTAATTATTATTATTATTAATTATTATTATTATTAATTATTATTATTATTAATTATTATTATTATTAATTATTATTATTATTAATTATTATTATTATTAATTATTATTATTATTAATTATTATTATTATTAATTATTATTATTATTAATTATTATTATTATTAATTATTATTATTATTAATTATTATTATTATTAATTATTATTATTATTATTATTATTATTATTATTATTATTATTATTATTATTATTATTATTATTATTATTATTATTATTATTATTATTATTATTATTATTATTATTATTATTATTATTATTATTATTATTATTATTATTATTATTATTATTATTATTATTATTATTATTATTATTATTATTATTATTATTATTATTATTATTATTATTATTATTATTATTATTATTATTATTATTATTATTATTATTATTATTATTATTATTATTATTATTATTATTATTATTATTATTATTATTATTATTATTATTATTATTATTATTATTATTATTATTATTATTATTATTATTATTATTATTATTATTATTATTATTATTATTATTATTATTATTATTATTATTATTATTATTATTATTATTATTATTATTATTATTATTATTATTATTATTATTATTATTATTATTATTATTATTATTATTATTATTATTATTATTATTATTATTATTATTATTATTATTATTATTATTATTATTATTATTATTATTATTATTATTATTATTATTATTATTATTATTATTATTATTATTATTATTATTATTATTATTATTATTATTATTATTATTATTATTATTATTATTATTATTATTATTATTATTATTATTATTATTATTATTATTATTATTATTATTATTATTATTATTATTATTATTATTATTATTATTATTATTATTATTATTATTATTATTATTATTATTATTATTATTATTATTATTATTATTATTATTATTATTATTATTATTATTATTATTATTATTATTATTATTATTATTATTATTATTATTATTATTATTATTATTATTATTATTATTATTATTATTATTATTATTATTATTATTATTATTATTATTATTATTATTATTATTATTATTATTATTATTATTATTATTATTATTATTATTATTATTATTATTATTATTATTATTATTATTATTATTATTATTATTATTATTATTATTATTATTATTATTATTATTATTATTATTATTATTATTATTATTATTATTATTATTATTATTATTATTATTATTATTATTATTATTATTATTATTATTATTATTATTATTATTATTATTATTATTATTATTATTATTATTATTATTATTATTATTATTATTATTATTATTATTATTATTATTATTATTATTATTATTATTATTATTATTATTATTATTATTATTATTATTATTATTATTATTATTATTATTATTATTATTATTATTATTATTATTATTATTATTATTATTATTATTATTATTATTATTATTATTATTATTATTATTATTATTATTATTATTATTATTATTATTATTATTATTATTATTATTATTATTATTATTATTATTATTATTATTATTATTATTATTATTATTATTATTATTATTATTATTATTATTATTATTATTATTATTATTATTATTATTATTATTATTATTATTATTATTATTATTATTATTATTATTATTATTATTATTATTATTATTATTATTATTATTATTATTATTATTATTATTATTATTATTATTATTATTATTATTATTATTATTATTATTATTATTATTATTATTATTATTATTATTATTATTATTATTATTATTATTATTATTATTATTATTATTATTATTATTATTATTATTATTATTATTATTATTATTATTATTATTATTATTATTATTATTATTATTATTATTATTATTATTATTATTATTATTATTATTATTATTATTATTATTATTATTATTATTATTATTATTATTATTATTATTATTATTATTATTATTATTATTATTATTATTATTATTATTATTATTATTATTATTATTATTATTATTATTATTATTATTATTATTATTATTATTATTATTATTATTATTATTATTATTATTATTATTAATTATTATTATTATTATTATTATTAATTATTATTATTATTAATTATTATCATTATCATTATCATTATCATTATCATTATTATTATTATTAAATATTATAAGGATCTGTTCTGAAAGGCTGTGAAATGCAAACTGTTGCAGCAACGATTCAATAGTATACAAAAAAAACATATAAATAATAATAAGTAGCAGCAATAATATTAATAATAATGACAATAGCAATAATAGTAATAAATAATAATGTAGTAGTAGTAGTAGAAGGAGAAGCACAAGTAACTAGTAAATGAATTAGGTTAGCTAAGTTTGGTTGGGATGTGGGTAATCGATGAGTGAGGTGTTTGAGATGACGAAGGAGGTTGAGGATGAATTAGAAGGGAAGATTTGATGATTAAAATGAAATGGAAACAGAATGATAGATGATGGGCTTACGAAAGGTGGAGGAGGTGCAGAAGGGAGAAGTGGGATGAAATGAGGAATGGAAACGTAAGGTAGATGACCTGGCTGAGAACTAAGCACGGATAATTTCTTTCTTCTGTCATGTCTGGAAAGCAACCACCAGGATCAGATAGGATGATAGAAGTGTGTTTGCTTCGGAACAGCGCTTCCCAATTCATTCCTTCCCCCACCGTAATCACTGGGCAAAGTAACCACAAACTGAGGAATACCATACTGATTTACAGCTATATATATATATATATATATGGCTGTGTGTATGTTTACTTTCATATTTTATTGCATTATGCATCCTATAAATTTCCAAATATCATAGAGCACAACATGTCTGCGTTTGTTTTTGATTTCGATTATTTCTTCATAAATTGGAAATTTGAAAGTTTTCCAATGCCATCCAAATATTCGCCTTTTTTCTCCATTCTCCCTCCCTTCACCTTCTTACATTTATTTGTTTCCCTCACTCGAACATTAATCTTTACTTGCATTAATTTTCAATATAATTAATAAAATTACCTTACTCTTATTCCGCTTTCATCCTCCTATCGTTCATTTCGCACATTAATTTCAGTATAGTTAAAGTATTTTGTGAAATCTTTTAGATTTAGGAAAAGTTTGCAATGAATGACTGATTGGCATTTAGTTGCTAGCTGAAAACAAATATGATATCGCCCTTTCATCCTAATTCTCCCAACATACTCATTCGCTATCAATCGATCATATTGTAAGCTTTTGCTTTCTAAAGCTTCATTTTAAATTGCTGAAATTACAATCATTCCTGTTGTGATTTTCATGATTATTATTACCATGATTGTTGTTATTATCATTGTTACTATTACTATTAATAATCATAATGATATCATTATTAGTGTTTGATATTGATAGTGACAATAAAGCTATTAAATTTATCTGAAAATATTTGCATCAACAAAAATGATTAGTAAAATCCATTATACTTTACACTATGTACTGTGCGATTAAATGACATTAGCTATTTTAGCTATTTTGAAAATACCGTAGTAAATTCATGAATTCATTCAGTTATTCTTTCCAATTCCGTTTCCTTTCCTGTTGTTGCGATGTTTTTTTTTTTTTTTTTTTTTACGGGAAGAAAACCATTATGGGCCTTTTTTTTTGCCGTAAAATGGGACGGATAAGGTGAAACGATCGTTGAATGATTTAAATGGCTAAAGTCTCAGATGATGAGAAGTAATGCGAAAAAAGAAAGAGAGCAAACACATTATTATTTTACTGCATGCCTTTTTATACGGCGAGGGCGACAATCTTATCCTTTTATTAAAATAGCCTGAAAAGTGTTTCTGGACGATGCCAAATAGCCTTTCATTCATTTGTATCAGCACTCGTCTCACTTTTAAAAATTTTAATTTAGCTAAAGACTTATGCCATCTAATTTTAAACATTGAATGATAGTGCCAATTTATTGTATTGCATTTTTCCTCCTGCTACGGTGTATTTTTTGTGAATTTCAACAGGTCAATTGGTTACAACGTATTTTTTTGATATTTTAAAAGTGTAATGTACTGTCAGCTATTTTAAATATTCTAAATTTTTTATTTTATTATGTACTATTTTTAACAGTTATAATGATAGGATATTAAAATAATTTCACAGTTTATCCATTTCACTAAATTAAGAGTTTCAACAATTGTTCAGTAAGCAAAACTGTCAATTGTTGCTATTCCGGAAATGTAGAAAGGACACCGATAAAGTGATATTTTCATATATTTCCAGGCTAACATGAAACCCAATTTGTCTTGTATTCATTGTGCTTCGTCATAAATCAGATTATCCTAGATTGTTGAATTTTGAATCGAAATCAAATTTCTTTTTCCCATTTCCTTGTTCATTTCGTAAAAATAACTCTTTCAGACAGCTCGTGCAATTTGTTCAGGGAAGGAAAAAAAAGTAAGGAGAAAAATTCAATTGTTTTTGTTTGCCCTGTTTATCTCCAGTGTTTTCCGTTCAATTCAGGGTGTTCATACTGATTATCAAATTATCAATTCATATATAAATAAATATCATGTATGTGTAGGGATGCCTTTATTTGCTTTTTTCCTCCTCAATCCATTTTCATTTTCATTTACGTAAATTCACTTTCATAAAATAATATATTGAAATTATTATCAGTTCACTAATAAACTACTTTGATAAATCATACATACGTACACGTATGTACGCATAGTTTGGCTAATTTAATGAAAATGAATAATTCCGTCTAACGTAGGAATTTTTTCACGTCAACGACATACAGTAATAATTATCGTATTTTGCAAGATTTTTCTCCTTTCTTTTTTGGTTAATAAAAATTCACAAGATTCATTTCCGCACTGCTTTCAGGAACGATTTCCAGTCCACTCCATTCCTGAATTTTTTTTGCAACAACAATAACAGTAAGAGTAGTAATAATAATGAACCGACTGGAATGCAATGCATGAAAAAATCTTTAAAAGAAGCCAAGTATTTTTCACTAGGCTCATTTCTTTCCCCCTTCTTGCTTCCCTGCCGGCAAGAAATGAATGAAGCTATAACGGAAGCTGCCAACTAGCGAAGTTAAGCGGTCGCAGCGGAAGCGATGGGGTGGCGGTGGGGTGGTTTGGGGGGAGAGGAGGGAGGAGGGAGGAGGGAGGAGGGAGGAGGGAGGAGGGAGGAGGGACGAGGGAGGAGGAAGGAGGGAGGAGGGAGGAGGGAGGAGGGACGAGGGAGGAGGAAGGAGGGAGGAGCATAAAATTAGATGTTTGCAAAAGGACTTTTGCGCTTGCTTATTTTATCGAATGTTAAATCGGACGAAAATATATAGATTGTGCGTGTGTGTATCTGTGTATCTGCGTGTCTGTCTGTCTGTCTGCACGATACGTCTGATATGTCCGTGTACATGTGTACGTCTATGTGTCCGTGTGTGTGTGTGTGTGTGTGTGTGTGTGTGTGTGTGTGCGTGCGTGTGTGTGTGTATTATGTGTACGTATAGGTTGTAGACGTGTGTGCATATGCGTGTATTTATGTATTATGTTTGTGCGTGTGTGTGCGTGTGTGTGAATGTTAGCAACAGCGTTGAATACGTACGCAAGCAAAATACCAAACGCTGATTGAGCTGGAAAGGATTAAATTCACACCTCGAGAGTGGTTGCATTTTCCCGGCAAAATACAACTCCTACCTTTGATTTTAAAATGCGTACACAACACACACGCACATACACACACAGCTGGCATTGTTTTTCATATTTTCATCTGTTCGTCTTCTCTCTCTCTTTCTCTTTGTTGCTTTCTTTTCTCTTTCATTCCCATTTTTCATATCTCCCCAGTTTTTTTTTGATTTTTACCTTCCTCCGCCTTTCTCTCTCCTCCCTATCCCTTTTTCTTTCTAACAGCTTTTTCCCCCTCTTCTTACCTCTCATATCGCCATCGCTTAAACCTACCACCCACAATTTCAAAATTTTTATTATCGTAAAATTTGTAAGTCGTCATCAACATCATCGTCAGCAGCAACAGCAGCATCTAGTATTGGGGTAGTAGTAGTAGTAGTAGTAGTAGTAGTAGTAGTAGTAGTAGTAGTAGTAGTAGTAGTAGTAGTAGTAGTAGTAGTAGTAGTAGTAGTAGTAGTAGTAGTAGTAGTAGTAGTAGTAGTAGTAGTAGTAGTAGTAGTAGTAGTAGTAGTAGTAGTAGTAGTAGTAGTAGTAGTAGTAGTAGTAGTAGTAGTAGTAGTAGTAGTAGTAGTAGTAGTAGTAGTAGTAGTAGTAGTAGTAGTAGTAGTAGTAGTAGTAGTAGTAGTAGTAGTAGTAGTAGTAGTAGTAGTAGTAGTAGTAGTAGTAGTAGTAGTAGTAGTAGTAGTAGTAGTAGTAGTAGTAGTAGTAGTAGTAGTAGTAGTAGTAGTAGTAGTAGTAGTAGTAGTAGTAGTAGTAGTAGTAGTAGTAGTAGTAGTAGTAGTAGTAGTAGTAGTAGTAGTAGTAGTAGTAGTAGTAGTAGTAGTAGTAGTAGTAGTAGTAGTAGTAGTAGTAGTAGTAGTAGTAGTAGTAGTAGTAGTAGTAGTAGTAGTAGTAGTAGTAGTAGTAGTAGTAGTAGTAGTTAGTGTAAATTTTTTTGTGTAAATTTTTGTTTGCACAATATTTGTCCATTAATGTCATTTTTGATTGCAAGTAATTGATAATTATACATTTGAGTTATTTATGTTGTTTTTTTCACACTTTTTGCTTCTTTATCTTTTTTTGTTTTGAAAAAAAGGTTTTTGATAGCTTGTGAAAGTGACAAGTATGAAACATTTGTATGAGTAAAATCATTTTGCTACTATTCACTAAAAGCATTTATATCATATCATATTGATTAATCTTTGTAATTTTTTAATTTTTCCGACAAATTTGCGTAACGTGAATCCCTCTCTCTCTCTCCCTCTTCCTCTCTTTACCTGTATGTATATGTTAATTTTCTCGTAGTAAATCATCATATTATTAGCAATATTATGTTATTTATTACTTCGACTTATTTATTACTTTTGGTTGGAAAAAAAAGAATCAATTTTGTTTAAATATTACTACTATCCTATCTTTTTCTGAACTCCTGTCACACACACACACGCACACACACACACATACACACACACAAATGCATATCATGTACTATTGTCATCCATTCATCTTACATATCTCTTAAATTATCATTTTCTTTTCTCTTTTTCTTTTTTATTTTCCTAATATTAAAAATAGAAAAATTAAAATTTAAAAAATAATAGAAATGTTCGAAAACTTTTCCCCTTCTCCCTCCCTACTCTTCGTTTCCTCAAATATTACAAAGTAATGCTTGGAATGCGATAGAAAAAAAGAAGAAAACGAACCATCAATGCGAGAATAAAATCAATTTCACATCCCCCATCCTGTTTTCATTTCAATCCTCAGCTAATATGAGATTGAGATGAAGCTTGTATGTATATTTATGTGTGTGTGTGTGATGTATATTTTATTTATTTATTTACGGTCACTTTATTGAGTACTTCATTTCCACTTTGAAAAATGTTTTAAAACTTTGCCCATTTATTTCTTCTAATTCAATTTTCTCTTGTCGCTCTTCATTCCTTCCTTCTTTCTTTCGTTCTTTCTTTCTTTCGTTCTCTTTCTTTCTTTCGTTCTTTCTTTCTTTCTTTTGTTCTTTCTTTCTTTCTTTCGTTCTTTCTTTCTTTCTTTCGTTCTTTCTTTCTTTCTTTCGTTCTTTAATTCTTTCTTTCGTTCTTTATTTCTTTCTTTCGTTCTTTATTTCTTTCTTTCGTTCTTTATTTCTTTCTTTCGTCCTTTATTTATTTCTTTCGTTCGTTCTTTCTTTCTTTTTTCTTTCTTTCTTTCTTTCGTTCTTTCTCTCCCTTTCTCTAAAATCGAAAAAGAAAGCGTAAATAAATACTATACGAAAGTAATTGCAGTGCTGCAATTAATCCTGTCATTTTCGCAAAAAAAAATAGTGAACTCTTTAGGGGTTTAGACGTTCGACAAATTAAATTTAATTTGAGAAATATTTCATATCATATAGATGTTATCTTCTATCCTTAATTTGATATCATTAAATTATGATTGTTACAAGAGAAAGCAAAAGGAGAAGTGCGAAGAGTGGGTGAAGTTTCTGATTAACATGTAAATAATATATTTTTATTCGATTAGCAATATTTTTTAATCCTATAATTGACTGAAAGTTTGAAATGAAGAGGAGGAGGCTGCATCTTTCCGTTAATTAAATTTCTGTCAATTATCAATTATGCTAACTTTTTTATTTATTCTGGAATTGCAATTGAATAAATTAGTAATAGTATAATTGCAGTGCCAAATTATTTTTTATTATACAAATAAATATTAGCAGCATTTTCCATTTCCCTCACTAACTTTCTTTTATTAGCAAACAGCATATTTGAAGTAACAATTATCCTCCAATTAAACTGAATAGGAACATAAAAATAAAAAAGAAAATTGTTGATTTTTTTGATTTTTGCATGAAAAATCGTTTTTTCCATTTTTTTTTGTTTTCCTAAGTTTCTTTCTTTTTAATTTTAATTTTCAATAAATTTAACTTCAAATTTATCCTTTTTTTCTCATTCTTCAACTCCTTCATCATTCTTTTCTTTCCTTTCTTGCTAATTGTATCCAAAGAGTTTTCACCTGCAAGTTGTTTGTGCAGTGTGTTGATTGATTTAATTTTCTTTGCGCTTTCATTTTTAATGACAAGCAAAACGTTGAGCATATTGTTTACGGAAGTATAAATTATACGGACGTGTAGCTCTGTACGTATACACGTACAGAGCTACACGTCCGTATAATTGTGTATGTGTTGCAGGTAATTTTTGAATGAATGAATGAATGAATACTGTAGGAAATTTAGCGGCAGAAAAAAAATTTTTTTTTTTCAATCATAATAGCTAAGTGAAGCAATCACACGCTCTCCTGTACTTTCTTCTTTGTTTTCGCTATTTCTCTTCTCTTTTATATTGCAATGGGAGCAACTTGAATTCTCATTAAAAAAATTGTTAATTTATTTTCAAAATTTTACTAATAGTCACTGATATACACGTATGTGTATATATGTATATATGTGCACTTTTTTCCGTAACGACAGAAATAGTGCAGTAGTGGGGGAGAATGAGAATAAACTATGAAGGTAGAAATAGTGAGAGTGATAGAGAGGGAGAGAGAAAACGAGGAAGAGGAGAAAAAAGCTGAAACGCATGGAGAGAGAAGTGGTAAAAGCAAAGTATGAAATTAAAATTCACGCTTTTTTTTTCCTCTTTCTAAGTTATAAAGTATTGCTAATCATTGGTGGTTTTACTTTAAACATTTTAATCAAAAAAAAGACGGCGACGATCTTTAGATTTCAAACACTTTCGCAGTTTCACAACTGTTGTTCCTACTTTTTTTCCCCTCCTCTTCTTCACTTTCTTTCCTCTCTCCTCTCCTCTTCTCTTTCTCTTTATTTCTCTCTACATTTCTTGCTTTTAGTTAAGGGTGGTCTAATTGACATTTATCTGATTTCGTACATTTTACTTCGTTTGAGTTGTACTGATGCAGTAATTATAATTATTATTATTGTTACACTTGCTAATAATCATTCATATAATAAATAATAATAATAATAATAATAATAATAATAATAATAATAATAATAATAATAATAATAATAATAATAATAATAATAATAATAATAATAATAATAATAATAATAATAATAATAATAATAATAATAATAATAATAATAATAATAATAATAATAATAATAATAATAATAATAATAATAATAATAATAATAATAATAATAATAATAATAATAATAATAATAATAATAATAATAATAATAATAATAATAATAATAATAATAATAATAATAATAATAATAATAATAATAATAATAATAATAGTAATAATAGTAATAATAGTAATAATAATAGTAATAATAGTAATAATAGTAATAATAGTAATAATAGTAATAATAGTAATAATAGTAATAATAGTAATAATAGTAATAATAGTAATAATAGTAATAATAGTAATAATAGTAATAATAGTAATAATAGTAATAATAGTAATAATAGTAATAATAGTAATAATAGTAATAATAGTAATAATAGTAATAATAGTAATAATAGTAATAATAGTAATAATAGTAATAATAGTAATAATAGTAATAATAATAATAATAGTAATAATAATAATAATAATAATAATAATAATAATAATAATAATAATAATAATAATAATAATAATAATAATAATAATAATAATAACAATAATAATAATAATAATAATAATAACGATAATGATAATGATAATGATAATGATAATGGTAATGGTAATGGTAATAATAATAATGTGAATAATATTAATAATAATCTAATTTTTATTTAGTGCTATTGATTGAATTAAAGTATATTCTTATGAATTTCGATTTTTGTTGCATATGGAAAAAAATGTACTTATTTGTTTATTTTTTACATTCCGAAAAACTCGAGCATTCATTTCTATGGTTGGATTGTTTTCTTTTTTTTCTGTTCAAGTCAACGATTACATTTGTTTATTTAAAGTTGCATTAATGCGAGCTGACTGAACAAAAAAGTGAATCATTAATAGAAGTTCATTGTGATAATTTTTATCGCATTATCAATTTCTTTTCTTCCCTCCCATCACAAATATTTGTAATTTCGAATTTCGATTTGTCCGTCTCACCCTTTTCATTTTTGTTTTTGTTTTTGTTCTTTTCTTTTGGTAATCATGACATCTCGTTTGCAACCAGAGATTATGCATAAATTTTCCATTTTATTTGATTAATTATTAATCTTTGGGATGTGATTAACAAGCATTCCGTTTAAATTATCGTATTAACAACTTAAGCTTCATACTTTAGAAAGTTAGGTTCACTTTTGAATTGAGCACTTCTTTCATTTTCTTTTTTTTTCATAAAATTCCTTTGTTCGAATTACTAACATGTTTTCGTTGTAGGATGTAAATTGTGAAAAATTATGAAATTCCTTTCCAGTTAATTAGACAATTAATTAATCAATAAGTATGAGTGAAATAGCAATGAAATAAAAATAGATTTCCCATCATCTCATGTCCATAGGAAATTTTTGTTCCAACAGTTTTTTTTCCTTCTCTCTATATTTCAGGGAAGAAAGAGTTGTATAACTCACATGTGCTCAGTTGCAAACAAATGCATTATGTATCAAAAGTATTAGTTTTAAAATGTACTTAAAAATTTCCTTAACTTCGTATTCATTTTCTTTTTTCGCTAACGCTTGCACATACAGGAGAAAATAACAGGTAACTGGCGTTAATTGTTATTTTCATGAAAATGTGCAAATTACACTTTTCTCAAATGAATGTTTTCCTTCCTCTTATCGCTTTCCATTTTCTTATCATCGATCATCATAATTGTCCTTCTTTTTTCTATCAATCAAAAGATTACCATTGTGTGATATAACAAAAAAAAAGGGAGAAAGTCATTATTTGTCAAATATGTGAAAGAAAGTATGAAAATGAAAAATGTACTTTTGAAAAAGATTACCATTGTGTGATATAACAAAAAAAAAGGGAGAAAGTCATTATTTGTCAAATATGTGAAAGAAAGTATGAAAATGAAAAATGTACTTTTGAGGAATAACTTTTTCTTTTTTCCCTTTTCCTTAATGTACATTATATGTGTATATATATGATTATAACAGGAAAAAAGGAAAAAGGTAAAAGCTCTTTGTCGAATATTTGAAAGGTATATTAATAGATGAATTATAGTATTTGATTTGAAACTGATATCAGTGAATGAACAATTTAAACTAAAATACATTTACAAAAATATGTAATATCATATTAGTGATAAGTGTTTTATAGTGATGCAAATAATACATTTATTATGATCGTGAATTACTATTGTAATTAATGCTTAACTTTATTGTTTAACTATTAACCATAAAGTGATAATAATGAATAAATAGTTGAGAGAGGTAGAAAGGAATTGTGAAAATTTGAATAGTGCAGGAAAATAGGAAAGGAATGATTTCATTTTATATAAAATAAAAGGTTGTAACATTAACTTTCATAGAACTCGAAAGTTTTATTTCACTGTACTTTTTATCATTTTACTGCAAATGTCAATCGCATTCACTCACTATCACTCACAATATTTATAATTATCATCGGTAAATAATGTATATCATTATCATTTGTCATTAATGATGAAGATAGCTGGTACAGAAGATGAGCTTTTCCTAACAAATACTACACCCATCATTTTTTTTTATTACTAAAAACAAGGTGTGAAGCAAAAAAAAAAGCACTCAAAATCAAAAAATTTTTTTTACCATAAAATAAAATAAAACTAAATAACATAAAATATTTCTTCTCTCCTCTCTCCGTCTATCTCTCTGTCTCTCTCAGTGCTTTCTAATTCTTCTGCAGCATTGGATGATCAGTTGCACACATAAATTGAGGTAGAACACAATATATCCATATATCAGTGATAAGCAAGCGTATAACAAGGAAATTTCGTGAGAGAATTTACAAATTCCTACTTTCATTTGAATTACTGAAATTACTCAAATGATATAGGAGGTTGGGAGGGGGGGGGGTCGGGAGGGGAGGGAGGGAGAGGAGGAAGAGAAGAAAGAGGGTAGTAAAAAAAAAAAGGCAACGAAAAAACGCAAATCGCACATTCATGCACAATTTCACTTCATCCTCTCAACATCATATCCATTCCATCCATTCTTATTCAAACGAAACTTATCAGTTAACAGTTCGTGCAAAAATTACATCTTTGACAGACAAGTCTACAACGTACTGCTTTTTTTTTGTTACATTTCTACATATATGTGTGTTTGCGTGTGTGTATGTGTATGTGCGTGTGTGTATGTGTGTGTGTGTGTATGTGTGTGTGTGTATGTGTGTGTGTGTATGTGTGTGTGTGTATGTGTGTGTGTGTATGTGTGTGTGTGTGTGTATGTGTGTGTGTGTGTGTGCTTTTGTTGTGATTGCGATGAAATAGATGGATAGATAGATTGTGTGTATGTATGGGAACTGAAACTCCTCACAGCTGGAGTCAGTCGGCGTTGCAGTCTGCACTACACTGATACCATCATTATACTCTTCTCGCACTATTTTACATGTATTTATTTATTTACTTTTTTTTTTTTGTTCCATCATACTTGCTGTGTAGAATGCCGCGTGTGAGTGCGTGTGTGCGTGTGCGTGTGTATGTGCGTCTTTTTACTTTTCTTCTCTTGTGTATCATTTCTTAGCTATTTTTTTTTGCACACTCGAAGACTACCATCCATTCTTCCAAAAATTTTTTTTGTTGATCTGATCGTTGATCTGAAATGCTTGCATCGTTTTAGCATCAGCTATCCAATGCTTGCATCATATCCATCCATCCATCCATTCAAATTTTTTTTATTGATCTGATCGTTGATCTGAAATGCTTGCATTGTTTTAGCATCAATCTTTCTTCATCCTTTACTTCTTCCTTTTTCTCTTTCCTTAACTTACATTTTTCTCCTCTTTCATTCTTCCATCTCTCACTTGAACATCCGTGATGTTTTCACAGTTTAGTATGATAACGTTGTGCAACTTCCTCATTTCCATTCTATTACTCTCTGCTCCTCCTCCTCCTCATCCTCGTCCTCGTCCTCCTTTTTCTCCTTCTCGCCCTTCTCCACCTCTGTCATTTTTTCTGCCATCTTCCTCTTCTCTGTACATTCAATTTCCATTCTCTTCATTATCCACTCCCTTCTTCACATCAGGTTCGTTGATCGTCTATCCGGAAAAAGCTAATTCAATTTGACGTGAATTTATAGCTTTCGCTACTGTTTTGTCATTTTTTTTCCATTTTTCCACTCTGTTTTTTTCTCTTCCGTGGAGTTGAAATAGTACAGTAGAGAGAGGGAGAAAGAGAGAGCGAGAGGGAAAAGGAGAGGTAGAGTGTTAAAGGTAAAAATAGAATTTGATTGAGTGCAAATTGTCGATTTGAAGTGCGAGAAATGATTTGCTACACAATTTTATTGGATAGAAAAGGATGAGAGGGGAATCTATCACAAGTGTAATCCATGAAAAATAGCGCCATACGCATGCATCTCTCTGGCATAGTTTACGCTTAGCTGTAAGTGATTGGAAACTGTTGACCATTAAAATTTTAATTTATTTTCACGAGCGGAAACTTTTGAATTGCCGCTCTTCATTTGGTAGCAAACCAATAAACTTTCAAGCAATTTAGCTAGCCGGCGGCCTGTACGCAACATATAACAAATGGATTTATCGATGGAAGGAAGTGTGTTGCAATGGGCATAAATGACTGATGAGGAGGAATCGGGATGAGGAAGGAAGAGAGAGAGGATGATGGAAGATGACGACGACTGACTGGTTTCTTGGCTTAAGCTTTGCAAGAGTGCTGGTGGTTGTTGCTCTGTGAGGGAATGTTAATTGTGTTGGTTGAAATTTTTACAGTAAATAAATTGTAAGGAATCGCATAGATTCCTTTCCTTCTACTTTTTTCCTTCGCTTTTTCTTTTTTTGCTGCTGGAACTATTGAATCAATCCTTCATTCATCGCGTCTCCTCAGTGTTTTTTCTTTTAGTAAATGACAGTATTCTAATTGTACGATTTATATACTTCATCTTTGGTTGTTACACTCGTGCAGAACGCTGTGTAGAATTTTTAGTGTAAAAAGTTGGAATTACTGGATTGTTGCAAGATTTATGTAATCAGTGCAGATTTTAACTAAGCAATTCATGCAATTTACCATTTAATTAGGTTTTTTTTTGCTTTACCTTTAAAATACATGATTATTATGTAATTTTGCAATGTTTTTTGATGTTAGTGATTGAATGGAGCCAGTGTATGTATGTTGAGATCTTGCGAAAGTGTAAATGATGAAAGCAATCGAAAAAAATATTAGATTAGGAGTTTTTTTTTTTTGATTCATTCATCAAAAATTAACACTTTATAGTATTCCTACCCAGTGGTATCATTTCATGTAATAATGTATCGTGCAGTTCATCGCCATTACCTCATTCATTAGTCTTATATGATTTCTGAACAGGTGTAATATTTTCAGAGCTGGACGACATAATCGAAATTCAATCGAAATTGGCACAGGGAAGTTGGTACAGGTGTGCGGGGAGTCTTCCATCTTAGTAGAAGGTAAAAGATTATTAAACTAAGCTCTATCGGTGTGATAATTTGCTTTAGGATGCTGTTTATTTGAAAAAAAAAGTTTTGTGTCAATAAATGGGTAGAGCATTTGAGAAGGAGTTAGTCATACGCATATTCACAGCGACGACTAAAGTATTTAATCAAAGGAGTCGTTTGAGGAAATGGAATACGTATTAAACTAATTTTTTTTCGTTGATAAGACTGTAGATTCTTTTGATTCTTCATACATAGATTTTGGTCTGTGTCAGTTTTAGCTTTGAAAACAGCAAAAATTTTTTAGAATTAAAATCATATCTGTACGTTTTTTGTTCGTTGTTTAGCATGCATAAAGTATGATTAAAGGAAGAGGAGAAGACGAAAAAAAGGGGAGAGAATAAGTTCTACACCAAATAACTGAGTGGATGGATGTTTGAAGGTTTTTGTGGATTTGCTATTTCAGAAATCTCAATGCTAACTGTCTTTGTTAAAGGGAGGTGTAGCCATGGGCAGCCGAGGGGAATACGGCTGCTCCGTGGACGAGCTGCGGACTTTGATGGAATATCGTGGGGCAGAAGCTCGAGAAAAGCTTGATACTGAATATCAAGGTGTAGAAGGATTATGTAGGAGATTGAAGACCGACCCAAATAATGGACTGCCTCAGGATAAGGATGAACTTGATAGGAGACGAGCAGTATTTGGCGCGAACGAAATACCGCCACATCCACCGAAGTCGTTTCTGCAACTTGTTTGGGAAGCACTTCAGGTAACTCTCTCGAAATATGTCGTAGTGGTATACTCGGAGTGAAGTGAGCAGTATATGAATAAATGCTGTAGGAAGTTAGCATGAGTGATTTATGGAGCATTCATGCATCTTTAATTTTAGGATGTGACGTTGATTATCCTGCTAGTGAGCGCCATAGTTTCCCTTGCGTTATCTTTTTATCGGCCACCCGATGGTAATTTAGGAGGTAATTGTTTTCGTGAAAGTTATTGTTTTTTTTTTTATTTGTCTACACATTGCTGTTCATATGAAAATGATAATAGCATGATGCATTTCAGCAGGCTCTGATGATACGGAGCATGAAGCTGGTTGGATCGAAGGAGTTGCAATCTTAATTTCAGTTGTAGTTGTGGTTCTTGTAACAGCTCTCAATGATTATACGAAAGAGCGTCAGTTTAGAGGTAAATCATATACATCATCTGTATCCCGTCAGATCGTATTTATATTATTCATTAATGTTTTTACATACAGTTTGTTGGTATACCACTTTCTCATGCATTCCGAGCTGCAGTAATCCTAAAATAAGCTTTTTAAGCAATTTATAATTTCAGGCCTCCAAGCGAAAATAGAAACCGAACATAAATTTTCGGTAATTCGTGGTGGGGATCAAATACAAATTGTCGTTAATGAATTAGTCGTCGGAGACATCGCTCAAATTAAATACGGTAGACTTTTGTACACCCATCAATGTAAGGGATGATATTGAAAGTTCAGGTATCTACATAAACATGTAAATTTCGTATGTCGAAAGGTTTGCAAACGAATTTGGGTATAGAAGCAGCCTTTTTTTACGTTTGTCTTCTTGCTTCATTCAGAGGTATTTTTACATTTCGAAATGAGAAATTCCGGTAGTTTCAGTACTATTTACTGCACTTCTTTATTTTTCTTAGTGGAAGTAACTAGGTTGTTGTTTAAGGCGATTTACTGCCTGCCGATGGCGTACTTGTGCAAAGCAACGATTTAAAAATTGACGAGTCCTCATTAACGGGTGAATCGGATCAGATTCGTAAGTCCTGAACTGGACCCAATGCTTCTGTCTGGTATAACTTTTAGTAATCACTTTTACCCATCTTGATTACCCGCTTTTTACTTTTGCTATCAATGGCACAAATTTTTAGCATTCCTGGTTAAGACATTTTTACCACTCATTCCTGGCAAGTTTGCTGAGAATCAGTGTGTCTCAAGGGTGGCAATCAGTAAGACATGTTTTGCAAACATTGCAAACAGTAAAATCATTATTTTACTCTTTACCTATTTGCACAGGTACCCATGTTATGGAAGGAAGTGGAAAAATGGTTGTCACGGCTGTGGGTGTTAACTCGCAGACAGGAATCATCATGACTCTTCTTGGCGCGGCCAAAGATGTTGTGGAAGAAGAACGCAAAGCTGCAAAGCGTGAAGGTTCGTGAATCATTCCGATGCATTAGAGAAAAATATTTGGTTATGTTTTTGCAGGAGTTACTTGTTTTAATGATGGAAACAACAATTAGAAGAAAATCAATATGCATGTTGTTACTGTCTTTTTTAACCTTAGCTATGAGCTTACTTTCATTGGTACTAATCGTACGAACGTTGGGGTAAGCCTGTTGGCATTATCGGTTAGGTGTAGCGTTTGTATCATGCTCCGTCAGTGACTGCCTTATTAGTGTTACGCATTCCCCACTTTTTTTTGCTGTTTTTGTTGTTATCAGCTGAAGCTTATTTTCCTCAAGCGAACACATTATTATAATTATGCCACTTGTACCGTAACAGTCACTTATAATAATTAATAGTTGAATGTGCTATCTAAAATGGAAAGTGCTTATTTCTAACTCACGATTCCCATTTTACACGCTGCACAAAAATTGGAATAGTAATATCTGAAATTCGATTTTATCTAATGTCATTCTTCAGAGCGTCGGACGCGTCGAAAGAGCAAGGCATTTGGTAAGACTTCAGTATCGATAATTGTTTTAAAATCAAAGCATTAATAAACTATTAAGCATGCTATTATTTTTCTTTGTTGGCCTTCTGCAAAACAACTTTCTGGAGGGATACAGAGAGAATGATATTTCGGCCTGGTAGTATATGTTTTTGAATTTTTTGGTGCATAACGAGCACACATGCAGTATGTAAGTGTTATAAATTATGTTTGTTCATAGTTTCAAGACAATTGGAGAAAAAGCACAACAAAAAAGATAACAGGCGTCGTAGCTTGGCATTTTTTATTTGGAAAACAAAGCAGTAGTATGTTTCGTTCTCTCCCACTTTTGTCGTATGCATTGGGCAGGTTTTCCGTTTTCCATTTTTTATATTCACTGTATGCGTTTAACTTTTTTTTTTCTGAAAATCAAAAATATCGGACGAAATTTGAAAAATGGTGAAAAGCGCCATTAGCAGTTTTGGTCTAATCATAAGTATATGTTACTAACGATGTCATTATATTAATCCGTTCATCAAGTAAAGCGTAGAGTTTTGACACAAATCGTAATATCCTTGTTAGTGAGGGAGAATATAGTGGTAATGGGTAATAGATTTTTTTTGAGAAAATCCGTGTATAATTTTATCTAGTATACGGGGTGCTATCATATGTGCTTTTAAGCTGATATGATGAGATGATGATATTATTAACTCACTGAATATTTCAGATCATAGTGTAAGCAAAATTAGGAGCATTCAAGGGAATTATGGATAAAATATCCTTATGAAATGCATACAG
The DNA here is from genome assembly GCA_963070105.1 of Litomosoides sigmodontis. NCBI lineage: Eukaryota > Metazoa > Nematoda > Chromadorea > Rhabditida > Onchocercidae > Litomosoides > Litomosoides sigmodontis. The sequence continues at coordinate 9,082,863 of OY718806.1, forward strand.
TTTCCATCAGTTATATAACTTTTCTCCTTTTTTTCATTCTTTTTTAATTTTGAAACTTTAAAAGTTTTTTAACAATCAAGACATATGAAAAATTATGCATTGAGAGGGCCGAATGGGTTTTTTTGCCTTAGAATTTTCAGAATGCTTCCTATTAATCAGGAATCTGTTGGACCCTTGGTTTTATTTCTCTCATTTGCATTTCAAAATCTCTCGTTGAACGCAAACATGCAAACACGAACTCACCCATAAATGCACAACTCGGATTTGCACGCTTGTTGTTCCACTTAACTAACTTTTTTTAAAACAATATTTCAAATAATTTGAGTATTTTTTGAATGATTTTCTTTTTTGTTTTTGTTGCATTTTTTTTGCACAAGCAAGTAAATGTCTCCTTATATTTCTTTTTTTTTTTAATTTTCACTTTTTTTGGCATGAATAAGGAAGTGGTGAAAAGTTTCTATTTCAATTATATTCAAATAGTCGCCGATTAAAAGAAGGCGAGTGGAAAAATGTCGTCTGAGTATTGTTGCTTACACAAACTTTTTTTCCTTAATCACTATTTGATGTTAACTTTTTCGTGTAGCAGTGTTTAAAATTTCAGGTGATGCAGTAACGGGTGCTGCAATTGAAGATGGAACTGCGCAAGCTCTTCTGACGGATCGTGAGTTTAGCGATGCTTTTTTTTAACTCTCAGCTAATTTCAGTTGCGAAAAAAATATATTATAATTTGCTAGCAGTAATGGAATTAATAATAAATAAATCAAATGATGTGATTTGCTGACAAAGTTCCGTAAAAAATGGCATTTGATGATTTACCGTTTAGTTGATCTCGTAGTTGTAGTTGAGCAAGCTTCTACCATAAGCATCATTTGTTGAATCATTTTTTGCGTGGCACATCTCCATATTACATGCAGTTTTTCTAATTATGTTTACTGGGATTAGGGGCTTGGTGGAATTCATGAAGTAGTGGTACTGTTTGTTTAATGTACTACGGTGGGGATGTATCCGTTTTCAGTTTTTCTTCCTTCACTTCTCCAGTAATCTTCCATGTTTTAAATACTGGAAATTGCTGCTTACATTCCCATAAAAATGGCATTCGGGGAAAGAAATTGGATTCCTTTCAGTCATTTCATAGAATTAATTTTTGATTCACTTTTTCATTTTCGATTATCGATTAGCACCCAAGATAACGCGAGCAAAACGCATGTACACGGGTGTTTTAATGTACGCCCTTTGTTACGCTTTTTCGCTGCATATTTTTTGAAATTCGTAAATTACAATTGAATTTTGTGCGAAACAGACGTCAACGATTGTCGGTGGTTGTTTTGCATGATGTTTTTTTTGCCTTTCTGTACATCATCATTGACGCATATGTTCCCTAATTTCAGATAATGAAAAATAAGCAAGACCATATTGTTTCATTAGTTTTTTTCACATCCAGAGTAATTGTTTTACGAGAATGTGTATTATTCTCATGGCGTTAGGAATTTCTTTTTCAAAAATAACAGCTGTTTCAATTGCTGTCATAAAAATTAAAATAAAAGTTGTCGCGTATCAGATTTATTAATTTTTTCTGAAGGAAAATGTTTATTATTCAAATCTTTAATCCGCAACTTATATGGGTAGTTTTTTTTTAGTTTACTAAGGAATAGAAGTAAGTGGAGAACGAGGAAGAAGGAGAAGGACCATAAATAGGATTGAAAAGGCAGGGCATTAATGAGTGCTGTGTTCATCCTTTTTCTGTAGTATAGCTGCTACACTTCAAGTATAAAATAAGTTTTCTATTTATCTTTAGTTGATCTTTATATGTAGCTGGTAGTTTTTTCCATATATAAAGTGATTTGTATTTTCAGACGTGAAGGCGAGCGGTTTAGTAGAGGGAAGTAATGGTGACTTGAGTAATGAGACTACAAAAGATGAAGTTGAAAGCAAAAAAGAACGTTCCGTTTTGCAAGCTAAGCTCACCCGTCTGGCCATTCAAATTGGTTATGCAGGCATGGTTTCATAACCTATTCTTAATTAGTAATGAAAGATTTTAATGGATGCATGAAGGATTTGAATCTGAATATAATTTTAGGCATAAGGAAATCTAATTAATTTCAGGATCATTTGTGGCTGGTTGTACCGTTCTTATTCTTGTTACACGATTTTGCATCAGTCGTTACATGATTGAGGAGAAGGCATTTAGTGTGGCAGACTTCCAGCATTTCATTAATTTTTTGATTATTGGCGTAACTGTTCTTGTTGTTGCCGTTCCGGAAGGCCTTCCTCTTGCTGTAACTCTATCTCTCGCATATTCTGTCAAAAAAGTAATCTTTCATAATTTTTGGTAATTATTGCTCGAATGGAATACTATTCATTGCAAACATGAAGTTATTCGAATGCTTACTGAGTATAAATCAAGGAGATTAATGGTCATTTTACTTCAGATGATGTTGGATAATAATCTTGTTCGCCATTTGGATGCTTGTGAAACAATGGGTAATGCAACAAGTATTTGCTCAGATAAAACGGGCACTTTAACAACGAATCGAATGACTGTTGTACAAAGTTACATCAATGGCAAGTTGCTTAAAAACCAGGATACTTGAAAGCATAGCAAAACATCGCCAAGATTATTGTTTCACATTAATGGTGTTATTTCTTTCATTGAATACAGCTGCATGTGTATCCTCTGAAAAATGTTCATGTCTAATTGTTTTAGCCCATCATTAAAACTGTATTGTGTCTCACCCATATTGAGTAGTCAGAATTCAAGATATAAAATGAAAAATCAAAATTTAGATTAATAGTAGTTTCTCATATTTAAGAGTAAAGATGTTAGTGTTTCAGAAGTCCATTATAAGGAAACACCAAAGTTTGAGTCACTGAATAAAGAAACAAGAGATTTATTGGTACATCTAATATCGATCAACAGTAGTTATGCATCACAGGTATTTCTTTTTGGTGCAAGTCTCTTACTGGTTTGTTTGTACTTTTTTTTTAACGAGCTGTTTCTTTAGAACACTTGATGAAAAAAGCAAGCACTCTTTTCTCCTCTGAAAAGTTAGGGTAGTGAAGCTAAATGCATGATTAGTTACATATCTGAATTTTCCATGGTTGTTTTTTAGGTTGTACCTGCAAAAAATCCTGGTGAACAACTCACACAATTAGGTAACAAAACTGAGTGTGGTCTTCTAGGATTTGTCCTTGCATTAGGACAGAGCTATCAAGCAATTCGAGATAAATATCCTGAAGATAAGATTTTTAAAGTAAGTTATTGGAAGCATTATTTGTTTTCTGGTGATTTATTAGTGTGTTTATTGAAGATATATTCCGCGATGGTTTCAAATCCATGCTGTTTGCAGGTTTATACATTCAATTCCGTTCGTAAATCAATGTCTACTGTTATCGAAATGAGAGATGGCAACCTTCTTAGTGGTTATCGGGTATTCAGTAAAGGAGCATCTGAAATAATTTTGAAGAAGTTTGTTTTAATTTCTTAAGACAAAGGCCATTCATATAAGTCCTGTTGAGACATGTGTCTAGTGTTTGAATTTTAGGAACTGAATGATTGTTGACTGATTCTTTACTAGAAAAGTTATTTCATATCATTTATGCATTTATGGCATCACGCCACTGAGCCGAAGTTAACCCCTCTCAGTCTCTTTGGTATAGCGTTTGATATCAAATGTTTTCGCTATGAAGGGTTTCTGTCTAAATCAGATAACTTTTTGTCCAATAATGTACATTACTGATGCATTTTCAAATGCTAACGAGAAAACGAAATAATTTAAAGTGATGCAGTGGTTTTCAGTGTCCTTTTTTTACGGTGATGTTTCAATTGGGAGTAAATTGATTCGTTTTCTTATTATATCTTAAAAAATATTATTGTGGATATCATCAGTTACATTTCAATAAAGGTGAATTTGTTAATAAAACTACTTTTTCCAGATGCAAGTGGTTTTTGGCTAAAGATGGTGCTCCGAAAAAATTTTCACAGAAAGATTGTGACCGCCTTGTCAGCAACGTTATTGAGCCTATGGCTTCAGATGGCTTACGTACCATATGTTTGGCATACAAAGATTATATTACAATAAGTGATAATGTACAAGAAAATCAGGTGCACATTGTGTCATTCTATATATATATATATATATATATATATATATATATATATATATATATATATATATATATATATATATATATATATATATATATATATATATATATATATATATATATATATATATATATATGATAATGTCAGACTTTGAAGTGAAATGATGGTTATTTCGAATCTTGATACATTTAGTGAAATTATTTTTCAGTCACTGATAATTTCAGGTGCGAACTACAAATGAAATTGACTGGGATAATGAAAATCTTGTTGTCAATGACTTGACTGCCATTGCCATTGTAGGAATTCAGGACCCAGTCAGACCAGGTTTTCTTTCTCTTTAAACGTATGTGTTTCCTTTGTGTGAAAGTCACGAATATCAATTTTTATCCAAGCAGCCAGGTCCAGGACTTCTGAGGTGATCCGAATTTATCGTTGTAAATTTTTTCAGATCTTTTATATTGGTGCTTTTCTTTTTATTTATGATTTGTATTATAGAAGTGCCGGAAGCAATAGCGAAATGTCAGCGCGCTGGCATAACAATACGCATGGTAACAGGGGATAATATCAATACTGCTCGTTCAATTGCTACAAGCTGTGGAATTTTACGACCTGGTGAAGATTTCATTGCTTTGGAAGGCAAAGATTTCAATGCACGAATCAGGAATGAAAAAGGCGAAGTGTCACAAGAGAAACTAGACGCAATATGGCCTAAATTACGTGTCCTTGCTCGAGCTCAACCATCCGACAAATACACTCTCGTTAAGGGCATTATTGATAGTCGTGTCACGGATAATAGGTAAGTTGGTGGATTTACAAATACGAAATGAAAATTACACATGTGTAATTCGAAGTTTCGAACAAGCTTTGAATGAGTAATTTGAAAGTGACTTGCAGGGAAGTAGTTGCTGTAACAGGAGACGGTACAAATGATGGGCCGGCACTGAAAAAGGCGGATGTTGGCTTTGCTATGGGTATTGCTGGTACAGATGTTGCGAAAGAAGCATCCGATATCATATTAACGGATGATAATTTCACTTCTATCGTTAAGGTTAGCAGCGATATATTTCTGCTTTTATTATATATTTTTATTGGAAAAAACGGAAATTTAGCTTACGAGCTTTCAGCTAACAATTCGCGTAATGCCAATTTATAATCACTGGAAAACGAATAAAGCTAATATCGTAGAATTCATTTGAATCAATTTTATCACGATGCAGTCTGCTTACCACAGATGAACGAGCTGAAAAATTTTTTTTAGTTAGAGTAATGGGTTAAAGTAAATGTCAGGCAATTTCAAATATTATTTTATTTCTAAAGGATTTATTGGATTGTATAGAAAACTTCTTATATGTTGGTGCAGTGAAATATTAGGAGTCTGAGTGAAGATGCCACGCTAAGAAGACCACCAAAAAAGTATAATTCTAGTTAAGTTTAATGCATACAGACCGTGCCTCTGCTTTAATATAGTGGAGTCAGACAAGTTTCCAGTTTAAATTAAACCTATGTTTTATTTCAGGCAGTCATGTGGGGTCGAAATGTGTATGATTCAATAGCGAAATTTTTGCAATTCCAGCTTACTGTAAACGTTGTCGCCGTTGTTGTTGCATTTGTCGGCGCATGTGCCATTCAGGATACTCCTCTAAAAGTTCGTGTTTTTGATTTTTTCCTGTAGTAGTTTTTTCTCATACGTAAGTCTTCCTGTCAGAATATACCATACTTGATATTATTTTTTACTTTTTAGGCCGTACAAATGCTTTGGGTAAACCTTATCATGGATACTTTGGCGTCATTAGCCTTAGCAACTGAAATGCCAACGGAAGATTTGTTGAAACGAAAGCCGTATGGACGAACCAGTCCTCTCATATCCCGTACAATGAGCAAAAACATCTTGGGTCATGCACTTTATCAATTAGTTATCTTGTTCGCTCTCATTTTTGCAGGTAATGGTAATCCTGAATCATTGAATCATTGTAATCCAAATTTTGTGCGGGCTAGGGAGACCTCTTGTAATTCATTTGTTTGTTTGGCTATTTTGAACTTTTCTGTTCTCTTCGGGAAATTATTAGAGAATTCTAGAGTTTTTGTTGCGGAATCTGTGCATTCAATTTTTCCGATTTGTGGTAAGAGTGGCCAGAAAGGAACAGGAAAAAAAGGAAGGTTGAATCATAAATAAATTGCTCAATTTCTAACCTTAATAACACTTTCCCGATGACACTTTAATAATAATTTTTATATTCTTAATGATGCTTTGATAATAGTACTTTTTAGGAGAACGTTTTTTTGAAATTGAGAGTGGCAGGTGGGCACCGTTGCACTCACCTCCGTCTGAACATTTCACTATTGTTTTCAATACCTTTGTTATGATGACACTCTTCAATGAAATCAATGCGCGAAAGATCCATGGCGAAAGGAATATTTTCTCAGTTCATATTTTACTCACTTTTCTTGAACTGTAAATAGACAACTTTGTTTCAAATGCATCACCTGAGCTATCATGCTCTTGTGAAATTTCTAAATTTTGTGCAATCTTAAGGCATTATTTAACATCGAATTTTATTATCAATGAAGCGTCATGTGATAGTAGCCCGAAAATTGTCCATAGTTATGCTTGCCCTAAGTAGGTTTTTATCAGTTGTAATTATGTGAGCTTTGTCTGTTCACTCAGTTTGACTTTCAGTTGATTGTTTCTGTGATTTGTATAGTATTTTGGATTTTTCTGCTTCAGGGCTTATTCTCGAATCCTATCTATTATATTATTTGGATTACTACAATGATTGCACAAATATTTATTGTGCAATTTGGTGGACGTTGGTTTTCAACAGCTGCATTAAATCTGGAGCAATGGTTGTGGTGCTTAGCATTTGGCGTTGGTGCGCTGTTATGGGGCCAAGTAATTTACTTTTCTTTTCCTTGATTGATTTACAGGTTGAGTTGAATTGATTGAATCTGTGATGCTGTAGGTAACGGGTTTTTGCTGTTATACTTTTGGATTTTAAGGGAAAGGTAAGTTGCATTTCTAAAAGTGATATTTGTTCGCGCTAGGTAAGCAATGAATAACAGCCTACAGTATTTCGTTTCAATTGAGAGAGGTATTAGAAGGGAAATTCGTGAAATAAAAAAAAAACATGGTTTCTTGATCGTTTTTTCTTTCCTGGTTTATTTGTATCGTAAAACTTCATATTTGATAAAATTTAGGTGGTAACAACAATACCAACTTCGGGCTTACCGAAGAATATGACGATAGGTGGTGGCGATGTGACGTCAACTGAAAACATCCTAAGCGGGGAATATGAAGATCCAGCTACACATGAGAAGCGCTCTGGCCAGATTCTGTGGATCAGAGGATTGACACGACTTCAAACGCAGGTACTTTTCTTGCAATCTGGAAGTTGAGCGAATGTCTGATGTATAGGGTTTTTTTTTTATATATGCGTGTGTATGTTTTTCTTGTTCCCGTATGCATACTGGATGAGTGAATGTATTGTTTAGTGTTTCTTGGAATATCTAAAATTTAAGTTGCTCCGAGAGATTTGTTAACAACAGTAAAGAGAAATTGCTTGAGGCAAACCAAAAAGAGAATATGTAACTAATTCATAGTGACATTTCTCCTTGTCCTCAAGGGACATCCAGAGTTATTAATTTTCGTATTCATTTTTTTATGTCTCATGTCTGCCGTAGTTAGATTTTTCGTTACGGATTACTGTGGATTGGATCGATCTTATTCAGAAATTAGCCGATTAGTATTGTTCTTAATAGTTGTTTTTGTGTATTTTAATTTTTTTGCAAAATTTATGGACTGATCACACTACGATGGTACTACACCAAAATTTAAGCTAATGTCTATGTCGTTGCTTTTTTGAAAATTTATCAACGTGATCATTTATTGTCCGGTCTTTTTTCTTTCGTTTGTTGAAAGTGTTTTTTTTTGTTAGTTGCTAGACCATTTATCTTGTTTTTATTGCCTGGCAATGTTTTTTCAATTTCGAAAATTGTTCCTTGTTTGTTTTGTGTTTTTTTCTCTGCACACTAAAAGAATAATTTTTCAAATAGTCGGTGTGATAATGCAGCAGATCATCAGATGAAGTCTTTTTTTTCTAAAAATAATTTCAATATTGATTAGGAAGGAAGAATGGTGGAATTAAAATGAAGGGTAGGATAGAAAAACTTCGCGATAGTGTTATACAGTTGCAAATAAAATGGGATGTTTTGGATACCTTTTTCTTAGTCTTATAGATGGTGTTCACTTGTAACACTGAACACCTCGCTTGACTAAAGAAAGAGTATTCAAAAAAAGGTCACTTTCACTGATTAATGGGAAGATCTTTGATGAAAATTCGTATAAGTAATATTGACATACTTTAAGAATTAAAAGAATATTAGATAGGGTGTGCTCTAATCTTCGCGTTTTGCTTTTGCATTATTCCTTTTTATGTTGTCTGTTCTCATTAGGCATGAAATTAGCAGTCAAGCTCGGGCTTTTTAATATATATATATATATATATATATATATATATATATATATATATATATATATATATATATATATATATATGTATATGTATATGTATATGTATATATATATATACGTTCAGTAATATTTTGATTCAAAATATAATTCTGTGTTCAGGAACACAATGTGCATTTAAATTCTGTTTAACTTCCATTGTCAGTTACTTTCACTTAGTACCTTATAATTAAATCTTTAATTGAATTAGTTGTGAGGAATAAAAGTGTATTAAGTGCTTAATAATAAAAAAAGAGAACGAATGTAATGAGCTTGAAACGCCGTATGCTAGCTATCATTGAAATTTATACTTTTCTTTATCTCAGTACTGTTTGTTAGCAGGGTTAGCTTTAATTACTTTTTCATTAAATATAGCGCTGAAGTATCTCATTACTTGCTTTGTTGCGATTAATTTGTCGGTTCAACTAAATATTTAGTTTATCTTTTTTTAAACCCAAAGTTCGTTATCATTATGAAGACTAGCCATCCTTATCTTGAATCTTACTAAACTGTTTCTGCTATTTAACTCAAATGTTTTGTAATGTTCGATCTGTTGCATTCTAGTTCATATTCTTGCAGAAATTCTTTCCTAAGTATATTTTGGAAATGCAGCATCACGGTGAATTTCCAGCACTTTAGTGGTATTCGATATTTTTAGAATTTCTGTTTTTCAATTTGCTGCATTCCACATCGACGAAATTACGGGTCTGGACTTTTACGTGTGTCATCATTTTTATCATTCTATTTCACTATGACGACTATTTTGTGATTGGAATTTGAAAACGAGTTTTCTTTTTCTTTTTTTTTAGATTTTCCATGTAATCTGTAATGTTAGATGATTATTGATAAGAGATTTCATGGATTACAGAGGAATGTTTATGAGTGGTTTCTCATGAGAAGGCAATTAATTGGTATACCCAATTGCCTAATTGGTAATTAGCAATTGGCATTTTCGAAGAGCATGCATTCTATTTTTTCATTTTAAAAACTTACTAATGGATGTGTTTTATCTCTTAAATTTTTTGTATTATTTTTTTACTGCTCTGTTAATGCTGCTCGTCTGCTCCTGCTGCATGTTGATTTTGAAGCATTCTGCTTTCTTCTCCTTTCTCACGATTCTTCTAATCCATTATACTAAATATATTGCATCAATTTCTCAGTTTTTTTTTACCTGGGTGACTCTTTTGTTAGATAAAATTTTAGAATGTTAATTGAGGATTTTGATAATGGAATGAATTTTTATCACATTCAGGTAAAATATTTGTTGTGCACTTGTATCATACATAAAATACTAAATATTGCATGAATATTTCAGTCTTTAAGGAGGTGATAAACGTTGGTGATTGCACCATATCTTCGGTTGCACTAACAATAGAGTGATAATGGAAAATTTGTTGTTAGATAATCAATAGCGGCATGATATCTAACAATTAAAATTAAAAAAAAAAAACCACTGACAGTAAGCGACTGTATCAATGACAACGTCATTCGATTATCCCTATTTCCACCTCGAATCACTTATTAAACAACAACACTCATTTCAGAAACTGATTCAAATTCACAGAAACTCTTGTAAATTTTATCGCGTCATGAGATTCGTCGAACTTCTATTCCATAAAACGTTTTAACAGAAGCAGAGTTGAGTAGAAATAAAAATAAGCCAAAAGTCTATAACTTAACACCTAATTGAGTGAGTAATGCATTACTCTTTTCACTATTAGCAACGAAAATGAAACACAGAGAGATCTCGAATAATTTAATACATAGGGAAAGGAGTTGTCATTGATCAGTGACTTACTGATTCTAAGTAACTGATGACTTTTCACAGATGAGTATAACTGAGCAGCAAAAAATGTATTTCTGTTCAGATGGGTTTTTGCTATCCTAATAACTATTTGAATCGTCTAATTCTTTATTTTATCTGTTTCGTTTATTTGTTCTTCCTCTCCTTTTTCCTTTGCAAAATGCTCTTCTTTTCTGCAGCTTCGCGTTGTGAAAGCATTTCGATTATCGCTGGACGAGTTCGAGGAGAAGCGTTCTATTGCCAGTACGCAATCCTGTAACTCTATGCGCGGAGTAGTTGGTGCTGGATGGTCCTACCTCGCATTGTCCAGAATTAATGTTCCACGTGCTGCCTCATGTAGTGGACCACCATTACCAAGTCAAACACGTGCTGCACTAGTAAAATTAATGCAGCGTACCAATACTCCACAATCGTATCCATCCCATCATGTACAACAATCATGTACGCCATCGTCAAATCAACCGGTATCAGGCAAACTGGATAACCACCCCATTGAACATAACATTGTATTACCAACAGTGTCAACAACGACAGCAACGACACCATCAACAACGGAAAATGACCATGAATTGATAAGCAACAGTTGATTGCAACACTACTTACATCATCTCTAACTACCAACCAACTAGAAAAAGTACTATTGGTACAGCGATGGCAACCACCCAGTGGTTCAGGGATTGGTAAAAGTAACTCACTGGATATTCCAGTTTCAATTGCTCATGTTTAAACACTAACCTTTTTTCTTCGAACTTTTTCTTTTACTTCTATGACTTGAAAATTGCCCAACGTTTGAAAATTTTCATCTAAACTGTCGCAGAAATGACTATTTTTCGTTTAAAATGTTGTCATCAGTTACTGCTTTATTCACTTTTTGTTCAGTGTTTGTGTCTCTGTTCATTAAATATGCATATTTATTTGTAAATATATTTGCATATACATTATGAAAATGTGTAGCGTATGGAAAATGCTTCGGTGTGAGAAGTGGGACAATTAATTAGTCAGCTAATTAACGGAAAAAGTATTGTATCGAAATGATCTTGATAATTTTGATGATGCGAATATGAAGGAGACAAATTAATGGTAAATAATAAAAATTAGAATTGAACTAACCCATTTTTTTTCCTGCTAATATTTATTTTTTTGAAAGAATGAAAAACTTTCATAATTATAAATAGCTTTTCTTAGCTATCAGCTTAATCAATCACTTTTTTTTGAATACTTATTTTTAACACGAAAAATCGTCTTTATCAACTAACTTTCAACTAACTAATCAATGACATGCGAAGTACCTTCTTTTTTTTTCGCTGCGCTTTTTTTCTTTTTTTTTCTTCAAAAATTTTCTGCATGCGATATACATAAATTTTTCATTTCTTAGGTTTTTTTTCTTTTTAGATAAATTTTGTTGTTTAGCAGTAAAATGATTCCAACTAGTGCTATATGATCTTCTCTTGTACGTAATTATCAAAAATTTTGCAGTGCCATCGCTATCGTTAATTTATTTAACTTATGCATTATAATAGAAGAAAAAAGGGGAAAGTTCTCCTTTCTACTTAGCTTTATATTTATTTCTATGTAGTGTATGTCTGTTATCATAATTGCTATCCAAACCATTCATTGAAGATGATTTTTTTTTGGATATGTTTTTGAATTTTTTTGCAAATATTTTCTCGCTTTTTTCCGACATGAGAATTCGAAAATAAGGAAGGAGAATTGAAAAAATTTTTTTACGTGCTAATTTCCATATGTCATTCTACGTAGTGTGGTCCATGAGAGACTTCATTCAATTTTCGTTTCCTTTTTTTGTCATTTTCACTCCATTTTTGAGGTCTTTTGTCTCATCGTATGAAAAGCAGTAGAGTATTGCTTTGCAATATATTCTTATTTGCTCAGATCTTACATTTCCCATATTAGCCCTGATAGGATTTTTTTATGAGCACTTTTCCGCAAAATTTCACGTATTATTCCTTAAAACTGCGTCGTATCGTAAATTTCCCTTTTTCGCATTCTCTGTGTAATTTCCGAATAAGAAGTATTTTTAACCAAATTACCTCCTACTTGATCGGTAAATATCTCGGAAAATGAAAGTCGCCATGAAAATTTTTGCGAATATTAATGTGTGAATATATTCAAAAAATTTTTAAAAAAATCTATGAATGAAAAACGTTCGGCATTAGTTTGAAACTTTATCTAAGATTTCAAAATTAATTTTATTGCACAGTTTTTTTTCATTTGTCGTAGTTTCTCTTTATCATTATTTAAAGCAATTTTCTAATCTGACTGTTTTTTTAAAACTGTTTCTTGCAATGTGCTTGTCACAATTTTCGTTTTGTAAAAATGAAAGTGAGTTTCATTATAAAAAAATAATCCTAGAATTTTTATATTAACTTCCGTGCTGGGAAATGTTCCAACTAACATTAACAGACAATCTTTTTTTTGGCTGCTTTCCAAGACAATTATTTACTTTCATAGCTAATAGGTATGTTGCATAGTTTAAATTATTTCACAGGTTTTTGTTCATGAAATAACATTCTAGCTAAATCAGTTGTCTAATCGTTCTGAGATCAGGTCACATTAAAATTTTTTAGCTAGTTTTTATAAATAAACTAACACAGTTTTATTGGGCTGTAAAATTTGAAATTTGATGTTATTTAGATTTGAATTAATAGAATCATCTCATTATTCGTTACCATCTAAAATTTTGTCTTATTGTAAAAGATCTTTGTATGTGAGCCACAATAAAGATGGCTTATTAACCTGGAATTATTGTGCTGTTTGAAAGTAATGAATCTGATTGTAAGCAGAGAAAGGAATACCAAGTGCTATCATATATGTGTATCAGACATTCAGTTCCAATTCAGGTTATTAACAATTATCAAGATGTTTTCGCATAAAATGAATTCCTTACAAAGTACAATACATTTATGCAACACTATACTTGCCATAATCCAAATTTATCAGTGGATGTATTTTGCCAGTGTGAGTGAATTATTCTCTGATATCGTATAACCACTAGTAATAAATCACATCATTTTATTAGAAATGATTAAAAATTCTTGCAACACCACTATACAATACAGTAGTGCAGGATACATTGTGATTAGTTTTACACTATATAATTTTATTCTCTTTCCATCTTTTACCACTCTTCCATAGTGTAACTTGTTTTTTCGGAATCTCTCAGTGGAAAAAGAATGACGGAAACATTAAACGAAAAGGGAAAATGCTTAATTTCGATATTTTATTAGTTCGTGGAATTTACGAACTTATGTTCACAAAAAAAATTGTTGTAAAGTTTTCTAGGCGAATTGCGAATTTCCTTCGTCGTTCGTTCATCGTGTTCAATTAATCTTTGCCACTTTCATTGTGAATTTTTTTATTTCGAAAAGGTTTGAAAGATTCCTCTAATTTAAAATGTTAACAACGATCGTATCCACTACGATATTCCACGCTACTTATCGTATTTTCTTAACATTTTGAACATCAACTTCCGCAACACAAAATATACAATGATTGCTTATTTTGTATTTAACATTTTACAACCCTCATAAAGCAAACAATGGTGGCTGTTAATTGGAACGGCAATTCTTACAGACAATGTAATAGAAGGATGTGTTTCAGTTTCTGTTGCGCAAAAATAGGATTTTTTCTTTTTCTGTGCAGTCATTTTTGGTAAATTTCAGTTAACGTTTCGCTAAATATTAGGTATCGCTCAGTGATTGCAGGTTATTGGCGGGGAAATGGCCGATCGTTTAATACCGGTACCGCTCAGTTCGGCGCCAACCGACCAGGCTGTAAGCGCAAAAGCACAGTATTTCGTTTTCATGGATCCCATATCCCGTACATGGTGGACTTTTCCTCTCCCTCTCTCTCTTTCGCTCTCTCTCCCACTCTCCTCCATCCATTATCTCTTAACACATACATATACGACATTAAATTTGAAAATTTTTCACATTTCAAAGTTGAACCGGACATTTTCATCATTTGTCCCAATCCTCTCTTCCATAAAACGAATAATTAATGCTGTTGCTTTTTAAAAAAAAATTCCAAATTTCAACTTCGAATTTTTTAAAAAAAATTTGAACTATTGAATTTTTATAATTTTTTAAAACATGCACGGTTTGTGTGTATGTATATTTATATATCTTGCGCCGTGCTGTGGCTGGTTGCTGCTTGCATTGTGTGGTGCCATCATTTATTATGACTATTTATTACTGTTAGTGCTATCATTAGTGTTTTTAATAGTAATATTAATATCAATATTAATAATTAATAATAATAATATTATTAATTATTACAATTATTTATTTAATTTCACTATTAGTGTTGTTGCTATATTTAAACTAACGAGCATTAAATTTGTGTTGCGTTTTATTATTTTTTAATTTTTGTGACATTTGAATTAACCTTTATTACTTTTTCTCACTTTTCTTTTTCTATAGTTATTTCCTGAATTTCTTTCTTTTTTCTGAGAGATTTCCTTTTTTTTTTTTTTAATTTGACTTCTGACACAGGCAGTACAAAACACTATTGTTGTTTTTTTTGTTTTACCTGAACAGAGGGAAGGATAAATTAAAATTGTAGATTTACTAAAAATTTTTATGCGTGTGAATGCAAAACACATGCATATATGAATTTGAAGTATTTGTTTGAAACTTTAAACATATAAATCTGACAGTAGTGTGAGTTTTAGTTTATCTTAAAATAAAGCATATGATATTACCAGCGATTGTTACGATGATAGTATGAATTTGAATATTTAAGAAAACAGTGCATGTTAAAATTTTTTTAATTAAAAAAATATTAAAAGAAGAAATGAATATTTTGATAGATATAATAAATGTATTTTAAAATTTACAGTTTATCTTTATCTTAGAACATTTATAGTTTAGTTCAGAGTATTATTTACAGTATATTCTACAATCTTATTTTTTTATCCACTGCAGCACTGAGTTTTATTTTTTCTGAATATTTTTTTCAACCATTACCATAGCAAAATTTTAAACAAAACTTTTATTTCATGTTGGCGACATCACACACGTTGCACTCTGTTGTTTAGGTATATAGAAGGCACTGATAATTGATTAGTTCTTTCTGTTGTATCCTAAAAATTGTCGTTTTTTGTCGGTTTTCGCATTTATGGAGATGGTGAAATTCTCTAATGCAAGCCATTTTCATGCTAAAAATGAATTCATTGATCTTTGTGAATTTCGAATTTTCAGTTCTTGATCATCGTAACTTTCATTTCACCTTCTTTAGTATTTCACGTTCTCTTCAGATGTTGTCACAAAAGTTTTATTAGTATTTATTTGGACTTTCGTTTTTATTTTTCTATTATTTTTTTTTTGTTTTTTCGTTTAATTTATTTATTTACTTTCTGGTTGGTAATTCCTCTTACTTTTCCGATATGCATAAATTCGTGCTTCTCAGTTTTTCTGATCAGTCTCGTAGCCTTATTTCTTCACGTTTTTCTTTTCAAACACATTTATTGGTTACGCTTTCTCTTACCTTCAGTTTTATCCTATAGTGGTCATTTTTTGCTGGCAGTAATTCCGGAAGCACTGTGTTTTTCAGTTGCAGTGTTTGAAATGGCGCATAGTGAAATCTGGTTGTTATTGTTGCTATTGTTCCACTTACTTTTTTTTTTAGTTTTTGTTAATACCACTATACACTACAGCTGCTATTGCTAATGATGTTTTTGATTGTTGATTAATGCTATTAACTATTATGGTTGTCAAAAAAAAATTTTTTTTCGATTTTCAGATTCGTGTGGTTAAAGCATTCCAAGCAGGTTTGGATCGTCGCGAACCATCGCTTAGTGGTCCAAGTGCTGCACGTCTGCGTGAAATTAGCCGACAGTTGAAATTACAAGTGGAACAGGAAGGAAAAGGTGTATTCTAGTTTTGTAGTTTTATTCAATAATTTTTTTTTAGTCGATATAAATATTTTTTTATTTCAATATGTACGTATGTATGTATGTATAATTGTGTAACAACAACATCTACTATCATTCATTTATTCGTCTGTTTGGTACTTTTGAATTGCAGTGTACATGGCAACCTTGCGGTTTTTTATCTCTTTTTGATTTATTTCCAAATATTTTCAGGCATTGTTTCACGTTCTGGTTCGCGACAGTCAAAGCAACTGGAAGCGATATCATCGGTGTAAGGTGTAAATTTTCATACCAATATGATATGAACGAAGTGTGAAAACTGAGATTGACCTGATTCTTTCAATTTTAGAAACTCAGTAATTGCCTTTTCCCCTTTCATTATAAATAAATGTATGTTAAATAACTATATGTCAAAGAAGGTAGGCTTTGTGTCCGACCCTTTTACTTCTTTATTTCCTCATCACAACATTGTATTTGTTTTAGTACACGTATCAACTTCATATGTTTATGCATGTTTGCGTCTGTATGTGTGTTTGAGTACGTACGTGTATCTTTATTATATGTGTGTGCGTGTGTGTATGCGTGTGTGTGTATGTGTGTGTATTGCCCGCAAGCTTATTTGCCTTAATTCCGGTTGTAATTTGTATTTTTTGCTTCATCGTGCAATTATCTCATCTTAATTCTGCTCCTTTTTATGGAGATTTTAAGCTAAAACTGATGAGAGATGATGATATCTAAATATTTTGCTTCAAATTTTTATAGAAACAACAAGAATAGAGAGAATAGAATAATTTAATCTCACAAGAGGTTTTAATCAGTTTCCCCCTGATGATTCACTTCGAATTTATGATGACTTTTGACGGTTCACCTTATACTGACCTGAGTTTCTCCACCAAATATATCATATTAAAATTTTGATAAAGCGTTCTCATCCAGCTTAACGAATAGTGTAAATTTATGCAGATCACTTCTGGATAACTGCACCTTACTAAGATGTATTCACGATGAATATAATATTACTGAACAGTTTTAGGCAGATTTCAAAATTGTGATTGCGGAGTTTGCGTGCTTACAAGATGATAAGCTTTCTGGGTTGTTATGATTTTTTAGGATTTTGCTGGACAATTCTAAACTTGCTTGCTTCTTCGGTGTCGTTAACTTTTGTCTTGTGTTTACTGTGTTAGGATGCGATGATAAGAAGATTCCATCCATCCATCCAACAGTTCAGTCTACAGAATTTTATTCTTTCAATCCCGAAATTTTAGAATTTTGATTTGTCATTTTCATTTGTACAACATCTTAATGTTATCATTACTACTGCGCTTTAATGAACATTCTATATTCGTCCCTTTCATACATCCTTTTTTTTATCCTTCGAATGAGCATTTATGCCCATCATAACGTTATCCGTATAAGAGTTTGAATTCATGCTTCTTGAATGGTTAGCTTTTGAAGTTATCAGTTCTAGCAATTAGTAGTAAAATGTGATCCATTTTTTTTTATTCATGATTGTAATGTTTGACAAACCAATACTTGCTACACCGCTGATCTTCTTTAATTTAAAAATGTTTTTCATTTTGAATTCTTGTAAAATTTAGATAATAAATGATCTGTCTTGGAGTTTGGCTTTTTTTTTTCTTTTCCATGATTAAATGAAACGTTGGACTAGTTCTATTGTTGTTCTGTCAGTTCCAATAACATTTATTTTTAAAAAATACGGAAAAAGAAAATTTCACTAAAAATTTTGCACCGTATCTGTTAATTAGGATCGATGATATTTAATCATGTAATTTAGAAAAAGAGAAAAGGAGGGACATGGAATGGCATTGTAATTTTAGTTATCGTTTCCAAAAAATCACAGATGAATTTGCAGTGGCTTTTACAAATCAAGATTTGATTTTATAATAAAATAAAATTTTCATTTAATTTTTTGCACTCATTTTTTTATACTTCATTTCTGTTTTAACCCTTTTTTCGCTCATTTTTTGCAAACACGAAACACTGAAGTCAAAAATTGAAACCTGCATGTAAAAATCCAATCTCAAATTTGGCATTAAGAAAATTTTTTAAATATACATACATATATATATATATATATATATTTGCATATATATATAATTTGCACTTCTTAGAATTCAGCCATACTAATAAAATTAGTGAAGGTATATCAATAGATCGAGGACGAAATAGCTTCGTTACTAGTTACTTTGAATTTACACAACAGGAAGAAGGTTTCTGGGATACTACAGTAGTATCCCAGAAACCAAACCGTAAATACAATGAAATGTAGCAGTTTCGAGGGTTTACGCTACGTTACTCTCCAACAAGCAATCAGTCCTGTTGAAGCAACAACAAACAATTCCCGTAAATAGTTGTCCTGTTGATAAAATTTTGAGTTTCGCTAAAACAAAAGAATAGTGATGTGACTAGAAAGTACATCGTATTTTCTGGCCCTGCAAGATAACAGCCGTCTAATTTTCAACTTCACACACATTTATATGAAATTACAATTAAATTATATGTTAATCACAAGTGGAAGTAACAATTGTCTTCTAATGCACTAAATATTCTACATCATTGTTTACTCGAACGCTGTTCTTCCGCCTCACTACAGTTCTCTTTTACGTTATTAGCACTCATTCCTGAAATTCATGAAAATATTTCAAGAAACATTTCTGTAAGATTTCACCTCTACTCTACGGTAGTTAACGGAATCCTATCGACTAGTTCGCTGAACCTTTATTGAAGTGTTTTCGCACCAATCCTTTTTTTTTTATGTTTTTAATGCCAGTGTTCAAAACTGTCTTACTAGATATCAAATTATCTTTTTTGAATTTAACCACTCTTTAGACTACCGACGACCATGCTTATTATAAATAGACCAGGCAAAAAGCAACAAAGTTCATTAATTACAAGCACTCAACCTGAAAGTGTGTTACTATCAAGTTTTTCACCGAAGATCAATTTCTTCGCTTCCTGAACTTCATGCATTGCATTCTTAAGTATGGCATCCGCTTCAATTGTCATTATATGCTTCGGCCCCAATGTAAATCTTAAGATTTCAAGCGCATTTTTACAATAAAGCAAAGCTCGATGTGGCTGTTTGCACCTGAAATTCTCTTTCAAATTCTCATCTGCTTTCTTTAAAGAAAGTACGGAAAAATTACGCAAAAAAATGGCTCACTTCAGATAGAAAGTAGCTATACTGCGATAATGGATACCGATAGCAGGATGATTGCATGGGAAACAAAAGCGAACGCATTCTTCTGCTTCCAAATGTAAATCCAGCAGCTGTTGATAGTTTGATGCATCGATCAGTGGAATTAACAGCTAAAACTCGTTAACTGGCATTTTTTTTTAAATAAAAACTTCACAAGAGAGAAGAAATGAAAGAACGAAGTTGAAAAGATGAGTAAACTAGACGTGCTATAGCTTTTAATTGTCAAATTCATCAGTCCATTATCCTAGTTTCTTGAAATGCTTGATAGAGCCATATAAAACAAGTTTTTCTGAAGAAGGAGGTTATAATCTCATTAACTTCTACGTTGTTAACGTACCTGGATGATTTTGCATAGAAATACATTTACTTTCGATAATAACTCGCTGAAACGTTTCTTTAGGTCAGTCAGAAATCTAATGCTTTGCTCACGTGACATCTAAAAGCAAGGAGTAACATTTTATTACTCACCACAAAAAAAATATTTCACTGATATGAACGCAAAACAGATATTTGCTTATGTATATTGACCAGGAATACATTAATCAAATAAGTTAATTGCAATCCTGATTTGCCTGCCTAATTTGTATGAAGAGGTACTGCGTCATTTCTATCGGTGATCCTGCTAATAATGTTTTCATCTGCTAACACAAAATTTTGCTGGATATTGCGGTAACATTTAACTCGAAATCTTACATATTACTACGACCACCTGACAATGAGCTACATACAACAAATGTGTTAGCATAAGAACATAAAACTCAGTTTCTGCAAAATTTTAGAAGATAACAATATCCACTCAAATTTTAACGTCAATTCTCATAAAATTAGCTGCCATAAAATTGTCATAATTATCGAATAGATATCATTTCTCCAAAAAATAAGAAACAAAAATCAACCTGCTCAACTTCATGATTTTCAAGCATTTTATCGATAAAACGCATAGCTGTTATTGCTTTTACCACATACTCCGGAGATACTTTATTGTGACACTTAGGACAGGTTATTATTTGAGTATTCCGATCTTTGTAAGGCAAATCACCGAATATGCATAAATATTCCTGCTTTTCCTGCAACTGGCATCCAGCTACAATATGTATTATGATGTATATCCAAGCTGAATCCACAGTTCAGAACAATTTAGAGGATGGACGTGACTTTAGTGCAAAATGCAACTACATTGCATCGGCGCAAAAATATTGTCTAAAAATTAACTTTTCTTTTAAATGGCATACATCCAAAAGAAGTCATTTAAAACTACAAAATCATTATGCTCACTAGTTGATTATAAATGAAAAATAAGTGAAATGAGAATCCGAATTAAAAACTGACTTACCGAACAATTTGGGCATAAAATGGACGACAGAAGAGAGTCATCCGGATCATCACAACGCGCGCAGTGACATTCAAAGTACCATGTATCTCTTAATAGTTTACGTCTTTGTTGCGTCGTACTGCAACAGTAATTAAACAATCAAATTACAACGCAAAAAACCTCCAGAGACACTAAAATTTTAAAAGAAAGAAAAAAAACTCCAAAAAAAACCTCCAGTCTCCGTAACAAATAACAGTACCCATAGAGCAACATATTAAAATCAACTTATCGAATTCGGAGCAAAAATATTTACTTGATTAAATCAATGTAGGAGTAATAAGTTGAATTCAGATTTCGTAAGTCGACGCTAGCGGTAAGTCCTCTTAGTGTTGCAATAAAACCATTACAAGTATATATTGCATTTGGACGACAACTATGATCATAAGCACATAGGTCCAAATATAAACCTTTTCCGATTTCCTAAAAATTTTATTGGATTTAACAATCAGTTTTTGAATTTAAAGTCGCAATTTTTATCATAGTTTCAATTCTCATAAAAATTTGCACAACAAGGACAAACCACAAAAATCCATGAAGGGTGTTTCTGCTATGAATTGAAATGCAAAGTAAAATACTTCCGAAAGCTCTGAGAAAATATAGAAACATTATAATAAACTGATCACTAGACTGCAATGCAAGTTGGTGCAGTTCGTCTCCTACAGTTATTGAGATGAAATGAACGGTCTTGCAGCTGAGGTCTTGCTACTTTCCAAAAGTCTATGTACAGCCTTATCTGATCAAAACTTCCATCTTTAGCATCAAACACACGATTGAGCACGGCTAATCCACTCACAGCCGTTCTTGTACGTAATAAGTTACCTCAATGTAACCGCAATCACTGATAGCATGACGATTGATATAATTTCGACAGTGCAGCTCGAATACTTCATCTTTACTGACCATTGCTTTCGAGCCATAGAATGCAAGAAGTGCCGAATAAATCCCTTTAAATGGATCTCATTATTTTGAACAAAGTGTTTTGCACGGTAAGCGTTGCTTCTAGCTCCCCTTTTTTAATAGTCATTTTCTCCATTTTCACAGCGAATTCTTACCACTGAACTTTTTCATTGCAAGAGGATCCTGCTTAATGAGATCTGTATGGGACCAAATATCCATAATCGATCGCTTGGATGTACGATCCTTGTAAAAATTACTATCCTCCTTATCTTTTCCCAGTTTAATTGCCTAAATACACTGTCATTTAAGTTTCATAATGTAGAAGTGCTGGGCGTCGAAAGCGTGGCGAACATTTTAACCCGACATTCAGGTTAATATCCTCTTTTCTTCAAATTCCTCTCATTCTTCATAAAGTAAGTATGCAACAAACCTTATAACGAGCAACAATCCTGCCCAACAAGCGTACTTCAACACTGGGCACTGCATCATGTGTTTTGAACGCTTTACACTCCGATCGATGATCCTTCCATCCTAACGTTTGACACTTCTGGTCACAAAACATTCCTTTACGACACGCATGACAACGTCTATAATGAAATTTTCTTGAAGCTCACAATCGCTCTACGCTATGTTCATAATGACCAACAGTAGTGCTCCTTCCTACTGACCAAAATAAAACTCTTCGAATCAGAAGACTTCCATATCATTCACGAATGGATGCTTGTAGCCCTACCAGATATTTTTCATTTATGAAACAAAAAAAAAAAACCAAAAAATTGTGAAGTGAGAAGGGAAGAAGTACAAGAGAAAAAAAAGAGAGAGAGGAAATTATTACTTAAGCGCGTCAGCCTTAGCAAGGCAATACCAGCATCTGCTTGATAACTGCTCATCATGAAGGGAATACGCGAACGGATAGAAGTGAATCCTCAATGAGCTCTCATCATCATCGCATATCTCAATTCCTTTTGCTATTTTCTCATTCAATTCAACTTTCTCATTCTTTTCACCTCTTCCGCCATTACCACGTCTCATCGATTCATTCTAGAATTGCTAGTTTTCATTAAAAATTCAACAAAATTTGAGCACAATGATTACTATTCAATAATCCACCCGTGCAATATTTGTCAATGAATAAATTCAAGCTAACTTAAATTCGAAATTGTTCAACGACAACAAAAAAAAAAAACCTACCTCGATGGATGTACTAGTAGTCTCGCTATGGATGGGTGATTGACGAGAACGATGACCACCTTTAGCATGACGATGAAACTTCTTCCTCATCTTAGCTTACATATCACTGGAATCACATCCTCCAATGCTATGATGTTGATCCCACCGATCGATATCGTTCAAAGTGTTTGCCTCTCTCACTCACTCTCCTCCTCCTCCTCCTCCGCCTCCTCCTCCACTCCTGTCAAACGTCAACTTCGTCTCGTCTCGTTCTTTTCAGTTCTGCTTGTTCCACGTCACCCCCCGCCTCTCATCCTTCCTGCACAAACCACTTATCCTGTAGCTTATGCGTTTAGCCCTCAACTAAGTTAGCTGAAAAATTTCCTTGTGAATGATGCCAAATTGAAATTGAACATAATTTCACCACTTCATTCATCAATTGAATGCAATTCACTTGTGCTAATCTGTAATGATTACCAGTTCATTGGTAAGTTATCACAATCACTTTTGATTGATAATGAAATAACAAGCAAAATGCTAACTGCGTATTTCACATGCAAATTCATATCAAAAACGAAAAAGGAAAAGAAAAAAAAAAAGTGCTAAAGAGATCAGGCAGAAAATTATGGGATACAGTTAGCTGACCTTGCAGCAATTGTATTTGACAGTGTTGAGAAACAATTTATACTAAATTTGATTTCTTCAAAAATAGCCAATGCTAATTAATTTCAAAAAATAAAATCTAAATTTGTTTTTTCCAAAATAGCTTAATTAATATAAATTTTATTTGAGAAAATTTATTTCATACAATGAAAATATAGTTGAATTGAAAAATATTCACTTTACTTTCTATTTGAGGGCTAAATTACATTTTTTCTTCTGTAGGCATAAACTAATAAACTAAAATTGAATTGTTAACATTAACATTCCCTTCATAAGAATAGCATTGGTGAAATTGTCAAGAACAAAAGAAAAGCTCTTATAAATTCTACATTTCTGTTCATTGAAAAATAAACTAAAATTTTTTTAGTTTATAAAAAAACCCCTCAATTGTGTGTGTGTGTGTGTGTGTATGTGTGTGTGTGTGTGTGTGTGTGTGTGTACGTGTGTGTGTGTGTGTGAATCATTGTCCTTGGTTTTTCTTCCTTTTTTTTGTGAATCAATTTCAGTCTACCATAGCATGTTAAAAGAATGCTGAAACATATTCAATTACAGTTTGTAAATTATCATTCAATTCTATCACCACTATCACCTCTTCCTTCCTTCCCTCTCAAAATTACACAAATGTTTACATCAACAATCCTTGTTAGATTAATCGGTGTAATTTTTGGCAAACTTTTCCAAATTTCTAAGTGTTATATTGTTTTAAAAAAATCCTAATGTCACATGACAGCTCCGAAATTTGCACAGTATTTTCAATTCGATTAAATCTCTACAACTATTTCCATGCTCAACTCTAAGCCTCTGCCATACTCTTCTCAATCGCTACTTCTATCATATCAAATGCTACTCATGTGAAGTCAATGTACACACACACACACACACACACACACACACACACACACACACACACACACACACACACACACACACACACACACACACACACACACACACACACACACACACACACACACACACACACACACACACACACACACACACACACACACCATCCACACGCCTATCCACACATACACACATTATGAAAATTTTCTGTTTCCCATTCTTCCTCGTTGAAACTTATGCTGCCTTGAGCTGTATAGATTATGTAGACGTATGTAACGACATTGAATGATGTCGTTTTGAACTGATCTAAACCCACTGAGCTATATTTTGTAAATTAGATGAACTAGTTGTACAGTACGATTTCGAACTAAATTTCGCTAGCCTTTGTTATCAGGATGTAAACCTTTCGAACTGTTTCACACACCAAACCTGTATAACCGTACATCTTGAGCTAAACTTTTTGAATCATCCAGTTTTGAACTAAGCTCATTCATTAACTATGCATCGTTAAACTATGCCTATGTCTATCGAACTATGTTGATTGAACTAAACCCATTGAACTGTTATATCGCTATTAACTCTTTTACACTATGCCATGTTGAATTGATTTTATTGAACTGTATATTCTTGAATAAAGCACTCCAAGCAACACAATCTAAATTGAACCAAACCTATTAAACTACACGGTTTTGGGTCGAATCCTTTAGTACGCTAAGCTTTAAGCTAAGCAATTTTATACAATACAATTTTGAAGTTTTGCTAGCCTATTGAACTGTGCCATTTTGTACCAAATTCTTCACACTACGATATCTTTAATCAAAATTTGTTAAACTATAACATTTCGAGCCAGGCATTTCTAAACAATACAATCTTGAATTGAACCCCGTCGAACTATACAATTTTGAACTAAACCCGTTGAGCCATATCATTCCGAACTAAACTCATTAAACCACATCACTTTCACCAAAGCCCTTCACATGTCACCTTACAAGCAAGAAACTTTCTGAGCTACGCCACTAGAACTAAGCATTTTAAGTAATTTAATCTTCAGTTCATTGACTTAAACTCCCTGAAACTGTGCGATTTTGAACTATGTACTAAGTCCCTTCGTTGGCATCAGACTGAAACCGAACCATGACATTCATATTCAACCCATTCCTCCCAGTAATTGCCGATTATTCTTTTCCAGAAATGTTTTCTGGAAAGTGTGTTACAAAGGATGAATTGGCAGATGAAATGGAATTGGGTGATGCACAGATGGTTCCCGATGGAGCTAAAGATGTCGAGAAAATCTCACATATGTAAGACAGTTTTTTTGTCTATTCTTCACATGTAGAACAGATAAACCTGAAAATGCTAGGGAATGTTAATTTTTAGAAATTACTCATATTTTGGATGAAAGGCAATCGTAGTTAATTTGATAAAATAGAGGTCATTTGAAATTAAACTGTATTTTACAGGGGTTTTATTCGGATGTTCATTTCTGGTAGGTTACGATTTCCAAAAGAGCCAAAGGAATATTGCTTCGGTTATGAGGTATTCTTTTCTTGTTGTAAAATATGTAGCGGTTGGAATTTTTCTAAAAAATACAACAGCTAGACAGATTTCCGGAAAGTGTTTTTCTTCATTCCGGTTCTAGGTTATTTGTTTTTGGTCCTGTAAAGGAATATATGTAATGTAAGTTTTGTAATAAGTTTGATTCATAGTCTGCTGAATGTTTCAGCTTTTAAAAATATAAAGCATTCATGAATTTCAAAATCAGGTAACATTGGATGACCACGTTTACGGGTTATTGTGTTATAGGATTTGACAGATCTTGGATCAATCGGTGAAGGTGCTTACGGTCGTGTAAATAAAATGCGGCACAATGAAACCGGTAGATATATGGCAGTTAAGGTGCTTATGATTAGTTTTAACTCAAATAATGCACGAAGTATTCTTGTTTAGCTCATAAAAAAACTTTATTTGGATTTGAACGTTTTGCTTAATTGATTAATTAATTACTTTTTCCTTTCAGAAAGTTCGCATAATTTCGGACAAAAATGATGATGGCGAGGCAAATCGTTCGATGAAACGCCTAAGACAAGAAGTTGATGCAATTAAAAAAGCTTCAGACTGTTCTCAAGTTGTAACTTTCTATGGCCTTACATTTCATGAGGTTAATTTATGTTACGAATTAGAAATGTTGATTTCCAAGAATTTGCAATTTAACATTCTAGCAAATAGATAGTTTTCATTTTTTTGGTTAATTTCGAGCACGTTTTTGACTGTTTAGTTTTTGCTAAAAGAATGTTAAATTTTTTTAAAAAGAATGTTAAATTTTTGCTAGAATGTTAACTTTTAAATAATACGAGTGGAAATTCGTTGATAAAATCATGAACTAGGAGAAGAAAATTTGGGAGTAATTTGGGATCATATTTTCTCTTTTCCTTTTCCAGTTTGCAAATTCTTTTAAATAATGTATGTCTCAAGAGTTTTATCTCTAAAAGATCACAATTATTTTAGGGTGATTGTTTGGTTTGTATGGAATTAATGGATATATCACTGGAGAATTTGTACAAGATCGTTCATGCTCATACTTGTGGCGTTTTTGACGAACGTATACTTGGACACGTCGCTGTATCGGTGTATTATTGTATCTATTTTAGTTGACTATTCAAAAATTCAAACTAGTCAATTAATTAACTAATTATCATTTAATCAAAGTGGCAAATACGTGGCAAAATGTTAATTTATCTGTTATTTATATAGCATAATAATATGTGAGAATATTTTCTTATTAAAATATTTTCATATAATAATATGTGAGAATATTTCATAAATGAGTATTACCGACTATTCAAAGAAATTAGAAGTTCTCTGAAATACTTTCGAATGATTTACACATTCTTTTTTCCTTCCTTCTCTCTCTCCCTCCCTTCTGTTTTTCAAATGACTTCACAATAGTATGTGTTCAATTGTATTATTTCAGATTCTTAAAGCATTAAATCATCTAAAAAATGAAATTAAAATTATTCATCGAGGTACGATTTTCTATAGTTTATTGTACTAGAACTATTTTAGCGTGATAATTGTATGATTGAAAGAATTTTGATTGCTAACTGGTTATAATTGTCTATTTTATCAAAATCCAATGGGATTTCAGGAATTAGCATTTGTGATGATGGGTAGGATTTGCCTTAAAGGCAGTATTTATAGATAATGATGCTATATGTTCGTCTGATGAGATAGATTAATGAGCAAATTAACTAGTATGGAAGAATGTATAAAATCTTAACGAATAAAAGTAAATTACTTAGAAATTAGTATGTTATATTTTAGATGTAAAACCATCCAATATATTGCTAAATTTACGAGGTAATATCAAACTTTGTGATTTTGGAATATCTGGCTATTTAATAAATTCAGTGGCACAAACACGTGAAGCAGGATGTCGACCATATATGGCAGTTAGTTTTCGTACCTTTTACAAGCAATTTATACATTAGTGGATAATTTTACGAAAATTTTAATTTATGACTAAATTGTAATAAAATTGTTTTTGGCCAAATTTCCATTGCAAAACTATTGATTGGTCTGATTACAGCCTGAAAGATTGCTTACAAATGCTGCATACGATATACGTTCTGATGTTTGGAGCCTTGGAATTACACTGGTAAAGCAAATTTTAGGTTTTATCTTGATAAGGAAATAGGTGTTTTTTTTTTAATAATTTATCAAAAATCATTAATTATCAACTTATTAATGTAATGTAAGATTGAATAATTTTCTGTCATTTTAATTGTTGACCTCGATTATCAGTGTTTTCATTCATCAACTTTCATTAATGTTAATGAAGCCTTTCTCTTTTTTAACAGCAAGAAGTGGCTCTTGGTGTGTTTCCATATCCAAGATTTAATGAAAATGAACTTTTTGTGCAACTTCAACAGGTCGTTTATGGAGACGCGCCAATAATGGGTCCATCGGATGTGTATTCAATAAGAACTGTTCAGTTTATCAATTCGTGGTGAGAATATTTCTAGATTTCTGGAAGATAATTATCAGCGTTAATTAAAATTTTAGTTATTTTTTTAATGAAATATAATGGATATTTGTTTTCAAGCCTTGTCAAAGAAACAGAAGCTCGACCAAATTATGACATGCTTATGGAGATGGAATTTTTCAAATATTATGATAGTTTAAATGGCACTTTGGAATATGTTGCAAATTATGTACAGCAAGCGTTAAATTTTCAAAAACAAAATAATTTATAGTTTGTTTTTTATGACATGTGATTTTGTAAATTTAGTTGAATGTTGTTTTCATTTGTTTGTGACATATTATTGTATTCTTGTTTTTTTGTTTGTTTGGAACGCCTTCATTGCCTTTCTTTCTATCACCATTGCTTTCAATAGAATTAAATGAGGCAAACTTTATTTTCCTGTAAACTTATTCGTGATTTACTAGCATTATTCGTAATTTATTAGCATTTGCTCCTGCCATCCTTACCAATCATTTTCAATATATCAATTATTTTGATTAGGTCTTACTTTAATTGTATGGAAAAAATTAATTTCGTTGAATATTAATATTTAGTGAAATTAATTATTCATGTTCGATTTGCATGGATACCATTTGGAAGTTTTACAAATTACTCTAAATTTCGCAATCCTCATTTATATTTTCTGCATCGACATCAGTTCTTTAACGCTGAGAGAAATACTGGAATTTAAAATTCAAATTCTAAATCTCAACATCATAGTTGCTATGCTTAAAAAACATAAATATTCATTGGGAAAGGATTTTTATTTCCCTTTCAATTTACCGTTGTTATAAGAATTTTTGCCCTGTTAATTGAAAGTATAATCTACAATTACGATGCGTTACACTCAAAGATAGTTTTGCGCTAAAAAACTTTGTTGATTACCATATTTATTTCAAAAAACAAAAGAAAACATACCTCATAATCTAACAGTTAGGAATCAATTTGATTTTTTTGTTTGAAATCAGTTTCATTTATTATAATTCTTTTTGAAAGAATGCTCCAAATCTTTCATCAAACGGGCATGTTAATTTTATCACTTTAAAAATTTTGCCAAAATGCAATGGCTAAAAATTTTAACCAAAATTATTTCCTTTTTTTAAAAAAAAAAAAAGAAGTACAGCAATCATACTCATTAACGCAATTTACGAATGAATGAAATGATAGTCAGGAAGAGAGAGAGAAAAAAAATGAAATGTACAATATATTCATAATCGATGAAGATTATATAAATTAAGTTCAATAAAATTTAAATATTATAACTTATTATGACGTCTTCTAACCCAACGATTAAAACCAGCGAATTTTGGACACAAAATTCTTGCAAATGCTTGACGAAATTCCAAATTTAATATACCATAGAGAAATGGATTGAGCGATGAGTTAATGTAACCGAGCCATACAAATGCTTGCATGATCTGTAATTGAATTTAAATTTATTAGAATAACTATATGTTCTAAAAAATTAACCAATGATAGTAAAATAAAACTAAAATTGTAAAAAATTTCTCAATGAATTTTTTTGCTAAATAACCAAAGGAAATGAATTTAAGCAAAAAATTTTTCCATCCCCATCATTAACTCACTGTTTTGAATGAACAATTTAGTTAATTTTAACCTTTTCTAGAATATCTCATTATTGTTGTCGCTTTTAACCAAAAAAAAAAACGAAAGTGAAGAGGAAAAAAAAAAACTTCACTCAACGTTTAAACACGTTTCATTTAACACGTTAAACTTCATTAGCAAATTTTAAATAGAAATTAATAATAAATAATCAACCTTTGGATGAATGTAGCACGAATTACAAAATGGCAATAGAACATATGCTGAAAAGAATGGAAGCCAACAAAATGAAAAAACAAAAATAATAACAGCGATTGTTTTAGCCGCACGTTTTTCCTTCGATACGCTAATTTGCGCACGTTGCATTACAGCGCTTGCAGTTTGATCCTTTAAAAAATTTTTTTCAAAAAAAGAAATTGTTTTTCATTATGCAAAGTAACAGTCTAAAGTTTTTTTTTCCTAATTCAATGAGTAATTCATTCCATCAATTAATCAATTAGTGGATTTTTGTTCAAGCAGAAAAAGATTCAAAACATTTACTGTATTATTATTATTATTAATTTTATTTTACTTTATTTTTGTTCCTCATCATTTGCGAATGATGTCAATTATAATGAATATATGAAAGGAACTAAATTAATTGTTTTTTCTCACAATAACACTAAATAATGCAACCGAAATTTTTTATAAAATTATTAATAACCGTTCTTTCATTGTTTAGTATTTTTACAGTAAATCGTAAAGTGCTAGATAAAGTATCATCGTTATAACTGCTTCGTTGAACAGGCTGAAGAACAAATAGATTTTTTGATTTTCTAAAATTTTACTGTTTTCCTTCCTCTTCCTTTTCTCTCCAATTTCTGATCTTGCTTTTTTTTCATCTAATTAATTACTGGAACGCTTATAAAATTTGCATGTGAATATGCGATTTTCTTATTGGTCATTGTTTTGACAATTTGATACTTCATTTTACATTATTTTTAATTTAACACAATTTAGCATTAATATGATTTTTATGAAATTTATTTCACCGATAATTACATGCTATTTTGTGAACAGTATTAATAATTAAATTTTTTTTCGTTTTTTAAAAAATTTTTCTTTTATTTGCTTTTTTTTTCTTCAAATTGTATCAATTTTTAGTAACAATACCGTTTCACGCAGTCCACTATAATTATCAAGAGAAACAGGAAGTGTATTATCGAGTACTTGGAGACTATTTTTACATATGTCTGATCGTTTTGAAAATTTGTTTCCACCAGATAGAGCACTTCGACCTGAATATGAATGCTACTCATAATATTTTGCTAACAATTGTTGCGGTATGAAGTAATTTCATGCAAAAATTATATAAATAAAGAAAAAAAAACCTAAATTCCGGTAGATTTAAATATTTAGAAAATTTTTTCATTTGAAAATTCTCTAATTGTCTTTAAATTTAGCTATTTGAAGTAAATTTAAAAATAAACAAACAAACTCCAATTTTTCCTGATTCGTTTTCGTGCGGCAAGAAATATTTTAATGTAAACAATAACCATTACAACAAGAGGCACAAAAAATGAACCACTGGCTGAGTAAACAACGAATGCCTTTTCAGTTGTTAATTCACAATGACTTTTTAAACTTTCACTGGACCAGTCATTCCAACCAATTACTGGTGGCACACTGATGCATGCACTTGCTAGCCAAACCTGTAAGCAATAAATTTCATAACTCATTAACAGCGGTTAATTTCACCTCATGTTTTGAAAAAATAAAACTTTTGAATACAAAAATTGAAGCAAAGGAATAGAAGTGAAGAAGACAAACGAGGAAATGAAACAATCGCAGTAATTTTATGAATTTGAAGAAAATGATATTTGAATTTAACAATTAGCACATGTGATGCTGTGCAACTGTTGTAAAAAATGATCTAAAGTAATAACAATCACAAAAGAGGAGAGAGAATGAAATATCACTAAGATTGATTTGAAATTACTAATTTACCACTGATCACTTAGTCTCATTTAATAAATTAGCAGAAAAAAAAATGATTGATTGAAGCAGTGATATACCACAGCAATTGTTCGACAAACAAATTTTAGTGTTCTTTTATGAACATAATTAATTGGATCATGAATGGCCCAGTAACGATCCAATGCAATTGCACAAAGATTTAGAATTGACGATGTACAGAGCATTATATCAGCTGTTGTGAATATATAGCATAAGGTCATTCCTAATAACCATCGTCCATCTGAAATATATCTGGCATTCACTGCAGAATTACTGCACTTTAAGATTAACATTAGTGCTATTTATGCTTTTATAGCTGCTTGATAATAACACCAGTAATATATTATTGTTGTTACTATTTATTTTTTAGTATTACTAAGTTATCATCATCATCACCAAAGAAAGAAAGAAGGAAAGAAAGAAACAAAGAAAGGAACAAACAAACAAATGAGCAAAAAGTTGTAATAATGATGGAGGGGATAACTGGAAAAAAAAATTCTTTATTTAATTAATTCATGTGCATCCAGAAGGACTTATAGATGTCCATACTAACTTGTTATATATCAAATATTCACTTTATCATTAAATTCATCTGTCATTCCTTATTGCTACTAAAATCACTCAATTTTTACTACTGTTTAATTTAGAATCGAAATAATCAATGAAAGCTATTACCGCTGCTTATCATCATCATCACCGTCATCCCTTCATTTAATTCAAATATTTCTTCGCTTCAGATATTTAATTGTCGATACATTCGCTACATTTGCAAAAATTGTGTAATTAAATTGTGCAACTTATTTAGATTTGAAATATTGAAACCGAATTTAACGAATGTTCGTACGATCAGTCTCCTAGTGCAATCTTCCCCTTTTCCCTTCCCATTTTTCATATCTCCTAAAAATAAGCTATCAATTGCTTTTATGACGTATTTATGAAATGAAATACTTCTTCATTAAAAGTAATACTTCGTTGTGTAACATGTTGATCTAGCCATGCGACGACATACAGGTAGGTAGAGGTTACCTAATTCATATAAGCATTATTATTCATTTTATTTTTGAATGAATGTCATACGAAGAAGACAGTAGAGTCCATAATTTCCACTCTTTTTTTTTTGAACTGTCAACCATTACCTAATGCTACGTGTTCCTAAGCGTAGATTTAGCCTAGGCTAGGTTTTCCTCCCTCCCTTTTCTTTTTAAAAACTGTTCAAACAGTACAAATCAATGAAGGTTTTGCTAATATCTGAAAGATTTTATCAACTAGTTCATCATTTATGCTATAATTAGCAAATCACTGAAAGAACAAATAGTGAAAAAGTAAGCCGACAATAAAAAGGAAGCGAAAGGAGGTGTGTTTTAAAGTCATTGATTGGCCTTTCTTTTCCTGGAAATTATAGCTAAACATTAAAGAGAACGAAGAAATGACTACTGTAAAACTGTGTTTTACAGTAGTCATTTCTTCGTTACCTGTAAAACTATTCTTTTTTTAAAGCAACTAAAGATTATTGTAATTGGAAAAGAGGAAAAAGTTGCAAAAACATTTAACTAAAACATTGAATAATAATCAGGTAAGGAAATTTAATCGAGAATTCAATTAAATAGAATAAATGAATGGAATTTGTTTGCAAAGAAGGGAAAAAAAAAACTGGCCGATTATCAACAACTACTGGTTGTGCTAACACATCAAAAATTGTTACGTAATGTTTTTTTTTCTCGTTTTCTTTTGTGAAAAGGCGAAAAAAAACATAACAGCAAAAAATTGTTGTTTAATTATAAATTGCAAATTTAAAATGATATCTAAAGATAAACAATCTTACCGGCAATAAATTTTACAACATGAAGTGGCATAACAAATGCTGCAACACATAAATCCGACGCTGCTAGAGAAACCAAAAAATAATTTTGCACCTTCTTCAATGGACGATAAGTGAACACGGAAATAACGACCAGTGAATTTCCCACAATTGTTGTCATAATTATTATCTGTAATGTTGTATGATTAAATTAGACTATTTAGCAAATATAGCAAACTACAGTAATGCTAGTTTTTTTTTTTACAATAAAAGAATTTTCTCCAAAAATAGAATAATGTCTTTCTTTCCTATTTTCTTTTTGTTGAAAAAAAAAATCTGAATTTAAAATAATAAAATTCACGCAATACTTCAAAATTTTGGCTTTTCTTCCTTTCTCCTTTTTCCCTCTCTGTCTCTCTTTCTCTCTCGCTAAAAAAAAAATCCTTTTGTATTAAAAATGAACGAATGGAAATATTTTTTCGATTACTCAATTTAAAATGTTTTCTGATAATAACAAGGGGAATTATTTGACAATAGCATTTTGCACAACTGTTTAGCAATAAATATATCAGTGGGATAAATGGGTTATCTATGTGGAAGTGTAAATTCATAAACTTAATTAAATTTTTTTAATCATCAACTGCTTAGCCCTACAAGAGGAAGGACTAATTTAAACCATTTGCATTCTTTTTTATTTTCTCATCTTCACTCATCTTACATGTGCGTATATTAATTGTTTCTCTTAAAAATTATAATTTTAATAAATGTTTCAATAATTTAGTGAAAACATAAAAGCTACATTGAAATTCAAATCAAAAATCTTTCAATTGCGTTCTTTTGTAAATAAAAATCATCACATGTATTTTAATTATTAAATCTAAAATTTTTTTTTTGTATACTCAGTACAATTTCCTTTTTTGCTTTCATTTCTTTTCTTATCGAATGTATTTTGCATTGGAAAAAAAACCATAATTTTATGTTAAAAAAATAAAAGAAAAAAAATTTACGCATAAAGATATGCGTACGCACGCGCATAATAATTAACTAACCACATATGTAACAGTTCCAATAATTAGTTCAGCAACTGGAAGATTTCTGGAATCAGAGAATGTACGATCGAGCGGTTGCATTTGATGAAATGAACGAATGCTGCACTGTGAATCAGAATCATTAATATTTAAATTAATAATAGAGGAATTCAGAAATTTTTCTTGAAATGATAGTATTTTAGAAATAACCATCATTCACTAATAATTGCTATTGCTGGTGTTGTTACTGCTACTGTTATCACTGTAATCAATCTTTAATAAAAGAAAAAATTCTTCCTCTCACATAATTCAATAATTAAATTTAATAATAATAATTAATAATTTAATAATAATAATAGTAATAAATAACAATAACGATAAATAATAAATAGTAAAACAGTTATAGTATTTCACATTATTTATTCATTTTTCACATAATAAATGCTGCAGCATAAAATCACTGTTAATTCATCTCTTGCAATTTCTATAAATATATATACGAATCGATGAGTTGTATAGCACAAAATCGATCTGCCTAATATGAAAGATAAATTCCTTCACATACGTGCACGCATGTAACTTTTTCTTCTCCCTTGCAATTACTCCCTCTCTCTCTCTCTCTCTCTCTCTCTCTCATTCACAATTTTTGTAATGGACCTTTTTGGGAAGTGGAAAATGATCGTTGGCAAACGATGTTTTATCCAGTATAATATTGCAAATTTTAGTAATTGGCTTAAAACATTAGTCACTTAGTTAATTTTCAAT
Organism: Litomosoides sigmodontis; assembly: GCA_963070105.1. Lineage (NCBI taxonomy): Eukaryota > Metazoa > Nematoda > Chromadorea > Rhabditida > Onchocercidae > Litomosoides > Litomosoides sigmodontis. The sequence continues at coordinate 9,118,504 of OY718806.1, forward strand.
TTTAATTTCATTCTTTCTTACATCTATCAGTTAATTATCCAGCAGCTATCATTAACATCCGTCATATCCAGAATTTTGCCGTCAATCCGATCCGATCCGATCCGAGTTATCTGCGTCATTTTTATTCCTCCTCTCCTACATCTTTGTTGTATAGAAGGTGGTGAAAAAAAATTGCTTGTTACAAGGTTGATAATGCACTTTCTCTTCATAAATGGAGTTTTGAAAAATTCCACTTTCACTCCCTCTCTCCCTCTCTCTCCCTCCTTCGCTTTCTTCTTTTAACCTACTTAATGAAAAAGTAGCCTGAAAATGAAAAAAACAAGAAGAAAGATGAAAAAGGAGAGACAGAGAAGAAGAGAGGGAATGCGGTAGGCGAAAAGAAAGGTGTTTCATCGGGTTACAGAAACACTGTTAGCTTATTTCATGAAATTCGCAATTTTGCGAGTTTATTTCTTTTTACAGATTTACAATCAATCTAATCTCTCTCTTGCTTCTCTCTCCCACTCACTCTTTCTACTTTCAAGTGAAAAAAATTATGCGAAATAACAGGAGAGCAAATCCGAAATCTTCTTTCGTGAATAACTGAATTTACGTCAGCTGTGCAGTAATAATAAAACTATGATTTCTAAATATGAGAATTTACAGGAACAGTTGTTCTTACGGTAACCTACAGTAGCAGAAGCATGAACGTATGAGTCTACGGTAGTGCACAGTATCGAAATATCAACATTTAATTTTTAAGGAATAGGAAAATCAAAATTTGCCGGAGAATTTGGATGAATGTGATTATCGCGAAGTAACAGCGGCATCACCTGAATTATTATAATGAGGAAACAGTGATTTGACGAAACTAATTCTGAAAAACGAATTTATATCTTTAAAATTAAAATTTAAGGATGATATAATGCTTGGCAAAAATATTGTCCACTAATAGGTAAAAACGAAAAACTTGCTAGGAAAATTAAAAAAAAAAACTCATTCTCGAACGCTTTCACTCCTCTTTGGATGAAAAATATCGTCTACTTTGATCTTACTATTGACATTTAATTTTCACCATTTAAATTATATTTCCACCAGATCATCAAATATGGAAAAAATTTTTATTTTAAAATAAAATCCTTATATTATGCGAAATTGCCACTACTATATGATGCATTCAATCAAATCTTCTTAACTATATGGATTAATTGCATCTCAAAAAGGTTAAATCCATCCTAACAAGCATGGAATAATAATAAACAAACAACCTTATACTGTTTGAAGTTAGAAAAGCTTAACGTATGAAGTGTTTGCTTCAAGATTTTTAGCAATCTATGAAAAAATGGATTTTGCAAGTGTACGACGAATTATTTGATATCTTTTAAAAAAAGAAATCATTAAAAATAATTTTTTTTTATTATTAAAAAAAGTCGCACTTGCAGAAAAAAAATATTATGCCGCTAAAATAATAAAAAAAAATAATTTATCCCAAAATTATTCATCAAAAACATTTATTTCATGACGTAAAAACTTAGATGTTGTTGTTTTTGTGGAAAACAGGAATGGAAAATAAGCTCAGCAAAATACATATTTGTTTATTAAAACGATATAATAATATAATAATAATAACAAATCATAATAATAAAAACAATAATAAAAGTAATAATGATAATAATAATAATAATATAATAATAATAATAATAATAATAATAATAATAATAATAATAATAATAATAATAATAATAATAATAATAATAATAATAATAATAATAATAATAATAATAATAATAATAATAATAATAATAATAATAATAATAATAATAATAATAATAATAATAATAATAATAATAATAATAATAATAATAATAATAATAATAATAATAATAATAATAATAATAATAATAATAATAATAATAATAATAATAATAATAATAATAATAATAATAATAATAATAATAATAATAATAATAATAATAATAATAATAATAATAATAATAATAATAATAATAATAATAATAATAATAATAATAATAATAATAATAATAATAATAATAATAATAATAATAATAATAATAATAATAATAATAATAATAATAATAATAATAATAATAATAATAATAATAATAATAATAATAATAATAATAATAATAATAATAATAATAATAATAATAATAATAATAATAATAATAATAATAATAATAATAATAATAATAATAATAATAATAATAATAATAATAATAATAATAATAATAATAATAATAATAATAATAATAATAATAATAATAATAATAATAATAATAATAATAATAATAATAATAATAATAATAATAATAATAATAATAATAATAATAATAATAATAATAATAATAATAATAATAATAATAATAATAATAATAATAATAATAATAATGATAATAATAATAATAATAATAATAATAATAATAATAATAATAATAATAATAATAATAATAATAATAATAATAATAATAATAATAATAATAATAATAATAATAATAATAATAATAATAATAATAATAATAATAATAATAATAATAATAATAATAATAATAATAATAATAATAATAATAATAATAATAATAATAATAATAATAATAATAATAATAATAATAATAATAATAATAATAATAATAATAATAATAATAATAATAATAATAATAATAATAATAATAATAATAATAATAATAATAATAATAATAATAATAATAATAATAATAATAATAATAATAATAATAATAATAATAATAATAATAATAATAATAATAATAATAATAATAATAATAATAATAATAATAATAATAATAATAATAATAATAATAATAATAATAATAATAATAATAATAATAATAATAATAATAATAATAATAATTGTAATAGATGTGATTTCGAAGTTTTTTTATTTTTATTCTTTTATTAGAGTGAAAACAGAATCACTATCAATGCACATTTGCAGGCGTTAATGTTATCTATTTTAGATAGAAACCTGGAAATATTATGCTAATTAACCTTACGCAGTACGAATAATAATTATAAATAATGGGTTTGATTAATACATTTTAGTCATTACATCATACAGATGATTTTTACATTGGTTATATTACATACCAATTTCATTCCTTTTGCAATCTCGTAATATATGCGTATATATTCCCCCTTAATATATCAATAGTATTCGCAATTAAGAATAAAGTTTGAATTAAAAAGAAATTTTTTTAGCAATTAAATTATATTAAATTACCATTGACATTTGAAGGAACATTTTCACCTCAGCAACTGCCAACAAGAATATCCGCAATTAGACGAGGAAAAAATGTCCAAGCTGAACTAAACGCTACAAAACTTTACTCGCCAAATAAAAAAGCAAAGAAAAAAACAAAAGGATTTCATCAAAAATTAGAATAAAATTTTCATATGGCAAAAAGCAAACGAAATAACAAGCAATATTTTATGATGGAAATATTATGTGAAATAATAGTGAATTAAAACTAATAGCTTTTTCATGACTATCACTTTCACTTGTGAACACACAACTGGCATCGGATCGAGAATTGACAGTGTGAAAAGGAGGAAAATTCGATTAAATGATATTGGTTGTGGCGAGAAAGCGTGACAGCCACCGTTTTCATGAAAATGTGAAGCTTAATTGACTTAAGAAACAACGAAAGAAGTGCTACCAACCAAAAATGTCTTCTTCCTTCTCGATTGTTTTAAAGTAATGTTGGTTGCAGTAGCCGTAGCAGTAGTAGCTGTAGTAGTTTGAATGATGTAAAAGTGTATTAGTGAAAATGATGGATTAAATTAATGTGGGATTAGTGCCAAAAAAAAAAAGAAAAAGAAAAGCGAAGAAAAAGAAGCTTGACAACTTCGGATTGACAAAGAATTACGAAATATTTTTACATTTTTATTTTCATCAATTTTTCTATGTGTGCTATTATAGTATTAGCAATTCTTTTCACTCACTCATATTGCTGTTTATGTTTTGTTAGCTTATTTTTTATTTTCTTGAAATTAATAATACATTACTGTGATAACGCATATATATATATATATATATATATATATATATATATATATATATATATATATATATATATATATATATATATATATATATATATATATATATATATATATATATATATGTATTTTTGTTTAAATTAAAATAAATTAAAAAAACTTTTCCGAAATTAAAATACATTTATAAAATTTCAATAATAAAATTTTTAAAAAGTTATTTGTCACTATTTTATCCTCTTGTTATTGTTTTTTCGTTAAATGTTTTTTGGAAAAACCAAAAAATGCATGTGAAAATGATTTGCAAATTTTTTCATTTTTAATTAAATAACGGTGAAAAAAAGGAAATTGCCAATTTTTAAAAATTTTAAATATCGAGAAAAATTTTTTCTTGTTTTACAATCTAAAAATATTATCACTTGAAATATGGAAAAGCCTTGTTTGAATGATGAATTTAGAGAGGTAATTTGTAAACGTTTAGAAATGATTCAGATAAGAATAGGCTAGCTAGCAAAGCCGGATTATGTTAAATTTTAAATGAGCTATTCATTCCTTCATCTCCTTTTCATTTTTAAAATATCATGAAAACTTTTTTTTTGTAACATGCATTACGCTGAAATTTGCTAATTTATTGCATTCGAAATAGCATTTAACGGTTCAATGTTTTGATAATATAAAAAACTGCTAGTAATAAATTGAATTTTTCTACCTTCAGAAGTTCAAAAATTGATCAAATTTTTCAATGATTAGAATTTTCGATAATTTACAGCACTTTAATCATTGCTATTTAATAGAGCATTGTTGCTCTAAAAGCCGAATATATTTTGTGGATGAAAAAAAATACAAGGGAACAATGAAATGGGGCGAAAAAAAACCCCATTCAACAAAATAAAACAAAACTTGACCAACGGTTTCTCAAAATGTTATGCGAGGAAACTGGATGACCAGAAAAAAAAATTGCAAAATCTTTGGAATAATTTTGCTTCACTCTTTAAAAAAAAATTGGAAGAAGAGAACGAAGTCATCATTGCGATGCATATTTATTTATTTTTAAATATTTCAATTCAATAATTATATTTCACATTTTTTTTTGTAATTCACTTTTTCTCTTCATTCTCACACCTTTCTCAATTTCATTTCATTCTAACGGATTAGTGGGGAAGAGGGAAGAAAGAACTTGTTTATATTCCATTTCGCTTCTTCATTTTTATCATTTTTTAGCTTAATTAAATAACAAATTTATTTTGTAGCAAAAATTATACACACAATTTTATTTCGATATTTTTTGCAAAAAAAAAATAATGAATGATATTAAAGTGTGTTATTAGCACACTAAGTGTGAAAACAAACATTGAGAAAAAATTTTTCTAAATTTGTTGATCAATGAAAGCTGCACGGGAAGCATTGCAAATGAATGCTAATAATTTATTTCCATTAGATTACCCCTAAAATAAATGATGTGAAAAAAGATTCGAAAAACATTTGTTTAAATTAATTTTAATTTAAACGTATAAATATTATTTTTTGACAGACTAAAAAAAAAATCATTGATGAAGAAGGAAAATTTTGCTTTGGTATTTCTTTTGTTTTTTTTTCAAAATTTTCTTAAATTCTATTTATAAGTGTTGAATATTTACTTTGCTAAATTGCAAACACACTTTTATATTAGTATAATCCTATTATCTTCCCTTTCAGGCTTCTCAATTAGCAATTGTCATATATTTTCAGTGATTGAAGCAATTGATTGGAACGATACAATGGGTGAAAGGAAGTACAAAATATGCGTTAAGGAGGTGAAAAAGGTAGCAAAAAGAAAATTTCAGTGTACATCGTATCAATGAAATAAAATACATGAAAGTAAGCATTTGAAAAAAAAATTTAATTGGAAAATTTAATTGAATGTTATTTTATTGAACGGTATGATTTATGAATGAATGATAATAACTTCCATCTCTCTCTATCTCTCTCCCCTTCCACCCTCACCGTTCATCTGCTTCCTGTTCCAAAAAAAAAAGCTATTACGACTTGAAATAATATTTTTTTCATTCTTATAGGTAATAGAAGATGGTACTATTAACAAGAATTATTTTGTAAAAATTAATTCAAAGAGGGAAACATTAAAAATAAATTTGAAATTAAAAAAAGAAAGAATTAATAGAATTTGTCGCTATCATTAATATGTGACATTTACAAGTGTGATAATTGATAATGAAAGAAATTTCCATTCATTTTTAATTTAATTTAATTTATTCATTGTTTTTCGCAACATTTCCATAACTGGAATTTCATCCATCCTATTTCGCCCTCGCCCTCACAACCTTTTCTCATTCAAACGTCTTCTTTTTCTTTCATTTAATTCAATGGTTATTTTTCTAAAATTCAATTGTTCAGTTATGTGATATATTAGCGATCATTTCATCTCACCTTCCTTTTTCTTTAATTTCTTTTTTTTCATTCCAAGAAAATTTCATTTGGTTAGCTGGAAAAGTGCATTACCACCGGAAAGTACACGTATGTCGGAAACGAACATTGCCGATGTTTGAAGTGCTTAAATCATTTTTTTTTGTTGGAAGGAAAAAAACGATTATAAAATATATTTATTTGTTTATTAAAAAAAATGTATGAACTTTTTTAAAATCATTATGTCGTTCGTTCTTCCTTTTTTTCGTTTTTTTTGGTACGAAATTACTGGGAAATGGAATTATGAATAATTTTAGTACGCTTGCTTAATATTTTCATTTAAAAATCTAAAAAAAAAGCAGTTTTAACTCTTATCGAATAAAAAAATTTGTCGTCAAAAAATTTGAATGAAAGTAAATTTTATTAATATTTCAACAATTTAACCGGACAGGAATATATGCCATACGAAAGAAAAAGCTGAAATAAATTTCGTCCTTTTTGCACTAAAATTTCATTCATTTTTTTCTCGCTCTCTCTCTCTCTCATTATCTCTCTTTCTTAAAGTCTATTGTGTCCAAAAAAATTGGCGCACAATCATTGCAATTGTTGCTAGTTTGGACCAAAAAGTCAAGACTGTTAAATCAAAAAAAGGAAACGATTTGTGATTATGCAAAAAAAAAATCCACCCAATTAAATAAATTTTTTTCAAACAAGCTATGCACTTTCACTTTTGCTGATTTCATACTTTTTTTTTGCCCAGAAAATTTATAAATGGAAAACTTTGAATGCATGAAGAATGAATTCGGTTACTTTTAACCAACCAGCGCATCGATTTTTTGTGATCAATATTATAGCTAAATGAAATAATACAAAAAAAATATTCCTTCTAATTTTTGAAATCTTTAAAAACATTGATTAATTGCGTTGGAATGTAGCAAATCATCCCGACACAAATTGCGAACTTTTTTTTTTCAAAAAAAAGAGAGCACAAAGTCTTCTCATGAAAGGATTCATCTTCTCATCCAATATAGAAATATAATTTAAAACTTTATTTTACTCTTGTTAAAGTTAACCACATATTGCTATCATTATAATTTTAAATTAAAATTCAAGTTTGCTTCATAATGGTTGTTATAGGTTTGAGCTTTCTTTTCATTAAGCTACTATCTTTTTTTTTGTTTACTCAACAAGCTTTTTTTCATTGCATGATAAGAGTTATTTATTTTAAATTCCACTTTCTTGTTTGTTACAATCATAAAACTGAACTTTCACAAATGTAAATTAAATAAAAAATAAATTTAAAAATCAAAATTATCACAGCAGCAGTTGTTGAAGTATTGATGGGCACTATTACGAAAAGGGAAACGAATTTGCAAAACAATCATGTCAAATATTTTATTTCAAAATTATGCAATACTTTTAAAAGTTACAAAAGAAAAAATGGAATAGAACATTTCGCAAAACTTTGTCCCAAAATTACGAAATTGAAAATAACTTGTGAAACTCAACGGAACGAACAAATGAATGAATAATGACATTGAATTATTAACGAGTTGATTAAAAATCAATGCTTCAACAAATTCAACATGCATTAACAATCACTGTCGCGGGAATTGCTTAGAAATCATCAGGGGCGATAGATACGCATGGATGATTATGATGAATTAGGTTCATTATTGTTGCTAAATTTTAACATATTAAAAGTGTAAAAATTTTTAACAAAATATACAAATAAATTTATTATAAAATTAAATTAGAAAGTTTTTTGTCATCAAATGAGCAAATTCTTGGCAAAATTTTTTTTTATGAACAAAAGTGAGAGATTCTGCTTAATTTTACAAATGCTTTTCCAATTAATAAATGCTCATTATAGGAAAAAAAACTGTAATTAATTTCAAATGTTGCAGAAAACTTTTGAATTTATTATTTTTAAAAAATTTCTGAAATACGTATACAAATCACTAATTACGAAGTTACTGTGTTACAAAACACCATTGATGTCGATATTCTAATTCACGTTTAAGCATTATTTATTAGCAAATATGAATTATACATTAGCTTCACGACCTCACTGTTTTTTTTTTTGGAATAATTTTATTATTTGAATAAGCTATATGTTTGTGGTACTTCCAAGCATTAGCGAAGCACAATGATGAAGAAGTATGGAAATGACCGGAGAACGAATATCAAATGGAAAAGTTCGCAGCATTTCAAGGTCTGAATTCATTTTTTTGATAGCACATTTAACCGTAAGTGCTAAATGAAGTAATTTTTTTTAATAAAACTGTAAAAAAAAATGATTTAGCATGAATTGTTAGTTCGATAAAAATTGTAATTTTCATAAATTTATCATTTTAGTAGTTTCTACTGCTTCCGAAATTAACAGTAGCCAAAAGAAAAATAATTTAATTTTCCACAAATTGCTGATTTTTATTCGTAATTAAATTTTTTAGAGTTGAAAAGGAGAGGCAGAAGGGAAGAGAGAGAGAGAGAGAGAGAGAGAAAGAGACAGAGAAGGAAGAAAATTTGAAAGTTAGATATAATTTTTTTCAATGCTTTTCAAAAAAATCTTCTCTGCCTACTTTTTCATATATATTGGTTGAAAGGGTATTGAGTGAAGCATACTATAATGCGCAGTAAGCACATAGTAGACTAGAGAATTGTTAAACTAACTGAAAGCATTTCAAAATTAAATTAGATAATGAAAATTTCGAAATAGAATGTTAAATTAAACAATTCTAAACTTCTTATCATTTGCCGCATTTACCTGTTATGTTTGTTGTTTTTTTCGAATAAACTTAAAACAATTTCTGAATAAATTTATTCAAAATTTTAAATAATGTGCGTATACTGATTGTCTGTTTTCTATGCCTGTCGTTTGATCACATTAATTCATAGGTTGATGGAACAGGTAATACCTAACATAATGCATTTTTAAGAAAGTAATTAATTTTGCAAATGTTTTAAAAATGAATTTAAAGGTCGAAATTTTCATAAGGTATAGTTTAATCAAAATTTTCTATGGAATTGAATGAATAAATTTTGGTTGCATTCATTAACTGGAAGCAAAGAACGGTGCAAAAATTAGGAAAGTGTCGGATTTGATTATAAACATTTGTTTGAATGAAAGATGTTTTATTTTAATATATCAAATTGGTACGATTTTTTGGATGGAATAATTAACTCATTTGAAAATTATTTAACATGAAATTAAAAAATTGTGCATAAGCAAAAATTAAAAAAATTTTTTTCAGCAAAAAAAAACTTATCATTTATTAATGTAACCCCAAAATATATTCTAAAATACATGTTCGTCCAAAGGAAAGCAAAAAAAAATCAGCAACAGTAATAGCAATATTTGTCATAATAATTCATAATTTTTTAATTTCAAAATAAAATAAAATAAGTAACTAAACTTTTTTCTCTTCCCTTATCCTTTCACTGCTGTATTTTTTTTTAAGCAAATATTAATGCCGTTGTAAAACAACTAAAGTTCAACTACTGTGCAGTCTTTAAAAAGACGAAAATTAATTTTTCGTTGAAATGTCATTTTTAAAACAATCAATCAATAATAATTGCTCAATTTTATTTGAACAAAAAAAAGTATTTGTAAATAAAGTTAAATGATTGCGTGAAAAAAATTTTATCAATAAGGCGATGCTGTCGAAGAAAGAAAAAAAGCAAAAAAAAAGAGACCTGCTGAATGGTGCAGCAGTCAGTGGTAAGATCTCTTCGAAGAATCAAATTTATCTGTTCATTTCTTGAAAACTAATATCGAACAAAAAAAAAAAGCAAATTTCCAACAAAGAAAAAGTTATTAAATAATTTCTCTTTAGCGCAACTTTTTTTAAGACAAATCCAATTCAAATTCGAATAATTGTCACGCCTTAGTGCTTGCGCGTAATAATAGCTTGAGCAATGCCTTATCATATTATATTTTTTTCTACGAGTGGACATCATATTATTCATATTAGGTAACCTATCACCTTCAAAAAAAGGTAGAAAAGTAAAGATTTGGAAAAAAGAACGAAATGAGCTTAATTTTCTGTACGTTTTGGAATTCTTGGATTTTTTAGAATTTCTGGGCATAATTAAGTTAAGACACAAAGTTAGTTTAACTGAGGAGATAGGAGACGGAGAGATGAAGAGAGGGAGGAAGGGAGGAGTGGGAAATTTTACAGCAGTTGAAATAGTTTCATTGATAGGACGATGATGGTAGGTGAACGGGAGGTGGTGGTCAACATATCACAAGCGGTGCTGGTATATCATACGGACGTCACCGCTGCGTTCACTTATCTGTGTCCTTGTTAAATGCTCACTTCATACGTTGTTCGCGTGCTTAAATTTTTCTTTGATAATATGTTAGAGACTGTAAGTAATAAGCAAAGCGATTACTGATAACGGGCATCATTGGGGATGATAAGATATGATATACTAATTGATTTTTGAACTTCTTACATTTCTCATTTACAAAACACTGCCAAAATTTATTATAATTCAATAAATTCATAATAAAAAATTACAATAATAAAAAATAATTAATAATAATAATAATAATTAATAATAATAATAATAATAATAATAATAATAATAATAATAATAATAATAATAATAATAATAATAATAATAATAATAATAATAATAATAATAATAATAATAATAATAATAATAATAATAATAATAATAATAATAATAATAATAATAATAATAATAATAATAATAATAATAATAATAATAATAATAATAATAATAATAATAATAATAATAATAATAATAATAATAATAATAATAATAATAATAATAATAATAATAATAATAATAATAATAATAATAATAATAATAATAATAATAATAATAATAATAATAATAATAATAATAATAATAATAATAATAATAATAATAATAATAATAATAATAATAATAATAATAATAATAATAATAATAATAATAATAATAATAATAATAATAATAATAATAATAATAATAATAATAATAATAATAATAATAATAATAATAATAATAATAATAATAATAATAATAATAATAATAATAATAATAATAATAATAATAATAATAATAATAATAATAATAATAATAATAATAATAATAATAATAATAATAATAATAATAATAATAATAATAATAATAATAATAATAATAATAATAATAATAATAATAATAATAATAATAATAATAATAATAATAATAATAATAATAATAATAATAATAATAATAATAATAATAATAATAATAATAATAATAATAATAATAATAATAATAATAATAATAATAATAATAATAATAATAATAATAATAATAATAATAATAATAATAATAATAATAATAATAATAATAATAATAATAATAATAATAATAATAATAATAATAATAATAATAATAATAATAATAATAATAATAATAATAATAATAATAATAATAATAAATGATAGTAATAATAATAATATTAAAATAACAATTAAATATTTTAAAAACGTCACTGCCTGGACATCTTGCCTGTTTGTGTTTAGAAATTTGCTCGAACATTCTCCATTTTAACCAAACGAGTGGTGAAAATTTTGCGAAAGGAAATGAAATGAAATGGAAGAATGAATTTGCATGATTCATCATTCGATAGAATTCCTGATGCTCAGCAACTACCTCAAAATGACAAATGCTTAATTTATAAACGTAAAATAATGCATATGAAATTAGTCATCCTTCTTTCCTTACTTTTCTTCACACATTTACTGCTTTTACTATCATTTCTGGTGATAAAATTCGCGGATTTTCAAATGAAATCTAAATATTCATTAGCATGTGCTTTTCGAACGAATATTTATTTAGTTTTGTAAAGGAGAAGTCCTGTGAGAATATCAACGCTACGACCACGTTTTACCTGCCTCTTTTGCTCATTTTTATTGCGCTCGCTCTTCTCATCTCATCTTTGTTTTAATTATTTTGCTGCATTGTTTAGCTTAATTATATTCTCACATAATCGCTTCCTATTAGTGATTATCAGTCATATTTTCCAGTGGCTAGTACTAGAAATTCCGGTTTTCCGAGCTGTTAGATAAATTATTCCTTTGTTTACATATTTTGTTGATATTGTTTTGATAATTATCTGCAAGAAAGTTATTCGAAAATTGGTGAATAAATTTTTCATTCGTTTCTGTCTTACCTTTAACTAAAATTTTCTTGTAATTCTTTTTTCGAAAAAATTTTCTACATAAAAGTCACTTGTTTTTCTGTCTAATATTGTTTGCGAAGCCAGTTGTCATGCAGTATACAGAAAGAAAAAGAAAATAAATTTATAAATTGAAAAAAAATGAAATTTTGATGTTACTTGAAATTTTTTGTAATTAAATTTAAAAGAAGCAATTTTACACATGTATATTACTAAATTATAGGAGGGTGAAATGACCAATGATGCTATTAATCAGTCCTTGAAATATTAGGATACTAAAATAACTCGGCAAAATATTCGATCAATTCTCGCGCATTATCTTCATGAGCAAGTTTCATTTCACCCATTCACTCACTCTCTCCTTCTCTCTTTCACTCTCTCCCTCTCTCTCTCTCTTTTGCTTACTTATTCAAATTATTTGCCTTTTCCTCTATTCGTTATACAACAGATCGTTATCACTTTATTTGTCTCTTTTAAGAACGGAAACAGTTTAATTTTAGTTTCAATGCCATATATTTCAATATTCACATTAATAAATTTTTCCTCTTTTTTCTGGAAAAATATTTAATAATAAATGAAATGATTTTAATTCGATTAAATCTTCTTTAGCTTGCATTTACCGTAGCATTTTAAATACTATAAAAATTTCTTTTTCCTGTTCTTATGCGTTTCTTTCCTCTGCCTTTCTTTCTCTCCCCCTTGCACTCTCTCCCTTTTATATATAATCGTTTCTTGGCAACTGTAAATTAAATCACATTTACATCCATAAAACTCATTGATTTTCGTTTTTATTGTAGTTTATGAAAGAGATTAAAACTTTAAAATATATATATATACGTGTGCATATGTGTGTGTGTGCGTATGTGTGTCTGTGCAGTAATCAAATATGTATAAAAATTCTTTCTTTCTTTGAAAAAAATATTTCTTATTTTATTTTACACTTCCATTAATTATTCTATCAATGTATGTCGATGTCTGTTACTTTTTCTTTTCAAAAATTTATTTTTTCAAATACTTTTGAATATTTTACTTGCTACGTAGCTCAAGGAATAAAAAGCTACTCCGTAGCGTGGCGCAAACCGCAACCGAACATTTCTCTTTTCCAGTTGATACCAGGTCGATCTACCGCTGCCACTACTGCAGCTACTACTACTACTACTACTACTACTACTACTACTACTACTACTACTACTACTACTACTACTACTACTACTACTACTACTACTACTACTGCTACTACTACTCTTTCTTCTTTTCCGCATTCTTCTACCTCATCGCCCTACTATTTTATCGATGATGCATAAATTTGCATTTTTTTAATTTTTAGTTAGAATGTTAACACTAATTTGTGCGAGAGATGATGGAAGAGATTAAAATTAGCTTATGAAGTTGTTGAATGAAGGAAAGAGGAAGAGGATGAAAAGGTGTAATATTGGCACTAATTTCTCAATAGCATTTCTCCCATCGTAATTGCTGTTATTTGTAAAATTTGAAAAAGTCAATAAGCTAGGTACAGGTGAATGAGCAATCAATTTAATTTAGTCATGCTATTTTCTGCTAAATGAATAACCTTATTATATTTTTTGCATTTCACACTGGCAAATGAGTGTCCGAAAGGGATTCATGTGGAACCGGAAAGAAAGACGAAGGCTAGCTTTTTCACTTCGATGCTACTAATCCTAGCACTAATAATAGCGATGAAATTGCACGATTGATGAGAGTGATAAGCATCACAGTTTTTTTTTTTCAATTAATTTGTGCCAGGTACTATGTTTTATTTTCCTTTCTCCTTTTTCATCCCATCTCTCTCTCTCTCTCTCTCCCTCTCCCTCTATTTTTGCACTGATGCAAGTGGTGGATGAAAATGATGAAATTTCGCGAATTGTTGCCCTATTTTTAAGATTGCATTTTGTTTTTTTTTTTCTCTCTTAAAAAATGCACTGCTAATAGTGAACATGACCTTTGTACTAATATCAAATGAAAATTTTCTTTCTAGTTTTGTGATTGAAATGAAGTTTCAATTTTTGAAATAATAAAAAGGAAGCAAAAAAAAAAAAAAAATCGACTAACAAATTATCGTACGTTGGACAATGAAAAATTTCGTACCATCGTTGATAGATCGATTTCTACATTGTAAATGAGCAAAGAGTAAAAAAAAAAAGTTGTTGCTAAATGCATGATTTTTTAATTAAAAAAGGCAATTTTTTTCTTTTCTTTTTTTTTTTTTTTTTTTTTTTTTTTTAAATAAGGAAATGACGCGAATGAGTGAAATGGCCGTGAAATAAGTATGAGGACATTGAGAGAGACGGGAAGTGCTTCAATGTTGTTGATTTGCTGCCGTTGTACGTTAACCTAATTTCGATCAACCTCATTTTCCCATCCATCTATCTATCGCTTCACTCCTATTTCATCCATTCTATCGGGTCATTTTGCACTGAATGGATGGATGGATGATGACTGGTTGATTCAGTATGACTGTAATTATAATTACCATTGACAGAGAGCTTGTTGAATAGGTTGTTACCTTCACTACTACGTCAAGTTTAATAATATGACATTACAGGTTATTTGCTTAAGTTGGTCAGGTTAAACGAAATACACACCCACACCCACACACACACCCACACACACACACACACACATACACACACACACGTACGCCAAGCAGACGGACAAGCACATCTATAGTCCTAATCCTTTTTTCTTCCCTCATCTATTCCTCCATATTTGAATAGTTTTTTTTTTTTAATTTTGTAGTATATTTGCATACTTTCAATTTCACATAATTGAAATCAAACTGTTGCTAAGAACGATTTGATAAAATCTCAATTGTAGGCTTCACATACATTTTCAATTCATTATTCATTTCTAATTTCCCATCGATTTATCATTCAATTAATTGAGATTTTGAGCAAGTTCTATCAATTTAGATATGCTGTGTTTTTATCCTACTCTTTCCTTTTCATTCACTATTTGATGATTGCAATTAATTTTATTAGTTTGCATTTAATGAATGAAAAAAAATTGCGAGCAAAATTTTCACGATGATTGTGCTACTATAAAGATTTACCACGTTTTCCCTTTTTCTTTTTCATTTCAGTTTTTTTTTTTCAGCTAAAAAATTACTAGGAAGTAATGATTGTTATTGCTTATCACTGATGGAAAAATTAGTGACAAATATTCCGGATGATAGTAATGGATATCAGTGCACCAATTTTTTAGTGGAGGAAGAGAACGATCCAGTAACTGTTTATTTCTATTCACTGATAAAAAAATTCATCCGATTATTCTCCAAACCATTTCCACATCAGGGTATTTTTTTAAGATAGCATCTTATCAACAACACTTTATCACAATCTTATCATACCATTGATATTTGAATTAATCATATTCAGTACGAATTCTTACGGCTAGATTTCAAATTCACGCACCGGATATCAATTTTTGCATTCTTACATTAGGCTAAAATCTGCAATGAAATTTAGAAAAAATTTTTTTTCGTTTTTGTTACAATTATCTAACAGATTGTTACAGCTCTAATCAGTCGAAAAGCATTGGAAGGTAATTGGAGCGATTTTAAACAATCACTTCCTAGCACCTATCGACAGGTCTGGCTTATTTTGTTTTTTAGTATGTAAAATTTTACACTTATTAGTGTCAACTAAAAAAGGACGTTAGAATGATATGATGTGGCTGATGAAGGGAGTGTGATGGAATTGGAGGTGTAAGTGAATTGTGGAATGGAAGAAGATGTGAGACAAAAGAAGGTCAGGAAATTATCATATGACGCAATCGTGACAGCGTTGTAAGTGGAACTGAATGGTAGAGAAAATTGAACGATCGAGATAATTTTATAAATTTCCCACTCATAAAATTCCACTGATTGATCTATTTTCATTATCACTATCAAATGATAAGCGCATACTTGTAGTGTTTCGATTTTCATTATCATTATCAAATGATAAATGTATGCTTGTTGTAGTGGTTAGATTATGAGTCGTGGTGGATTGTCTTGGGAACATTAATCGTTATCACCACCGTCTTATTTTCCTCGTTGTACATATTCTACAGTACGATAAAATGTTGCATTGCATCAAGCAAAACGAAAACAACCGATCGAAAGCGCGATTGCTGTAAACGACATTTACTTAATATATTCATTACTATATTCGTCCTCATTGATGTGTACGTAGTTTATGATTTTTAATTTTATAGAAATTTATTTTATTTTTTATAACTTTATATACACATATCAGTAATTTCAAGAAAATTTTCACAAAGAGTTTTCCGAGTTTTATAATTCAATAATTAATAATAATAATAATAATAATAATAATAATAATAATAATAATAATAATAATAATAATAATAATAATAATAATAATAATAATAATAATAATAATAATAATAATAATAATAATAATAATAATAATAATAATAATAATAATAATAATAATAATAATAATAATAATAATAATAATAATAATAATAATAATAATAATAATAATAATAATAATAATAATAATAATAATAATAATAATAATAATAATAATAATAATAATAATAATAATAATAATAATAATAATAATAATAATAATAATAATAATAATAATAATAATAATAATAATAATAATAATAATAATAATAATAATAATAATAATAATAATAATAATAATAATAATAATAATAATAATAATAATAATAATAATAATAATAATAATAATAATAATAATAATAATAATAATAATAATAATAATAATAATAATAATAATAATAATAATAATAATAATAATAATAATAATAATAATAATAATAATAATAATAATAATAATAATAATAATAATAATAATAATAATAATAATAATAATAATAATAATAATAATAATAATAATAATAATAATAATAATAATAATAATAATAATAATAATAATAATAATAATAATAATAATAATAATAATAATAATAATAATAATAATAATAATAATAATAATAATAATAATAATAATAATAATAATAATAATAATAATAATAATAATAATAATAATAATAATAATAATAATAATAATAATAATAATAATAATAATAATAATAATAATAATAATAATAATAATAATAATAATAATAATAATAATAATAATAATAATAATAATAATAATAATAATAATAATAATAATAATAATAATAATAATAATAATAATAATAATAATAATAATAATAATAATAATAATAATAATAATAATAATAATAATAATAATAATAATAATAATAATAATAATAATAATAATAATAATAATAATAATAATAATAATAATAATAATAATAATAATAATAATAATAATAATAATAATAATAATAATAATAATAATAATAATAATAATAATAATAATAATAATAATAATAATAATAATAATAATAATAATAATAATAATAATAATAATAATAATAATAATAATAATAATAATAATAATAATAATAATAATAATAATAATAATAATAATAATAATAATAATAATAATAATAATAATAATAATAATAATAATAATAATAATAATAATAATAATAATAATAATAATAATAATAATAATAATAATAATAATAATAATAATAATAATAATAATAATAATAATAATAATAATAATAATAATAATAATAATAATAATAATAATAATAATAATAATAATAATAATAATAATAATAATAATAATAATAATAATAATAATAATAATAATAGTAATAATAAAAAATTGCATAATATTTGATAATTTGATGGGGATCATTCAGTTTTGCGGTATCATCACTGCTTATCAGTAGCCAATATGCGGAATATGGTGCAGATGAACTACCTCGACGTCTCAGTTACTGCATTGATGATCTCTCATATTACAAGAAAGAAACGGATCAAGTTTGTTTTCATTTTCTCTTACAAATACTTAAATTATGTTTTGTTAAGGTTTTAACGAAACAGAAGAGAATGATTAATTTTCATAATTAAGTTACATATGTGTTTACATATGCTCGTTGAAGATATCCGTCTGTCTTATCAATTGCTAAACGTTATCAACAAACTAGGCTGTAACACTTCTGGTAAATTCAATTAGCAAGCGTATTAAGGAAATACATCGTATCAGTATGTTAAAATTGGAAATTACTAAATTTCCTTAATATTTCCAATAATTAGACTCAAATTTTCATTAAATTTTCGATCAACCTTTCTTTTTTGCCAAATTAAAAATTAACAATTGTACTGCTAGGAATGTAAAATGCAAGAGAATTTTTTATCGAAAAATTTGCAGAAATTTGAAATTTAATTTTAGAGAATTCGAAATACACTAATTGACGATTTTCAACGATTGAATGAATCGTTATCTGCTCTGATTGCTTCTGGCGGTGAACCGATTGTGCAACATGTCAAAAAAATTACTGGCGCACATGCAATTGATTCGTTCCTTAATATTTCCAATGGTTAGATTTAAATTTTTATTAAATTTTTACCTCAAAAAAAAGAGGTAAACAAACGAATGAAAATTTTTTTTTTCGCACTTCCATTTATCAATGACTAAACTCTCACACCTTTCGATTAATCGTTTTTTTTCATCAATTCCTAATTTTTTTATTTTTTATTTTTTAATTATTATTATTGTTATTCTCGCGTAAAATTTTCTATTGCATAAGTTGAATTTGTATTATAAAAAAAATAAGTGATACTGAAATACTGTAGAATGTATTTATTTCCAAAAAGAAAGAAAAAACACCATTAGCTGATTGCTCTTTATCTAATTTAACAGAATCACTGATTTTTGCGGCGCTTTGTTTGTTCTTTAGAAGCTCAGGAATTACTGAAAATTGTGGCTGAAGACGAAAATGAATTGAAAGCATTGAACGGTGAATTATTTCTATTGCGAAATGAGCTAACTAAGCTGCATCGAACGTCAGTCAGTGAACTCGACGATTGCATTAATAGTGATTTTCAACTTGTTAAAAAACACTGTCAGGAAATTGAAAGTGAACTCTCTGATATCGACATTATTACGCTTCACCTTCGACAAGTAAACTAAAACTTACTATTTAAATTTTAGTAAAATTTTTAATTAAATTAATTGTTAAATGTTGATCGTGTTTTTGTTACATTAGTTTAGTAATGCAAGAATCATGTGCTAACCTCGACTTTCAACAATTCTGATAATTTTTATTAATATTTAATGGAAAACAGAATCTAATCACTCAGTTGGTTTTATTAATTACTTATCTTTTTTTTCTCTCTCTCCCCTCCTCCTCTCTCTCTCTCTTTCTCTTCCTCTTTCTCTTTTTTTTTCTTTTCATTCCAGGATATTCTTAATAATGATACAATGAATGTGTTGAAAATGCTGGCAGAATCAAACATTGCTGAAATATTTGTTGATGCAATATCGGACTTTAAAGATGGTGAAATTGAATTAAACAAAAAAGTACAAGTGAAAGAACAAGGTTTAATTGTTGCTTAATTATTTTAAAAAAGTTTTAATTAATCAGACGCGCGACAATTCAGCAACGATTCATTTACTGTTTCCTATCCTTCTTTTAATAGAATTATTCACTCTCTAATTTCTATTTTAATTTTTCAAATACTATGCAATTGCAGCGGTAATGATTGATGGTTGAAGAAAATAATAATTTTAGTGAAATAATTTTAGCAATTCAAACAAGTGTAAGAGAAATTCAAAGTGAACTTTTACGTATTGCTGATACGTTATCAACGCAGCTACGACAAATTAAGCCTGAATTATTGCACAATTTATTGAAGCGATATATGGGTGATAATTACCATAGCATTGTCCAGTACACGTGTGTATTTCTCGTCCTTCTTTCTTTTTTAATTCATATTTATCAAATTTTAATTTAAGGCATAAAAAATTATAACAAATATGAATTTAACATTGTAAAATTATGATTGGGATTTTTCATTTTGAGAAAATTTAACAAGTAATATTTCAAACTATTTCCACTATTTATTTCAAAGTGTAAATTTGGTATAATTTTAGATGGTATGCTTCTCTGACGTTATGTGCTATATTTTCATTGAAGGCGCTTTATTTCTTATTTGCATTATGCTACGGTTGTTTTGGAAGACGACCAAGTGATTATCGAAATGATTGTTGCGTACGATCCACTGGCAGTAAACTTTTCGTTTGGTAAATTACTCTCTCTTTCTCTTTCCCTTTCTATGCCTCTCATTTTTGAGTTTTATTTTTGAATTTATTTTTGTTGCAATAAAAATAAGAGAATTAGCTGTGAAGATGATGATGATGACGGTATTGGCAGAATTAGCAAAAAAGCAACAACAATTAGTAGTAATAGTTAATAGCATAATTGAAAATATAATTTAATTATTGTTATCATGCAATTGATCATTTTGTATAAAGTTAACACTAACATTTTAACTTCATCAATTTCTTACTAAAATTATCGTTGATAGTATTCATACATACAGTACAGTATGGCAGATTATTACAATCCTTTCATTTTAAACTCGAACAATTATCACTTTCATTTTAAATCTTTCTTCCACTAAATTTATAATTAAGCAAAAAAAAAAAAAAAGAATTTGTAGCGGTGTTTGGTTAGCGATAATACTGCTACCGATGATAGCTGTACTAACAGCTTCCTTACTGTTAATTGGCGTCAATGCCTATTCACTTGGTTGTTGGCCGTTGGACGATCCATTTGCAAGGCCTGATATGCTTTCGGTAAATTGTTTTACACAATCTATGATGGCATATAAATTTGTGTGGGATGAGGAGTTAGATTTAATTAATTAATTGAATTATCATATGTGATAAATGAAATTTTGCATTAGCTATATAGCATTGATTTTTAAAATGATAATTTTTAAAATTAGTCATAATTTTTTACTATAATATAATTAATCATAAAAATTTTTTTCTTTTATCGTTATAATTAATGTTACAGCTTAGTGAACGCATGTTTGATGCATGGCGTAGCAAGCAAATTGAAGAAAATTTATCACCACTAATGAATCAGTTATCACTAGCAAATGTGATACGATCATGCATGCGTAACGAAACATTGTATCATATACTAGCTATGGATAACAAGTATCATTTGTATGATTTACGACAGTACGGTAAGGAATTGTACGATCGTTTAGAATTGAATATTGAAGATGCTTTTTCGAATATCAGTTTTTCTAAATCAATTGCAACATTTGCTTCACCGGAACAACTTGCAATGCTACATCAAATTGTCAATATTACCATCGAATCGAACATTCCACTAATTTCTCTTCAGGTTATCTCTTTCTTATTCCTATTTCATTGATTTTGTTACAAATTTAAACTGCTCAAAATATTTATTGTTTTTTTTTCTTTTTCACTTTTTTTTCAAATTTTTAAGAATGAAGAAAAAAAAACAAGGGAATTTAGATTAAAGATAGTGTAGAGCAATTGGAAAAAATCCCTCGACTGATAAGTTTCATCGAAGATGATCATGCTATTGAAAATCTTCCACGATCTGTTCAATCAATTGCTGAGCAATGGCGAATATTTCAGGTTAAGCATTTTTCTCATTCTCGTTCATTTGACTGATTAGAAATAGAAGATAAAATGGGAAAGGAGGAATGAATAAGTGGAAAATGCACAGTTATTTTTCCCCATTACTCATACTATTAATCATCTAAAATTTAATAAAATTTAACATCTTAAAAAAATTACACATATAATATTTATTTATTCAAATATGTTTGAAATTATTTTAAATGAGTCAGTTTTTTTTTTCGGATAAAAATGTTTGTAATTAATTATATTTGAAAATAATTTAATAAAATTTAACATCTTACACATATAATTTATTTATTCAAGTATGTTTCAAATTACTTTAAATGAGTCAGTTTTTTTTTCGGATAAAAATGTTTGTAATTAATTATATTTGAAAATAACCATTCATTCATGTTGATGACACTTCAAGCATACATATTTAGCTAGCAAACGCTTGATAGCTGCAAATAATAATATTTCATTTAGATACGAAGTGTAAATCCAGCACTGTTAAATGCTGCTAATGCGTTAAAAATGCTTAATGAATTAAATGATCGGTTGGAACGGATTACATTACCGAGCGTTGCACTATCAGCTAAGCTACAACATGCGCAAGTATTGCTATCAACAAATTTGAATGAGTACTTTCGAGTGGCGGCTGATCAGTTGGTGCAAGAGATGGAGCAACAAATTCGAAAATACATTGACCATGTTCGCATACAGGTGACATAATGCTTCTTCACTGATCAACAGTGATAATTTTCACAAAATTTAAATGGATTGATTGAAAAGATGGAAAGACAGAGAGAGGGAAGTTAAAATTGTTCCATCTTCGAATATTATCTAATAGTAAATTTAATTGGGAAGCACTTAAAATTTTAATTGCTGAAATTGATGACAATGTATTTGCATTTCATGTTACTACAGAAAATATGACATAAGCGAATTGCTATTTCTCAACTAACTGAAACCAGTTTTAGAAATTTTAAATTGGAAAAGGAGTTGTGACATGGAAAATTATTGCCGTAAATGATATTTTTTGTACAACCGCAAAAACCTGCAAAAAAAAAAACAAACAATTTGCAAACATACTAAAATGAGAAACCCTGTATTTTCGTTGTTAATTTCATTCATTCAATAAAAGCATTGCTAAGATATCATTTTAAATTAGGAAGATAACTAAGTGTAAAATCTAATTATGATTTAATGTAACATGGGAATTGGAATAATTGATATCAGATCGCTCTTCTGCATCAGTGGATCCATAAATAAGATGCAATTTAGATTCAACTAATAATTGATAACATTTCCACATAGATATTAGTCAACTACACTAGAAACTTCCGGTAATAATAATTAATAATAACAATAACAGTAATAATAATTAATAATAATAATAATTAATATAAACATTTGAAAGTTTGATTTTCATTTAAATTTTGAAAAAAACCCTTTCTCATACTTTAACTCTGTTATGAGCCAGAGGAAAAAAAATGATAATAAAGAAAACGTAATGTAAAATATTTTAGATAAAAACTAATTAGTTTAATAGTGAACTTTTGAAGCTTTTTGATTTTTAATTAATTAATGAGTTAAATTACACTCATTTAAGAATGTAAAATTACAGATGTCAACGAATGTATCAAGTTGCGTTCCATTGTTTAACATTGCCAAGAGAACACGCACCGTACTATGTCAAGCTCTTGTTGATCCATTTGTTAGTTTTCATTTGTCAATTTCTTTCTCTGCTTTCTTCTTCTGTTTGAAATTTTTATCAACTTGCTGAATTATTATCATTTGTTCGAAATTCGAAATGATTAACAAACATCTGACGATGCTTTTGTCGTTACAGTGACAAAAAGGATGGATTTTTGTCCTATTATTGATTGCACTTGGTAGGCACTGAATTTAACGATTAGCATTTACGAGCCTTCCGCTTTTTCTTCTCTAGCAAGGCCTTACATTAGGTGATATCCGATGCATTCATGCCATCCAAATAGGACTACTCCTAAATAATAGATCGTCTAGTCGATGTTGAGGATAAATGGGCATATCGCTTACGATCACATTTTACAGACATAAAAAAATATTTTTTTAAAATTTTAGTCATTTAAATTAAAAAAAAAGGAAGGAAATTATTGCGCTCAATTCCTTTTTTTCGTATTCTATCATGTAATGACTAAAAATGTTTGGTTAAAATTTTTGTTAATCATATCATGCACCTAACTTTATTTCCTTTTTTTTTCCATTTAATCAGTTGATGATAAACATCAATTATCACTTCATTAGCGTAATAACATGATAGAGTGTTTCTAACAAAATTAAGTTTATCAAAATAAGAAAAGAAATGAAGGAAGTTGTTGGATTAATTAAATATTAAATTTCAGAATGGTGTTTGGGCATCAATGGTCATAAGTATTCTGTGCACGATACCGCTTATCGTTATGGGATCTGCAGCATCTGCATTGTACAAGAAGAAGCATCCCTACCCGAAATAGTAATTTTTAATTTTTAAAATAAACTTAATTAAAATTATTTGGTTTTTTTTTTTGTTCTGATCAGTATTATTACTCGGTTAATTTGTATTCAAAAAATAACCATTTAATTCTTTCCATTAATTTTTAGCATTGTAAATGAGCCAGGAAATACGGATGGACATGAAACATCAGGTGCACTTGTTACCGATTCATATGATGTTAGAAATAAGCAGCAAAAATTGTAAGTTTCACTTGAGTACGGTAAAGTGTATTAAATGCGGCAAACTGACAGGCGAAGAAAGTTGATATGATGGCTGTTTCTTTTTCCCTCTTCATTTTAATCTAATCCTTTGTTTATTCAATTATGAACTGAAACTTAACTCCTTTTTTTTCTTTTTTTTTAGGATATATCCAAATAGCAGCTATGCGATGTACTTTGGTTATCCACCAGCCTATCTGAGAACTAGAAGTTGATGTAGTACGGGATATCTGGTAATACTAACAACATTTGTTATGCGTTCATTTTTAATTATTCTCGTGTTCCCATCATCAAAGTCATCTTTTTTTTTTTCGCCAATGCAGTAGACGATGTGTGTGATAATAGTTTTCCCATCTTTTTTTTTTTTTTTTTTAATGTTATGGAATACATTCTGATATTTTACAGTGTAACATATGACGACTGACTTACTCACATTCATAGACTAATTTTACACGTTTGTGATTAAAATTTTTTAAAAAAAAAATGAATTCTATCTCAATAACTTTATTTACAGTGTAGTGCTATATCATCACGAAATTTTCCAATCAACAAATAATTCAGTGATGTTTGAAAAATTCAAATCAATATAAGTAAGCAATGAACTGTGAAATGTTCATTGTTAGGGATTAGTTTATTAAATGTAATAAACAAATTTTCATTTTTTTCTTTTTTTTTGAAATTTCTTCCACAATTCATAAAATATTTTGCTTTTTCCTTTTCTTTCTTCCCTCAATCATTACCAGATGTTCCACGTTAGTAACGTTTCAGGAACACTTAAAATTTCTTTTTTTTTTTTGTTTCAAATCATTCTCTCTTCCAAGCATTAAATTTAACAACTGCATTATTTAAACAGCGACAGCAACAACAACAACAACAACAACAACAACAACAAAAAGTGAAAAGAGATAGGAGAATGAGGTAAAAGAAATGGATCGGTTAAAAAATTTCAAATGAGAAACAAATTTTTCATATAACGTATATATCATTTTTAATGGTTCAGCTTCAACCGATGATTCCTTCTTCCATTCGATTCACATAGAACAGTTGCTTTTTCTTTCTTTCTTTTTAAAGAATCGATAATGTCAAAAAAGAGTTTTTTTTTTTGAAAATTTAAAGAATTAATGAATTAAATCTTACTCTAACAAACGACAACAACAACAGCAGCAGCACAAAAATTGTTTTACCAAAAAAAAAATTCATAAATTCTATTTCAATTGATTTAATCGATCCAAAGTAAGAGATATTATCAGATACATATCACTGGTAAATGTATTCCGGAAATTTTGCTAAAAAAATATCGGAAAAGATTTGCTATGCATTCACCTTTCCCTTTCATTCATTTCCATTTTCCATTGCATTAAATGATTCTCAGTTACCGCTTTCCATCCCCTTCTCTCTCTCTCTCTCTCTCATGACTTCTCTATCCTCTGTATTCCCCTCTTCTCCATAAGGAAAAAATGTTTCAATGCAATGGAAGAAATGAAATTTATCATTTTTTTCCAAATAAATGATAACAATTCCATCAAAGTAGAGGATGGAGGAGGGAGGACAATCGAAAATCATTACTATTCTCTCTCTCTCTCTCTCTCTCTCTCTCTTCCCATTTCTTCTACCGTTTCCCTCTGTTTTCCTCTTATTTTGATTAAAATACGCCTTGGCTGCGCGAATAATTGTTACATCTGGTTGTTACTTTATCATTTTAAATTCAAGAATTCGGATCCGATCAATACCACACGGAAAATTTCCTTTTTTCTCGGCAAAAAAAAGGGATCCGGTCAATAGCATACGAAAAATGTTAATTGTCAATTACATGTTTTTGAAACACACATCAAAAAAAATACATGCTTCAGCAAAAAATAAAAAATAATTTCCTTTTCATTTCACCTTGTTTCATTTCATCTTTTTTTTTGAAAAAAGAGAGAGAGAGAAGGCAGGAAGAGAGGAATGATGACAAGGATGGAGTTTGATGAATCATTTAGCTTTTCAGCCTATTTTTACATTTTGTTGTTTTGAATTTGCTAGGAGAAAGAAAAAAATATTTTTTTTTTTTAAATTAAACAAAAGGAATGGAATAGATGCGCAGTGAGCGTTACGTATTGAAGGAACTGATCATTTCATTCTTTTTCATCTTCATAATTTCCATATGAAATTTATTGTTTTTTTTTGTGAAGTGTCAGACTAATTAGCAATTAGGAATGATTAGCAATTTGAAATTGCTTTCGCACGTATGCTCCACTTTAAGTCAATTTTTCTTGAAAAAAAAAAGAGGGGATGTCGTAGAAGAATAATATGAAAATATCTTACAAGATAGATCAGCAAGGATAGTTAGCATTTATAACGTTTTTTTTTTACTTTGTCGATGCTCTAAGTAAAAGTTACAGTATTCTCAAGGATTCAAATGAGATTAATTAAATCATTAGGCTAAATGAATGAAACAGTTCAATTTTTGTTAGCATCACAATTTTCACTAACACCCAACTGTATGAACAATATCCGTTATCCGGAAAATATATCACATAATAAATGAAGTGGGATAATACTGGTAAAAATGATTTTTTTTTTTAAAAAAAAAGAAAAAACTAGGTAGAAAATATTTCACAATTTCATTTTTTTTTCTGAAAATTTGCAAAAAAAAATTATAATTTACAGAAATGGAGCAGGAAAAAAAAGGAGAGAAAATATGCGAAAAATGCCGTAATTTAGAATAAATGTGCTATTTGCAATAATTTCTTTCATATTGTTAAAAAAAAAAAAAAGAAATTTAAATTATGCGCTACAAATGATATTTTTGCAATAAATTTGCTAGTTAATTCTTAACAAATATCTACAATAATTTTGCAATCGATTAACCAATTAATTAATTAACCTATGATGAAAGGAAAAGAGCGCAAAAATGAATGCGACGAATGGTTGTCGGCATCATAGTAAGTGGTGGTGTGGTGTGCATGCATCAGATAACATTATCATATCGTATCACTCATTCCTTGCTACTCTTATGAATTAAAAGAGGTTAAGGTTACTTGAAAAGGTGGAGAGAGAGAGAGAGAGAGGGAGAGAGGGTGGACGAGTGAGTGACCTCACAATTAACCTATTACCTGTTTAGGAATGGGAAAAAGTGAGCGGAATAAGAAGGGAAGAGAATATTGCAAGAAATTAATTTGCTTTTTTCTTTTTGAATTATCTTTGTTTTTTGTTTACTTTTTCCACTTCCTTTTCTTTTAAAAGAGAAAAATATATAAGGAAGAACACACACACACACACACACACACACACACACACACACACACACACACACACACACACACACACACACACACACACACACACATACACACACACACACACACACACACACACACACACACACACACACACATACAACCACATAAATGAAAAGGTCTTTTTTTATACACACATATAATGGATAGGAAAGAGAGAAAAGAGGGGAGAGAGAGAGGGGGGAGAGGGAAAGGAAGGAGAGGGAGCGAGAAAAGTTGGAGAAGCAGCAAGAGAAGAGATTGGTAGAGTGACAGAGGTTTGATAACATTAAAGATTAGCAAGAACATCATCTGCTCCATGGCAGTAAAGATAAAAGAATGAGTAAAACCTAATTGAAACATCACGCACGTAACGGATGAGAGATGCATTTGTCAAATATTGGAATTACCGGAATTCCGGATTTTGTTCCTTCGATACTTTATGGTTGTTGCGATATGCTGCTGCTGCACTTCTCGTCAGAAGAGCGGCTGAGAAAAGAGGAGGAAGAAATTGATGGGGTGGCTACCCTCCTCATATTAGGAGTAGTTGGCACGAGCAGACACTGGTGCTTAACGCTTTAACGGTGGCACCATTCCTTCTCCACTTCTTTCGTCTTGTCCCGTCCATCCTGTCCGTCCCGTCCCCGTCGCGTCCCGTCGCGTCTCGTCGCGTCCCGTCCCGTCCCGTCCCGTCCCTTCTTGTTCTGTTCCGTCTTGTCCTGCCTACCTTATCCCTATCTCGACCCATCGCATTTCATCCCGTCCTGCTACTGCTGCTGCTGTTGCTGCTGTTGCTGAGGTGCTGCTGATGATGATGTCTGTAGACGACGACGTTCAATCACTTGGCTTTTAAGCGGCAGACCATTCATTCTTTTCAAGTTATATGTGTGTACGTGCGTGTGTGTGTGTGTGTGTGCCTGTATGTGCATGTGTGTGTTGAGAAATTTTTGGCTAGGCTTCAGAAGGTGCTCATTCTTCCATTAATCGATATTCCTTGTGGTTACCGTGAAAGTGGTTAGCAAATAGCTGTCGGTTTGCAGGTTTACACCTTGTTCATTCAGTTTGCAATTTTACATTTGAAAAGATTTGAGAAGTAATTGAAGTCCATTTTACCTCGCTTTCATCCACTTGGTTAATCAGTCAATTAATTAATCTCATTGAAATATTTTGAAGAAATTTCATTTCATTTCTGATATTTTATTAAAGTACTGGTAATAGGTTGCGAGATGTTGTGGAGGTGAATAACGAGAGACGAGGTAGTAGAGAGTGTGTAGGAGGAGGAGGAAGAGGAGGAGGGGAGGAGGAAGAGGAGGAGGGGAGGAGGAGGAGGAGGGGAGGACGAGGAGGGTAGGAGGAGGAGGAGGAGGAGGAGAGGGAGAAGGAAGTTGCTAAGATTTATTGTTGCATCTCTGTTGTACTAGGGAGGGAGGAGTCATCTGGTGCTGTAGACTCTAGTAGACGGAGAGGAATGAACGGAAGAATGGAGAGGGGGAGGGAGGGGAGGAGAGTGTGTAAGCATCGTTGTGAGATGATTGGGGAAAAGATGTTGGTGCATTGATGGGATAGGTCAAAGGTTAACCTTTGCACAATAGCGGCGTCGCGCCCACTACGATGGGTGTGCGAGATGGTGCAGTCTGTTCACATTGGCCAAAGTAGCATGTGGCGAGAGGTCAGATCGGAGATAGAGCTGGTGAGCTGGATCGAGATGACGGAGACGACGTTGATAGTGTGGCTATGAAGGAGAGGGGTTGTTGGTACGACGTGGTACCCGTTGCTATATGCTCGCTCGACAACTCAATCGTGACCGTTGTCGTCTCCACGCTATCGTTGATGATCCTGTATGGAACGTGTGCTGGTGACCAGACGCGATTTTATGTAGTGCCTACTTATGTGTGTGTGTGTATGTGCATGTGTGCGTGTGTGTGTGTGTGTTACCGGTGTGAGGTAGCCCACGGTCAACCCGTAGATCCGAACTTGTGTTGAGATTTTCTTTCGAACATGAGCTCGGCACTCGGGTAGATTGCGTGCCACCATATCATTCCAACCCGTACCATTTTTATCCATGCAGTTCTCGATCCTATCGTTTCGTGTTTCTGATGGAAAGAGTTATCTTCAGATGCTGCTAACAGTCTCGAATGGTAGCTTGCTCGATGAGGTAGTAGGTTGTATAGTTATGAGTTGTATCATGCCGGAGAAACTGTCCAGCCTGCTAGCTTGCCGTGCGGGTCCACCAATCCTTCTTCCATTCTCAGCTGAGCGCTGTTGTTTTATCTACTTGCAACGAAGGATAAATCTAATCGACAATATTAATGTGCTAGGTCGATATGCTTGTGCATAACGATCATTCCTCGTTCAGCCATAATGATCAGGTCAGGTCACTACTGATGGAAAGGTATGGACCTGCTTCATACGACGATAACAATTTTTTCAATGATGTTGAAGCTGTTAGTATTCACCATATTTCTTCTGGTCATTATTTATATCAAATGTATGGTTTGTGTTACTTATCATACATATGTATAGTAATAAATCATCATTCCTTCTTATACATATATTTTTTCTGTTGATAGTTGCATTTTTAGCTTCAACCCTTAAAGATGGGATTATCGGGGAGTTTTTTTTTAATCTTTCGCTTCCAACGATAAAATCTGTCATCCTAGAAACAAACAATTAAAAATGATTCATTAGTTCTGCAAATTCAGTGATACTGATATGGAAAAGGAGGGGATAGTTCTTTCTTCTTACTAAGGAAAGGAACAGGTGTTCCATCTGGAATTTTGAACGCTAAAGCTATTCGTACTACAATGGGTTATTAACATAATCCTTCATTTATTTGATCTGTTGACCTCATTTGGTTGACTCGATAATTTGAAATAAAATTCATAACATTATTAAACTAAGAGAGGATCGATTATATTAAATGCTTCATCTAATATCAATTGTATCTTTGCGACAGGAATAAACATTTTCAGATTTGTTGAGTTTTGCAGTTTACAATTGATGATTCTCCCTCCCTCCCTCTTTCTCTCTCTCTGTCTTTCCCTCTTCCTCTCTCTGTTCGTCTTCCATTCCATCCACGCCCCCGCGCCCCCCCCCCCCCCCCTCCAGTGAGTTATGGGGAATTCGTTAGCTTATTCATTCACATAATTGTAGATCATTTCCATCCCATTGTATTGAATTTGAAATTTGCAAAATCGGTTACACGGAAACATGCTGTCAAAAGTATTCGGTTTGAAAAAATACCGTAAACAACGTCAATTCCCTCGTGTCATACGCTTCGCAGCGTACAAACAGTTCATTTCAGATTTTCATTTCAGTTATGACATCATTTCCTTCCCTTTTCACCTATAACGCCTGACCGCAAGACCTTTGGCATCCTTATCCGTTATTTCTCCGCTGTTCACCTTTTATTCTTTTCTCTTTCTCTCTCTCTCTCTCCGTTTAAATGTATCATAACTGAACGGTTGATCTCAACAACCACTTATCAATAATATTTTAAATCATAAATTGTTAAATGAAAAGTGAATGATGTTTATTATCATCATCTGTGCTATATTGAGAGCTACGCGTAAGGTTGAATGAACTTTGCACCAGAAAAAAAAAAAGAGAAAAAAATTGTACTTTAAATAACAAACAAGAAAAAAACGACGTATGAGATGCAAGCATTTCTCCATCATAACAATATTTTCCCTATTTTATAATTATTTGAAATTAGTTGAACCAACGATACATTGCGATAGATATTCATCATCTATTCTGTATTAAAATTATATCAAAAAAAAAATAGGGACTGTGCTGTTGACAGTGAAACTTCGATGTGATCAATGGAATGATAACATTATTGTACACGCGTAGTGTAACTGAAAACACAAAATCAGTATGCATCTTTTAACTGATGAGTGTTATCAATTTTATCATTGAGGATGAATGTAATTCACAGTGTTATCATCGAGCAGTAACAGCAACCGATTGCTAAAATTTGTCCTGGATGAGAAGCGATGCTTTCTCCATTTGCTTGTTTTATTTTTTAAAACTTTTTAGATGCGATTAAATTTTCTTTCACAATGCTATAAGTTTGTTTGAGTTTGAAAAAATTTTTTTTCTGCTATGGTTTGTTTCAATCGTGTCTATCCTATGTTTTGCCATCAATTATTGTACATGCATTCCATTTGGGATATTTTTCAACAGGAAAAATTGACACATGCAGATGACATCATACACATTCTGTAGATTTATTTTGCTTTATTTCTTCCTTGTTGCACCTCATCTGATTATCAATGTAATTTGACCAATTACTGTAATTTTTAATGTAAATTTTCATCAGCTTTTTTTTCCTTTATAATGTCAACGTGTAATTAAAGATAAATGATATTTCGAGCTTTCTTTTTTTTTTTTGTTTCCTTGAATTGAACGACGACGGTGCATTACTTCGTCTTTTAATTCAGGTCAGTAGTCTAAAGTGTTTATCTTCATTGCGTTTCTCTCTCTCTCTCTCTCTCTCTTATGTGCTTATGTGTGTGTAAAACAAATTGCTCACTTCAAAATACATAAAGTACAACTTTGATGTTTGGAAATGTTTGATCATTACAATAATATCCTTAGAAGAGCCTATGTAACACATCAACAAAATGATCATTAAAACCGCTAAGATTTTAATTTTTAAAAAATTTTCAGAATTTCCCAGACTTCTTTTTTTCTCAACGAAATATCAACGAAACAAAGTATTACACACTGTAAAATCGGCTTATTCGATCGTTTTATCTGTCCAAAAAAAAACCAAGCATGGGAAATGTTTTCTAAGAAAATTGCACAGGCACATGAACATGGATATGAACATTGAAATCTGATGTGAAATTGAATCGATTCATTTTAGAATGAAAATTTTTATTGATTTCAAATTATATTGATCCATAAAATTAATTTTAGATATTAATTTTAATGCTGCACATATTTTCATGTATTTGTCCAACTGTACCACTCACGTTTAAATGTCAGGTCGGTTGAATGTGTAGATAATTTGTGCTTTATTAATTCAATGCTTACCTGTCACCTCTTAACTGTTGT
Source organism: Litomosoides sigmodontis (assembly GCA_963070105.1). Lineage (NCBI taxonomy): Eukaryota > Metazoa > Nematoda > Chromadorea > Rhabditida > Onchocercidae > Litomosoides > Litomosoides sigmodontis. Next base: position 9,151,686 of record OY718806.1, read on the forward strand.
TAATCCTATTAATGAATGAAGTATATTTCTTCCTAATGTTAAATGTTACCTACAAGAAAATTATGTTAAAATTCCCTTCAATAATTTAAATATTTCACCTATGCTGTTTCATTTTTGATCTTTCAAAGTGTATTTGAAAATTTATCCTTGTCCAAAACGATGTGTTTATGCATAAATCAACCGTTTCATCCTTTTTTTTGCAAACCTAGACATATTGACTTGTCTGATATTTTTTCAAGAGAAATTAGAAATGAAATTTTACAAATTTATAAAGCATTTACTGAAACAAGTTTAATAATAGAAGAATGAAGTTTAATTTTTTAAATTATAATAAAATTTGTCTAAAACCACGTTTTCGAAGTATTGAAAAAATTTTCAAATCATACTGCATATCATTAAATGCGTGCTACTTTATAAAGCTTTAACAGCCTGAAGTATATTGAGTGTCGATTGTTAAAGCGTTGAATTCCTCTAATGAAGCATTATTGAATTAATAAATTCTTTTTTTTTTGGGGGGAGGGGGGAATAAACCATTAATTTTTATTGTTGGAATTACATATATGACACATATCAATATGTTTTCATGGATAATGCTTTTTGCATTATTATTCACAGTGACGTTTGCCGCAGGTATTCCATTCCACACATTGAAATCGTTTCAAATCTAATCAAATTCCAGTACTTCATTTCTCCTCCTTCATTTCAAATTCTATTAACAAAAATGAAAGACAAGGAGAAATTGACAAATGTAAGACGTCCCACTTTTTTTTTTCTACCTTCCTTATTTACTTACATTGTGACGCACTGATTTACGAATGATAGACCATACCTTTCCACTTTCAAAGTTGCGCTGACATTTTTGTCAAAAACAAATATCAACCTTGAATTACGGTTATCATGACAAGTTTGTCGAAATTTTGAATAAATAAAAATAGAAGAGCATAATTTATATGGCAAAAGCTTTTTCGTTTCACGCTAATTATACTCCTTTTTTTTTCTGCAAACAGTATTATTGCTAAGGATCGTAACATAAAAGTAAAAAGGAAGGGAGAGGGAGAGAGAGAGAGAGAGAGGTGGCAGAAAGGAGATGATGGGAGGACAGAGAATGTGGAAGAACTGGATTAGTTTTAAAAAAAAAAAGATCTATCTATAAATGAGGAATGAAATTCTGGAATAGGAAAAATTTCATATGGTTCATTTCATGTGATCTGGAAGCAAAATGAATGAAAATTAAACATCACATTATTTTAAAATACTAAAAGAAAAGAGAAATGAAAAGGAATTAAAAAAGAAGACGAAATCATAGTTAGTTATGAAAGTGCTTTCTTTTTGCCCAAATATCAATTTCGTCCTATTAATTAGCACAGAACACTGATAGTGCATACTCCTAAATATATTTCTTTCATCCGAGCCTCACTATCTTTTGCATAACATAGCCTTATGGCCTTTCATACCTTCTGCAAGCCTTGAAGAGTAGGTGTTGATGATAAGTGAATTATGTTGGCTGAACCATTTTAGCTGAGGAATTCAAACGAACCAGAACGGGTGCAAATTTCACTGAGTAAATGGTCTATCATTACGGAGTGGCATTTTTTGAGGTTAATATAAGAAGACAGGGCTATCTTGTCGTGAAATTATGACAGATAGAAAAAGAAATCTTAAGCTGAGTGGTATATGAATTAGCAAACTGATGTTTTCCATATAATCATTCCATCACCTCATATATTGTTATTCAAGGATCCAATTAAACAAAGTCTAGAACTTCTACAGCTCACGGATACAAATACTAGTTTTATTGCTTGCTCATGTGTAGGATACACTGCATTTTTCTTTGATGGATAAAAATTTTTCACATCGACCCAATGAATTTATTTAACGAACCGCATTTGAAACCTTGACGTTTTTGGGAAAACGTGGGTGGGTGTGTGTGGGCTGCTTTGTTTGGGCTGGTGGGGTTAAGGGGTAGACGCGGGGTGGGGTAGGTGAAGCATCTCTTGTGTGTCGCGTACGTGGCGAAAAATCATGCTACGTGGGTCATTCACACTGAGATTTAATATTGGATTTTATTAAAATTGCATGGCAGAACTTGCCATCTAACTTTCTGCTCCAGTAAGCGATCAAATTAGTAGTCCTAGTGTGCACGTCAATTTCAAACTTGAAGCTGATCAAGCGTTATTCCATCTGATTACTGGAATCTTTAGCCATCACTAATATTTCTCAGTAGCGACTGATAATTTCTCTGAAAGAGAGCTGCATCGTAAATAAATTTATTCATTTCAATATTACGTGATTCTGGTTTTAAATATAGTTTCTTCTGTCTTTATTTCAGTTTTTTAAAGTATGAAAATCTTGTCAGCTCTTTTATGCGCCATTTAACGTAGTAGTCGTTTTGGATAACAAGTGAAATTTTTGATCAGCTGCCCAAGTAGCAGTGTAGTATGGCAGACGTTCATTGACTAGTTTTGAAGTAACGCGATGTGACCTTAGGGCTGATTCTTTGGGGAGGAGCAGGGAGAAATAGAGGTTAACTGGAAAGTAATCCGTGTGATTTCAATCCTTTCGGCTTACTTTTGGCTTATAATTCAACCGCTGCTATATCACGCCATTCATTCGTAACAAATCATGTATTCGTATTTGAATTCTGTTTGTTAAACTTAACCAAAGTTCATTGTGGACGTTTATTGCTTTCAGATTGTGCGCTGTTTTAGTGTCGTTTCAGAGTACGAACAAGATATCTGTGATGAATCGTGGTAATGGACGTGATAAATTGTAAGTGTCACATGTTATAAAATTTAATGAATAGGTTTTGATTTCTGGAAAAGCTATTTAGCACTGCTTTCAGTGGCGGTGGTGGTGGCCGTAACTTTAGCGGTAGAGGTGGTGGAAGTGGCAATCGAGGAGGAATGGGTGGACGCGGTTGTCCACGCAGCTTCGGTAGCCGTGGCGGTGGACTAGGCGGTAGCCGTTTTGGTGGCGGTTTCAGTGACCGAAAATATGATTTTGGTAAGAAGTTCTCACACTGGTTCATTCTTTATTGTTTTTGCATTATTATTTGTTTTCATTGATTATATTGTCATACAAGACTGTGTAGTGTTCTTAACTATTGAGATGTTGAATTTTAGGAAGTCGTGCTGCCTCTGGCGGTAACAGTCTTCGTCCAATCGATTGGAGTCGTGAAAATCTTCGACCATTCGAAAAGAACTTTTATCATGAAAATTCTGCTGTTACGCATAGAGAACAGGTTCGTTTTTTCTAGCACAATATAAAGAAGTTGAGTTTGAAATGAAAAAAAATTATTCAGCAATTTCTAGAGCACAATATTGCCGTACTGATTTAACTAGATAAATTGTTTATTGACGCTTTAGTGGCCTGACTTTTAATTAATTATGTACTCCTCAAATTCCTTTTTTTAGGTCGAGGTAGATAAATGGTTTACGGATAATCAAGTTACTGTTGAAGGGAATGATCTTCCTCGTCCAGTTTTTGATTTCAAGGAAGCAGGTTTTCCGCAAGTCCTTACAGACATGCTTTCCGCTAATTTTCAAAAACCGACAGTTATTCAATCAATATCTTGGCCAATTGCACTGAGTGGCAGAGATATGGTTTCGATAGCAAAAACTGGTTCTGGGAAAACATTTGCGGTATTTTTTCACCTTTTCAATCAAGTCGAAACATTTGACAAAATGATTTTTCATATATATATATATATATATATATATATATATATATATATATATATATATATATATATATATATATGCATATATATATCCATCTACATAATACACTTTGGAGTGAAAATGTGTTAAAATCTTTTCGTTTTTGGACTATCGGATTTTTTCTAGTTCATCCTTCCGGCAATCGTTCACACAGTAGGACAACCGCCGCGAGGTCATCAAAAGAGTCCGTCAGTATTAGTACTTTTACCAACGAGAGAATTGGCTCAGCAGGTCGAGGAAGTAGCGAAAGATTACTGCAAGGCAACAGATCTCTCGATAACTTGTTTATTCGGTGGTGCTCCCAAAGCTACGCAAGCTCGCGATCTTGAGAGGGGTTCGAATTCTTTTGATTTTCTGAGCAAAAAATTGCGAGATTTTATTGTTATTCCGGAAAAAACCCACGAAGTGTGAAAATTTCCTAGATTGCATTACGAAACTTTTAGGTGTTGATATCATAATTGCGACACCAGGCCGTTTAATGGATTTTTTGGAAATAGGTAAAACCGACCTTCGACGATGCACTTATCTAGTACTTGATGAAGCTGATCGAATGTTGGATATGGGATTTGAACCTCAGATTAGGAAAGTTGTGTCACAAATCAGAGTAAGAATTCAATCACTTAAACAATATTTATCATAGCGATCTGTTCTTCTGGTGTCAAACATTATGGAGTAATTCCGATTTCAGCCTGACCGACAGACACTTATGTTTTCGGCAACTTGGCCAAAAGATGTTAGAAAATTAGCAATGGATTTTTTGACTGATGCAGCACACCTCAATGTTGGTTCGCTGGAGTTATCTGCAAATCACAATATAACGCAAATTGTTGAAATTATTGATGAATCGAATAAACAGCAGCGTCTCATGTCTATTCTTGGTGACATTATGAATAAGGTATTAATTCGTAGTTGTTGTTACTTTGTATTTACATACAGATATGTCTATGTTTATATACATTATAAAAGCCTATTTATTTAATGAAAACTGGAAGATTTTTCTAACCGAAGGTAAAAAAAAGACTAATCCGGTACGTTTGTGCTAGTTTTTTGTGCCAGTTTTTTTTAACTTACTCAGTTTCTTATCAAATCTCTCTTGTAGGTATGGAAGTAGCAACGTTATATTTCTGTAACATATAGAATAGATTGTGAGACATAGCAGTTATGCAGTTCATGTGAGCTTAATTTGTGAATTTTGTAACTTTTAACTGCTTCGCTAAGATTAAAATTTGCTGAGGAAGATCTTAGTCGTTTTTAAAGGAGTCAAAGAGCATACAGACGGACAACTACAACAGAAATGCATGGCGAAATAATCGCCAGAATCAAGTATCGCGTTCATCAGATGAGTTATGGGTCAACAAAATATAATTCTGGGATATTTTTTTGGTAGAAAACTTGGATCTGCTTGTGAGTTTCATGTCTATTGTTCAAGAGCAAATCGTTTTAGGAGGATTGTAAAACCATAATTTTTGTGGAAACAAAGCGCAAAGCAGATGACTTGACACGTTGGATGCGACGAGACGGCTGGCCGGCTTTGTGCATTCATGGTGATAAAGGTCAATCAGAGCGTGATTGGGCATTAAGTGGTAGGTTTTACTTTTCTTAACTTTTACTTTTGCGTGGAGCTGGAAAAAATTTTTCTGAGGAGCCTTATACAGTGGAAAGGAGCATTAAAATCAGTTGTTATATCCCCTCTTTATTTGTGTTGGTGTCGAAATTTTCAATTGGTTTTTCAGAATTTCGAAGTGGGAAAACTCCAATTCTGTTAGCAACTGATGTAGCTGCTCGTGGATTAGGTAAGTCGCTTTGTTTTCAGTGCTTCCAAAACATATGATCGGTTGAATGTCTGTGGAAGGTTCACATAAAGAATATTAACAAAAGTAGCATTCGGCGAGAGTATTTTCATATGTTCAATTACATTAACATTCGAGTTGGTGGAAATAGAGTATATTCTGATTACATGCGTATATGTATTCAATGAGCTGTTCGCAGCAATAAAATGGAGCGATTTTTCGTAATTAGGAACAGAAAACTCGCTCTTCCACCCGTCTAATACATTATATTGTTTTGGAGATTTAAATACTGATCTGGGATGAGGAAGCTTTGTGCTTGTGTTATGGCTCTGGCCAGTGACTGCTCTAGCGCGCGTAAAATGACATCTGAAGCTTGTTCGGTATTTTGAAATAGTTCTTTTCTGAGCTGTTTTTAATCGTAATAACGCTTTTCTGATAAGTAAATATGACTTTTGCAATTTGTGACTTGAAGATAATTCGTCTTTCGTACTCCTCAAATCACAGCAGAATTTTGTAAAGAAAATTAGAAAAGGATGAAAAGAAAAGATGAATGCAATCAGATCCACGCGCAAACAGAGGGGTCATTGTTGCTGCGTGTGCAGAATGGTCGTCAGCTGAAGGGAGGAAGTGGTCTGCGTTAAAAAAAAAAAGTTGGGCCGCATCGTACCTTAGCAATTTGGGCCTCTCAGAATTTGGAGGCTGGACCACCTGTTGCACACGCAAATTCATCGACAGGGAATTTATTTGTTATGGATTCAGCTGCCACACGACACAGCTTCCTCAGCTTGGTTACAAAATGATGCACTTAAGAATCCAGGTTAGATTTCTCACCAATCGATTCTCCAGGTTATCGTATCGTCACTATCGGAAATTTTGTTATATAATAAAATAGGTGCATCATTTGTTGCGAAACAGATCATATATTGAGCGCTTTTATCTAAATATTTGATGTAAAAACGTAAATTTGGTTGTCTGTCTGGGTATAATGGGGAAGGCTCGGATAGGTTGGAAGGTTTATTGGTTTGTTTTTGTCTTTTGGTTTGTATAGTGAAATTTGTTTGATTTTGGAGTGTTACTAAATTCATTCATTGAATTAGTTGCGGTGTGAGATCCATGTGTATACTGTACATCTGTTTGAACTTAGGTTCTCGAAAATATCGTTAATTTCAGAAGGATACATTTAGCAGTTAAATTTTTTACGTTACAAAGTAAGCCATAACGTACATAATATGCGCTTTGAGATATCTCAACTGTAAATTGATTTAGTGAATGAAAATCACGTCGAAAGGTTTTTTCATCTAATAAAAAAAGGAAAACTAGTGAAGAATGCTAATTTTTACATCTCATGTTGATTTTTCTGCACTGTAACATACTCTCGTCCAACGAATGCTATACCGGAATTTTTAATGGTTAGTTCTAGATTTGCGGGCAAATAGAAAGTGGAAGTCTCTCCACTTCAGACTTATTGAAATTTAAATTCAGATGTTGATGATATAAAATACGTCATAAACTTTGATTATTCAAATAATTCGGAAGACTATGTGCATCGTATTGGACGAACGGGACGACGTGACAAAACTGTAAGGTTTCCATCTATCTACTGAAATTTTTGAACTTGACATTTAACGACTTTTGAAAGATCCAAAAGTTAGTAAACTTGTCGCTCTATTTGCTTAGTTAGAAGCGTAATATTGTTTTTCAGGGCATTGCATACACATTCTTCACTTATGCGAATGCTCCAAAAGCGAAGGATCTAATAAAAGTTCTGGAAGAGGCAAATCAGAATATACCTCCGGAATTACATCAAATGGCGAAAGAAAATTTCGGTGGAGGACGTGGAAGGTGAGTTGGAGTCATGTAATCTGGCAAGGAACAATCAGTCCCAGCGGGACTGTTGTTCCGCTACATAAGCAAGTTGCGATTAGAGATTAGTTCGTGCGTAAAAATTTAATTTTAGATTTTGACTTCACAACTTCTTGTTATTTCTACAATTTTAGATATAGTGGAAGTGGAGGTGGAGGTTACAAGCGAAGTTATGGTGGTAGCAGCAGTGATTTCACCAAGAGGCCCCGGTTTGATGGACCAACACGAATGGGTTATAGTGACGGTTGGTGAAGAGTTTACACGCGATCTTAAATGCGTCCATTTTTTCACATGTCCCAGCTGTATCGAGTTGTAAAGCCTTTAGGAGGATATTGCGAGGAGACATGTGTTATTCAGGGAGCATGAGATAGTCAGTTTTTAAAGTGATTTTTTGTTTTAATTGATTGTTTAATTCGTGTTTGTTTGTGATTTGTTTCTTTTTGTGTTTATATATCTGTGACCACCAATTCACGCTTTTTTATAATGCGGAGTTATTTATGACATTTGTGTCAAATTTTGTTGTGATTGTATTATGGATCTTCCATATTGTGTGTTTGTTGTCATTTCAAATTGTGGCTGGTGCTAAAGTAATGCTATGATGGCATTGCTGCTAGTGTCAGTGACAGATTTGTTTCGTTTATAAAAATTATTTTTTTAAACAGTTAAGTGGGTATAACGAAGGGTCGTAGATTGTGAGGGTGGGACAATGAGAATCTAATATAGCTCTTAAAGAGAGGTAGGTGCCACATTCCGAATCACGTTGAAGGTGTTTTAACCTTTTAACCCAGATTCACTTTGGTATCTCATAGAGCCAGATAGGCTTGTGTTGCAAATACAGTTGAATAAAAGATTTTTTTTGTTACATTGTAGTAGTATTAATCGGGATACTCACGATAATTAAAGCCGGCCTGAGCCATGTGGGGCATGCGATGTATACCAGTAAGTCCGCTTTGTTGTTCTTTGGTGAGAGTAAATGAGAGTAATTCTGGCAGTGGTCTTTCTGGTTTCAATCTGAAATAAAAATCTGCAGTGGACTGGAACGAGTTGCAGGAAGCGACGGTCTCATGTTGCCGTCAGCAATGTTTCCTGCCATTTTATGTTTATATCCCCTTATTTCGGAAATCCAGGAGGTTCCATGTCCACAAACTAAAAAAAGTCATCTACGTTCTCGGTGGCGGCAGTCTTCGTATTTTTCGACCCAAGTAGCCATCCTTTTTCTGGAACAAGCCGCTAGCCATCTTGTAGCCGAAGCGTCGATGCATTTGTGCTGAGCCGAAAATCTTGTCGTGGAATTCTGCATGTGACAATCTACCAACTGTAGCCATGCATTCCCTTGACAGGACAAATTCATGTTTATGAGGTAGCTGAAAAAAACATTTAGTGATTTTGGTGAGTTTCCTCGTTCTTTTGTCAGACGCCTCGAACTTGCTACTACGGAAGAACTAGCCGGGATTTTAAATTAAATTGTGCACTACAGCATACATTGTGGTGGCTCACTACTATGTACAAATTCATAATAAACTTCAAATCGCACGTAGTCTTATAGGAAATGTATTTCTAATTTGAAATTTTTGTATTTAACTCCAAATATCAAATTAAAACTTCATAAGTAAATTTAATGAACTTACCCTGATAATAACAAAGTCACCCTGGTGTCGAATAATCTCAGCACATGTGCCAGCAGTAACAATAAAGACGTCATCATCAGTTGAAGGATATTTCCGTTCATTTGGGAATTTTTCAACTGAATTAACTAATGAGCCAGGTGCCAACGCTCCTAACGGATATGCATTACCTTCTTTTCCTATAAAATTATTGAAATTACAATAACTTTATAAATCAAACGAGCTAAAAAAGACTGTTCTATCACATGAAAATCCCCCAACCTTCCTGAGGACTTTCAGGTATGTAGCACGTTGTACTGATAATTTGTCCAGCTTTCATATTCTCCGTTGCTAGTATCCACCGTTTACCTTCCCAACCGGCAACCAGTGCAATAAAACTTGTTCTATTCGGGTCTCGCCGTACTTCAATAACCTTAAATGCGCTAAAAGGTATAGCGAGCCACAACCGCAATTAAAACTTTTAGCAGGAACCGTTCATGAAAAAAATTAATTGCTTAAGTGAAATAATTTTTTGCACATCCTACAATAGTACAAAAAATGTCCTTAAAAAATTGTTACTCGTTCATCATACGTGGCATCAGGTACTTTTGGCCCACGTCGATGAAAATCGATCATAAAATAGTCGAATTTGGTGCCACCACCGATATGCTGATTAACTTTTCGACCTGCCAAAAAAATTTTCGAATTTGGATACTGACAACCACTTTATACAGGAGAGTTTTATTTAACGTAATGATCTTTTACACGTTTCAGTGTGCTTCATATAGGACAGTGAATTGATGAATACGGATACGTGACCAGAAAAGCAAGGATATATGTGTGGAACATAATGATAATGAGACGATACAAAAGCAAAGTCAAACCTGTTTCAGGGTCACGTCCACCAAGGCGATGTAAAACTAATGGTTCATGAGTATATTTTCCTTTCGTTTGTTTTTTTAGATCCTCCATATCCCAAAGATATCTCGGTAGAGGTTTTGTTCCACGAGCAGGCATAAAACGCTTCGCCAACGCGAACAAGACATGGGGTGACAGTAGGTTAACACACCGTAGTGCGCTTTCAGAACCAGTTTGCATGTTAAGTAGAGATTTCTGAAATGTATTTTCAGGACCAAAATGTAAATTAATCAACTCATTAACAACATCCAACATAGATAGAGGGAGCTTAAATAACCTTATTTGTTGCACAAAATCCAAAACATCGAATGAGCAAAATGAGTTTAACACCTGGAGCAATTCACGCACATTATATATATAATCATTTATGCTATGAAAACACAAAAAAAGAAACCGTGTACTAATTGTTCGGTGTGATTGAATGAATTTTAGGCAAAAGTAACAAATCTATCATGTCGATCACACTTTCATAAATGGTATCACAATTTATAAAAGACAAGCCGTACAAAAAACTTACATTTCTTTTTCGAAAGTTTTTTTTTTACTTTTCGAAGAGAAAATGAAATGCCTATCACAATTCTATTACACTTAACAGAAACTAGAGAAGCTGCACCTAATTAAGAGCATTACGTAAAAAAGATGAAAGGACAAATTTTTTTGAGCAATTCTACTGAGGGACTATATGTAAAAGACAATGATAGATCAGAATTTTACTGCTCCGCTACTGAATCGCTGTCTGTTGAATGCCACATTCCAAAAGCTAGTTTAAAATTCATTCAAGAAACACTAATAATAAATACCACCAAATAATTACTATTAACAATGACGTCAGCTACTTACCTTAAAATATTGAGAATCCTCATTAAGTAGCAGAGAACACGATCACTATATAGAAAACTTTTGGAAAATGCATTTGCAATCATAATTAAACTTTAGTTATCATTTTCAGTAAAACAACAGCATAAACTACATCATAATGAATTTCAACTATTATTCCCAACAAAACATACGTTGCATTGGACCTCTCATGAATAAAATGAACAGTAATTGAATAAAACACCATTAATCAAATTTAAAGTATATTACACACCACTGTAAAATTGATAAATTTTAGAAATAGACAGAAGAAGTAGTAAAAAATTTCGATTCTTCCTTTTTGAGCACTTTCAAAAGACGATCAACATGTGCATTTGCTGATGCACGCGTCATAAACGGGCTTAATACGCAGTGTAATTCGTAATTAGAGGTAACCTGAAAGGAATTCCTTTACATCACAACAAGCAATAATTCAAACATTTCAACTTAAAATTAGCTTGAAGTAAACACATAATTTATCGCATGCAATGTACTCTCAGTGTTATTCAGATGAACACTCTCCGAGTTCAAAACTAATAAATAAGTAATGTAAATTTTCATTGAATTTCCAACTATTCCTAGTACGTAATTCCGAGCAACACATTTCAGTGTCTGGGGTAGTTTGGATGTTATAATGTCATCTTGCTTAGATACTAACTCCATTTAACATAATGTATTATAAAATTAAAAATTTTTTATCCTTATATCATTACGATGTTTAACTGTTCAATATACAGCATATGACACCATACAGGCTTTCCATACCAGCAGATTTAGCACTTAAAAAATAAAAACACAAGCTTACGTTCGACAGCAAACAACATTCCGGCCTTGTAATGAATAAGTGTCTCAGATTCGGTGTTCGCATTGAATAAGCATACATTTTTTTATAATATTCTTGGAGCTTTAGACATTCATCTTTTCCGATAAATGGCACCAAATATTGTGAAGAACACATCTGGCTCGAGCATCGATTCTTATACGTGAAATGCCACAAATCCGATGAAACATCCTATAAATAAATAATTTCCTGAAAGCAATCTGCAATACTTAAAAAAATATTTTTCTACATGTTAGCACGTCAAAGTGAAGAATACAACCTTATCTACCTGTAAATTAGTTCCGTTTAGAATTTATTAGATGCATAATAGAAATAAAATACCGTTTGAATATTGAAGGAAGAAGGATTCTCCACGGCATTCTTTAATGAAACACGTGACTTCGATGAACGTAGTTTAGTTATAATTGTTTCTTTCACACCACGAAGTGTCTCAAATGCACCACGTTCCAGAGACAACAGTAGCAAGCACGCACTACTGCCCTCCCAGATAAAAGACACATACGCGTAAAGGAAGCCCCTAAATTGTTTGTGAAATCATAAAAGACTTTGTTTTAACTGAACATTTTATAGTCAAGTCCACAAATAATTTTAAGCTTGAACAAGGAGTAAGATGTTAATACGTAAACGAATCCTATTTACATACTCGCTAATCAATAAAATGAATGATCACAAACGCATTTCGGCATATACTACAGACTTCGACCATACATGCACTATAATTTCAAGATTCGTTAGTTCCTTGTTATAAGATACAAATGTGAGGTTTCCCCTTCACTTAAATCACGTTAGATGTTTGAACATGTTTAAAAATGCTTGGAAATGGAGTATCCTACACAGCTCATTGATTGCTCCATTCATGACGAAAAATAAGAAAAACTCGATTAGTTTCCAAGAAAAAAAAGTACGTGTCGTTAAAATTCGGCAAGCATATAGGTATCCAATTATCGGCATTCTTCAGTGACGGGTTACAATCAATAAGATTGATAAGGAGATGAAAATCGCATGGATTTAATGCAATACCCCTCATTCGAACTACCGTGATAAGTTGTCGATTAGCTAAAACCAATCCGTATACAACATTTCTAATCTAAAATAAGATTAGTGAAAACAAAACAAGAATAACGAACAGCAAACTTTAATACATAATTCCAATATACAGAAAAGTGGAGGTTGAATCTTGACAAACTTAACTTTGCACTGTTGACTGCTGATAAAATTGCACTTGTGAATTGCTCTCGATCTGCAAAAGCCATGGGAAATATCCGAATCGAACGCATGAAGACTGCAATGTCGTTCCTGTAACCGCATACTATAGCATTTAAATGTCGGTCTGTACCTGAAAAGATATTTTCCAGGAATAGATAGAAGTTAATTAAAAGTACTTTCTTCACGTCTAAAATGTAGCATCATTCACAATTCGTATGCTTATAATCGATTTTTTGAAACATACGGACAGTACACATGACATCGAATACCTTTGAGCATAAATCGTAAATCAAAATTAGGTCCTTTCGTTTCAAAAATCGATACCAATTGAGCGCGACAAATTATTGAAAGCATCTGAAATGAGAAATCTCGTGCCTCGCCAAAACGCCTTAATCAGCATTTACATGGTGGAAATAAATATGACTATATTTCGTCATCGTCCAATCCTCTTACAATTTCCACATAACAAGCAAAGGGTTTGACATTACTGGACTTAAATTTTAAATATGAAAACAAATCATAACATAAAGAATTTTAAGAACACTCCTTCAACTGTTAAAATAGCGAAGAAAAAAATCTACCTGTTTGTAAACAAGATCCACTTGAGCATCCAACTGAAATCCGTCTCGTGAAACAATACATAAAATAAGTGGACTACGATAAGAGAACGAAATTTGCACATGCCCCGAACGAATTCGTTTTAGACTGTCATTCCATGAAGTAACAACCATAACGAATGTTTGAATGAGTGCGACAAGTGAGCATAACTGCTCTTCATGTCCACAGGATGCAAAAATCGGTTTACCTACTTCCGACAACACAAATACCTTAAAAATATCGAGGTGTGATGATACAAAAAATGCCATGGAATAAGTTCTACTCTAGATGACTAAAGCAGCCATTGCAATCTTTTAAAAAGTACCGTAAATTCACGAAGTGACAATTCATCAAGCAGAGCTTCATCATCACACCTATCTTCCTCATATGTTCCGTCGTCTGCTGTTCGCAAACCCTGAAAAACTATTTACTGCAATGCAAGCATGGACTTTTCTAGAAATAAGCTGGAATTCAGGAACTTATAAAATCAACGGAAAACAAACTGCTGCAGTCTTGTCTAGGTCAATATTAAGTTCGTCGTTTGCTTCTGGTATATTTGTGCCACCAGGCACAGTTGATGCCAATTCAGACCCAGAATCCAGCTTCACTATTCCATGTAGTTCGCCGTCACCATATTACCAACAATGACACAATCCTAGACACTTCAGAATTGCTGCACAAAAGATATACTTCGAGCTCTTCAAGGATTTTCAAATGCTTCGAAATCACAACTAGCACTCTCAAACTTCCAGATCAGTTCCAAGTATATCTTGAATACCAACCAAACCACTAACCCCCTGCTTTCTCTAAGTTCATTCATTCAATGTCGTTTCTCATATCCTAACTCATATTGCATACTTAATGAAATATGGAATTTTAAAATACCTTAAGTGAAAAAGCTTGTAAACAACTGCAATAATCCGTTAGTTACCATTAAGCCAAATGCACTACTTCCACAGTAAGTTATAAAATACTTAAAATAAGAATAATGTCCCAATAATGACATTTTCGAAATGGAGAAAGCTAAGTCCAGAACGGCATTAAATTTCATTCACTCAATAAATTCATCATTTTGTGATTTTACAATTGAAGGATAGTACAAATTAAAAAAAAAAAGCACGCAATTAGGTAATCACAACCTCGTATAAAACTAATAAAACAATAACTATGTGAATTGCAAAATACAGTAATGCACAATATGTACAAATTATCACATTTTATTTTATTAATATCAGTCTACCTTTCTTCCCTAGAAATTCAAAATTTCATCATTCTAAACATATTGCCATCACTGATATATCAAATACAAATATTCAAGAAATAGCAGTTGTGAAATGAATTTTTTTAATTCCTGCCTACGACATGGCATTTTTTAAAGTTAAGACAAACGATTGCAGTAAATTATTTGTATAAGACCTATTTACAATCTATTTATATTATGAAGCAAAACAAAAAACAAAAAAACATAGCTGTCTCATAATCCTGATAAAGAAATCCAATACGTCAACCATCAATTCAAAGGATTTCATGAGAAAAACAGAATGCGTCTTTACGCGAACCCAAGAATGTTTCTGTCACGTACTTTCGGAAATCTTAATCAGCATTCGCAATTTGCACATGTTTATAGAAAAATTTTTACTTTCTAGTTTCTAAGGAACGAATAACTTCATCCTTTCTGTATATGTCAGTCAGGTACCATCTTTCTCCAACAATGTTTGGATGTTCTGCAAAATGCAAATTTTTAGACTAACAAATTAAGGCACACATACATTTAAGTCAAATCATCATTACGAAGAATACAGGAAAGTTTTCACAGAAACTTGAGGGAGAGTTCTAGCATAACACTACGCATTAAATTAGAATTTAAACCCACCTTTTGCAAAACTAGATTTTTCGATAGTGTCTCCTCTAGCATACGTTGCAATCGCCGATTCATATCACGTATATCAGCAGTTGATTCATCCATACGAACCATTTCAAGCATACGACGAAACCGCAAACCTTGAATCATGAGATTACAGAAACTTCGGTGGTATCAAGGAAACCAATCTAGAAAACATCATACCAGGTGATGAATTTGCCACTTGCGGGCTGATATCGGGTATATTACGAATCCACTGTGCAATCACTTCGCTCTTTTCATCTACTTCTTTTCGTAACAAAGTGTTCTCCTCTTCGACTACGTTTAACTAAAAAGTAGTATGTGATATTAAAATCTGCCAAACGAAACCAGTGTCCCAGTGTCCATTACTCCTTTCTTTTCCCCTAAAAAATGTAGTTGGTAAAATATGCCACATATTAAGAAGCACTTACACGATCAATGGTTTCAGCATGTTTCTTTTGTAAAACAGCTAAACGACTAATTAATTCTGCATTATCAGTTTCTAACATTGATGCCGAACAAGAACTTTCTTCATCAAAATTCTGTAAATTATGCCTGATCGGTTATTCAAAACGACGATGAAAACACTGTTAATACAGTTAAAAAAAATGTTTTTAACTATTTTGGGACAAAAAGACTGTTATAAATAAACAGCTGTATCAAAACCTACCCCGTATTTTCTTAAAGTTTGAAAAAGAGAATGAAGTAATGTAAGTCAAGTCTGATTCTATATGTTAGCATACTGTAATAATTACAGCATCCAGAACCCCTTCGATGCATAGCGGCAAATTATTACAGCAATTCCAAACAAACAAACATGAAAAGAATTCCTGTCAGGTTCTGCCACAAATGCCCATGAACAAATGCTGGATTCTCCATCACCTTTCGCTTTGAAACGATCAGAAAGGGCACATGGTGATCCAGACACTCGTATTCGAGCGTTACCTGCAATTTATTTTGCATCCTATCAACCACGTCACTAATAAATTTCAACAGGTATCTGATGGTAGTTAAATTAGAAGAGCTGCAAATTAAAAATGGTAGCTAACAGAACACATCTACTATCTGTTAAATAAATTGATTTACATAATATTATAATATTAGGGTACTAATATTCCCAACCTCTGAATGATGAAGTTGTGCATAATATATACATATTATCACACCTAAATGAAAGGCAGCAAGTTATATGTTATCACAAAACAAAACTTACTGTGTGTATAGACATTAGCATCACTCATGCGAAGAATATCATCCAAGTGCTTTTCGGCTTGTTCGGCGCGTTTTTTCTCCAACTGCACTTGACGCCGTAATTCCTTTACCATTGAAGACTAGAAAAATAAAGGTTGAACGCAACTGCCAGCTAAAGACGTTCAACCTATGCAAACTTGATATATTCAAAATTTTAGTGTAGATTAATGAAATCAACGTTTGAGTGAGTGAACTGTCCACATCACTTAACACCAAAAGGAAAAAAACTCATCCTACTAAAGTGAGAAAAAAAGTGACCTGTTTCTTGAGCGCTACTTTGATTTCTTCATCCTTTCTCTTAATTTCTCCTTCATTTTCCTTTATTTTTGCTTCTAAAGCAATTTTAGTCATTTCAAGACTCTGGACTGCTGAAGTTTGTTCCTAAAAATTGGAAATTATAACGAACAAACTCAGAACCATTTAAAGTTAAACTTTCTAGTAGCATCCAATAGAGAACTCAAAAACATTTCGAAAATTGTGAGGCCATTCAACTTGAAATAAAACTATACTTCTTTAGAACGTTGCAATTCCAGTACATGCATGTTTAACGCTTGAATTTCAGTTCCAAATCCCTGCTTTACTTCTTCCCAAGCCGCTTCTTCCGCCATCTTCTTTTCCTAAGAATTTATCATCCGTATTTACTTAACCGAAGTCGTAACTATTTCAGCATATGCAACTGAAGAGCTACGATCTCCATCAAAATAGATTTAAAAGAATAATATCAAAGCTGACTACACCTTATAAATCCTATAGATTCCATTTGATACTTACAACTGCGGTATCAAACTGCTCTTATAATGCGAATTCATGAGAACAAACTTTTTCAGCTAAGATCTCAGCTTTCGTAATTCTCAATTCCATTTCGAGGATGTTTTGTAATTTTTGTCCCTCTTCTAACAGCGCATCCTTCTCGGAAGCAGCTTTCGCCATTTCCCTCAACCTCGCGCATTCCAATTCCAAATTTCGTGTGTATTCCTGTATTCATCAGTATACTCAATAATTTGAACTTTCAGAAACCCCTGTCATAAACTCAGTCATTTCGCATTACTCTAATAAAACTTCACAAATCAATAACTACTGTGTACCTGCAAATCATCAGTTTGCGACTGCGCATTAGAAGTAATGACTTCCATTAGTCCTCTATCAAAATTCTCCAATGAGACGATTGATTCTTTTTCTTTAACGATTTCTTTAACAGCCGTATATAATTGCACAGTTTGTTGCAGTTCGTGCTGTAAATTTGCTGACCTAAAATTAACTAAAAACTACAAATACTGACTTAGTGTTATCCAATCAAATTATGGTTCGATTCTATTACCTTACTCGCTCCATATTGGTTTCCTGGACTAACACCTCCTTCGATGACAGTAATTCCTGATTAGAAGCTTCTATCTGAGCTATCAGCAAATCTTTTTCTGCAAGCATTTCTGAAATAAATTATCTTCTTTAACATATAAACTGGATGACATCAAGCTGTGATTCATCTTACCGATTCTCACTAATTCACTATGATATTAATTCATTAAAACTTTATGAAAGAACGAATAACAGGTATAAAACAAACTTTTAAGTGAAGAGACTTCCATTTCTAAATCTGAATTCTTCTTCATTAACGTCACCACATCACTTTTATTTTGCTCTGAAAAACAAATTACTGTATTAACACTCAATTAAACGCGGGAAACTTTATTAAGAAACAGATGAATTAAGAATATTGAAAACATACAAATTAGATACACTAAACTCCCCCACATCTAGAGAATCTAGAAAAAAGAGTACTTGTTAATCCGCTCTCGGTACGTTCTTTCGCTTTGACTTCTAGAATCTCACACTGTTTCACTACCTAAAAAACATGTCCTGCTTCACATATTTAGTGATTACGTATGACGCATCGTAACGGCAAGTAGAGTAATAAACTCTATAAATTAATAAATTGAATTTTCAGCAATCTTTGAAGTTTTAAATGAGAATAATTCAAGTCCTCAAAATTATCGACCAAAAATGTCATCTGTAACATAAACTGAACTGCAACTTATTTATGCAGTTTAATGCACTTAGCAGAAGAAATAACCGGACCAAATTGTAATTACTTCTTCATCGAAAACTGAATAATTTGATAGGTAACCTGCAACATAAATTAATTAACCTTATTTAGTTCCGAAAGAAGCGTTGACTGTTGCAACCGAAACTCCTCTTCTTGCGATGATAATTTGTGTTGCAGAACACGAACTTCATTTTCTAACCTTTCATTTGAGTTATCCTTGTCCTTCTTTCGACCAACAAACTAAACTTCTCTCATTAAGCAAAATTCATCCCCACATGGGCTAATATTGATCGTAATCCATTTTGACGAATATATCAAGCCCACTAGTTCGAACTTCCGCTGTTTTACATCATATGCTACATTTGGCACATACAAAAGACATAAAACGCCATATGATCAAAAAGATAATCAGATGTAAGTAGTACCGCTACAGTCACTACGGTTATGGATATCTGTAAATGGATTGAGCCATAAAGTTTCAAGCCCCCCAAAAACCATGGTTTCTGTAAATATTCACAAGTAGATTCCTTAACAAAAGTGCTAGTCATATTTCCATCTCTCAGCGAAAACCAACCAGTAAACTGAGACATTCATAATTCCTACCTTAGAGGCAAACATCAATGCTTCCGTTCCTTTCCAAGGTAAGTTACTTATGTAATTTTGTTGACGTCTATTCTCTTCCAGTAACTCGTAGTTACGATTTCGTAGTTCCAGAAGCTGTTCCTGGAGACGATAGAATTCCTCGTCGGATATCGATGCGATCGTACTACTTGTCGTCCCATTTGCCAGTTCGTCATCGGGAAGAGAATCATTACTAGCAGACATTACTTCGCTATACAAATATTATATCTGAAATTATTTGATGATTATGACTAGCTGCATCTAATTGCAGTCAACGAGTTCCATAACTAAATACCAGCTTAAAAGCTTACAATTCAAACCACACAAAAATAAACCTCATACCTCACATCCAACTCAACTAGCAAACAAAACAACGCCCCCGCAATTGACTTTCAACCTCCAATTTCATTCCGCTTGAATGCAACCGCAATGAAAACTTCCATTTCATACCCTCTTGCCAAGTTCTTTAGTCTGTTTTTCTTTTTCACTGGTTTATGCCCTATTATTTTGAAAGCACTCGAATCATTCTTGATTACTATTGACTTTTATGGGAAAAAGAAAAAGGTAGGCGAAAGTGTCAACATTTAGCAAACGTCCATATCGTACGTTCGCTTCCTGAATAAATTAATTTTTTTTTTCTGACGTTCTTGTTTGGTTTGCATCGGACGAAATGATAAATTGCAAATAAGCAGCGGAGCTTTGGTAATTCTGAATGATTAATAAATGCATGCTTCCTGGCGCCATTTCAAATGGCGTTATCACAACATTATCATTATCGCTCGTTAGACGACTGATAATGATAATGTTGTGACAAATGAGAAAAATGCCTTCGAGTAAGGTCTGGTTCTTCCATTTCCTTCTTTTAGCTTATTTATGCAATTTTATATTTTTCCTCCTCCCACCAACGTTTACATATGTTTGCTACGAAAAAGTAAGATAATTCCCGTAATTTTATGTGATATTTTATTTTGCACTGTAATTTTTCCATTCAAAATTATCATGAATTCATCGGTCATTATTTGATGTTTGAAGGAATCTTCGTCATCGTTGTGAATGATCAATTCGTTCATTGCTATCGAATGATCATCGACATGGTGGGAATGAAGTAACAGCGGTGAATACTGGAATGATTTAAGTGTAATGAATATGCTAATAAGTATTTAGAATCATCATGAATGAACAATATCCTTTCTAAAATGCTAACTGTGAGCAAACATTTTAGAAAGAAAAATAAAATATATTAAAAGACAAATGAAAGAAAAACATCTTAACAGTAAAACCAGTATGAGGTAATAGAGCTAATTGATATGTGTGACAATATTAGTAATGTAGCAGCTATGTAAAGAAAAAAACAATTCTGGAATAAAAATTTAACAGCAGCATGGTTTAAGTAGCGATTAATTGTTATTGATAATAGGTTCACGTGGAGATCGACGTGTCGTTGAAATAAATGGTGCAATTGTGCCTGGCACAGTTGACTGATATTCCGCAATGAAACCTTTCTGTTCTTCGGATTCATCCGTAATCAAAAGTAGTAGTAAATTTCTTCCAGTTGATGCAAAAGATGGTGGTAGCTAGAAAAATTTTCACCCTTTTTTATTGAAATATTTCAGTAAAATTATCATAGCATCGAATTAGGGTGATATTTTCGGCAAATTCAAAGTAAAAAATCAGCAAATACACGACTGTCACAGTGTTTCAATAAGTCTATCACAGGCAGAGAGATACATTGTTGAAGATAAGCATGGTATTTTGTATGTTTGATCGTTGGAGATCATAAAATAAAATTGCTAGTTGCATTACCTTATCGCCACAATAGCGAGCTACACGATTTTCCTCCAAAATCTTATCACCGTCATAAATTTCGACGTAATCGAATTCACAGTTTGCCTCACGTTCCAAATCAAACTGTGCAAAACGGAGGTTTACACCGCGATTTGGTTCTGCCAAAATTCGCCATTCACATCTCCAATCAAAATTTAATTCTTTTTTCATTTTTTATATTCAGTTGCACATGTTGGATTACATGTAAGTTGTTAATCGCATTACTTATCATCTAATAAAAAGTTGAACGACTATAATGATTTCAGGTTATTTTGGATATTTTTGTTTTTCGGAAATGATATATTAATCAGTTAGTTTATAAATTTTGTTCGAGGCTATCAATTTACCTCATCGTTTTTTCGTATTTCCCATCACTGTAGCGAGCATGAGAGTAAATGAAACCGGTAGTTTGTTCAGCTTTCAAATTACCACCACAAACTGAAATCATAACTTGAAGGCAACTAGATACCGCAATAATATCAGGACTGGAACTGAGATATTAATTTCCTGTTCTTAGGAGCTTAGATAGTCATGAGAAATGCAACACCACAAATACAATCCAAATTTACGCAATTAAAATTCATATAGGTTCTTTCTAAAATTACTATTTGTAAACAATTTTCTCCTACCACGTAGTATAAGCAAAATTATACGTGATGTTTGCATAAAGTTTGCTGAAAATTTGCTCCGATCCAGTGATGTACAATAACAATATGATGTATTATTTGACGTGTATTTGGCGTGTTATTTGACGTGTATTGATGTATCATTTGATGTGTATTGTTGCATTATTTGACGTGTATTGACGATATGACATATATTATTTGACGTACCGGAGGAGTAGAAAGCTTTAAATCCACGACGATCAACGCTAGCGTCCGTGTGCATCGTCATGAACAGTTGATTGGAGGATGATTGTAAATTTGGTGGTATATCGCTACCGCAAAAGATTCCCAGCGATGTAGCTTTATTGCTGCCACCGTCAAATACCTCGACGTGATCATATTTGCACGTGTTGTGTTCTTCAAACACGAACTCCTCAAAGGACTGTAAGACAAACTTTTAAACAATTACAGCAAATAGCATTACTGTTACTTGATAATTTCTTTGCTTAGCTATCTGCATATTCGATAGAATATGAAATCATTGAAACGCATTTTAAAAAAAAAAAGGAAAAAACAGCTTAAATTGATAACCAATTTTTTCCTCCTAATTCTTGCTTTAATAATTAAAATTGAGATAACATGAATGAAGCAACTAACAATGGAAAGACGATGGCCAGGTGTAGTCACAAAGTGCCAGTTGCAATTTTTGCCCTTCGGATAATTAAGTGGATAATTTGGTGAAGTAATTTCACCTTCCGGATCGTATAGCTGTAAATGACACTCACCCTCCTTACAACTATGTCCATCATCTGCTAACACATAACCATTTTCACATTCGCATTGATATGAGCCTAAAAAATTATTCAATTAGCTAGCGCTACCTTACGGTATTTTAGATGAGGAAGCAATAAGGCGTAAAAAAATAATGCTGAAATTTTCGGAATGAAAATCCTCCAAAAATCATTCAATCTGATCAATTTGCAAAGGAAACCGAGCAATTCAATCATTTCTCATTGCTGTTAACGAAAAAAATTGCTAATCAATTCATTCTTACTATTGATAATTTTGTATAAAAAAGACACAAAAATTATTTAAAATTTAATAAATGAAAAATGGAAGAAAGAAAACAAAAACCAATTGTATTTGTGCAACGTTGCTGACAACCGGCGTTGTTGCTACGACACTCATCCAAATCGGTGATAAAATATGCCACAAAGCCACTTTTTTCAATCTATAAGAGTAACATGAAAGATTTTTCCATCACTCACCTACAACACTTTCATCTTTTACCTTCGCTTCTAATTTTTTTCATTTTTTTTCATCCCTCTCAATTATTCATTCAAATTTTCAATTGCATAAAAAATTAAAGCAGTAAATTAGCAATTAAATTAAGCATTTTATGCATTTCAAACTAAATTACTAGCTAAATTCAACAACATTCAATCAGTTCAATATGTATGCAATAGCTTAATTCAACTTTCAATTAGGTATAATTGAAAGGATTTTTTTTTTAGACAAACAAATAATGAAACCGTATTATCGGAGACGAATAAAATTTGAATTCGATTTGTTGTTGATGTATACACCAATGAATTGTAATGGCCACAATACCGCTCCTCCATTCCCTTATCATTTTCAATGAGAACATAGTCGTAGGCACACGTCGATTTCATTCCTTCCACATCAAAATGTGTGAAATTAACAATAATTTGATATTCATCGTCAGCTTCAATTTGCCAAACGCACGTTTTCAGTGGTGCATAATTCAACGGATAATTTGGACTGTGAAACGTTCCGTTTGATGCTTTTATAATACCGCCACATGTACCTTTAAAAAAAAAAAAGGAAGTAAATATGTTGTTAATTTGAAATTTGTGATTTGAATGAAACAGAATTGATTAATTTAGTATGAATTACAAAAAAAAAAGGAATATAATTTATGCAAAAATTTGTGAAATTTTTTTCATAAATTTTGTTAATCTCCCACTTTCACATGTTCGTCCATCCGAACGTAGTGAATATCCAATGTTACATTCACATTCATAACCACCAATTTTATTCACACAATGATGCTCACATCCATGATTGTTTAATTTGCATTCATCCATTTCTAAAGTTTAATTATTTTAATATTCAATGTTATATCATCAATTGTTATTTAATGATAATTGGTCATTTACACTCATTTTGTGCTAAATAAAAATTAAAAATAATACAAATAAACGATTTTTTTTTCTTAAAAAAAATGACCTTTAGTGAAACTGATGTGAAAACCTTCTTTCTGCACTGAACTATCCGAAACAAACAGCAGCAGAGCGGTGTTGAAATGCGAAACGAGTGATTTGGTAACTATCTGTAAAATTGAATGGAATTAACGATATCAATTAATGATTGATTTAATAGGAATAAAAAGATAAGTATGAAGACGAACTTTATATAGCATTTTCTTTTTAAACCTTCAAAATTTTATTTCTAAATTGAAATTCGAGGATCATTTTAAGCTCACGAAACATCCAAGTATATATTTACGAGTGTAAAATAATATGACTTAAATGATTGTTAGTTTCAGTCAAAGTAAACAATATTTAATAAATTCAAAGCAATGTAATAAATGGATATGTTAAATGATCGGTTAGTTGTTAACGATGGCTTATGAAGACATTCACGGAGGCAATAAATTTGAATTTTACCTGACCGCATAATTTCGAAAGTAATGAGGTTGAATCCATTATTGTACCGTCGTATATTTCTAATCGATCATACAGACAATCTCTATGTGTTTCAAGCTAAATTTAAATATTCATTAGATTTTTTTTTTGTAAAAATTACAAAATCACTCTTATGAAGAAGAAAAAATTTGTTTGAATTGATAGCTATAAAATTTAGGTAGAAATTATAATTTTCAAATTATTGATATAATAAAGAAGCAAAAATAAAAAATGATGATATTTTAAAATACAATTATTAATGGAAGAAATTTGAAATCCTTTTTTAATATAAAATGTGGCGTAAACTGAAAATTATCACAATTATCACATAAAAGTTGGTAGAGAATTTCGAAATGAACTTTTAGAGATTTGCAATAAACCTATCACTTCTCTCAATTATGTCATTTTCATTAGCAAATCAAGAAAAAAAAAAGAAGACCGACACTAAAAAAATGAAATGTTAGAGCAACTTGATAGCCTTCTTGAACGGTAATAAGCCATTTGCATTCTTCATCAGGCATATAGCTTTCCGGATATCGTGGACTTTGTATGGTACCAATATCACTAACAATATGTCCACCACAAACAGCTGAAACAAGAAATTCTACCGCAACATTTGTTGTTTTGTTTATTTTAAATCAATTAATGCATATTTTGTTTAGTACGAGGAGCAAAATTTTGTTCATTTTAATTTTTTCTTTCTTTTTTTTGCAAAAAAAAATACAAACCAATGTAATGTGCAAAGATGGAAAAGATAGGATAGGATGTTTGTGTTTGAATAAAAAGTCGATTGGTAGTGGAAAAGATTGTTCGTGATATTACACCACCACATAATTTATCTAAAATTATTAAAATAATTTTCTCTTTTTATTGAAATGATAAATGAATAGAATTGAAAATTGCTAGCAAATAACATTGTGTGAGAGGGAATATCAAATGGGAAATAAGTTAACAGTGAAATGAAATTAAAAAAAAAATATTCTAACATCTCTCTCTCTCTCTCTCTCTCTGTCAACTTGAAAAATTCGTTATTGAATCGTTAATCGTTTATTACAGTAATGATAATGAATGTTGAGCAAATACATTTACAAAATGGAAAAAGAAAAGCTGAATTGAAACGAGGAAGGGTGTAACGATAGTGTGAACGAAATGAAAATGAATTGAATTATTAATTACTTGAAATTGGTGAACCAATGTAATGACCATCACGAACAATTAAATAATTATCCCTTTCGGAGGCGCAATCACGCTTCGGTAACGGTAAATCAAGTGTGGAAACATTGAGAACAATGAATTCACCAAATGCAGCAATGATACGCCAATGGCATACTGTACCACTACCATTCAAACGTAACTCACCAAATTCCTTCACCAATGTTTCACCACATACTGAATCAATGAGCAATTGAGAAATTCAATTGGGAATTTAGCAATTGAGAATTTCATTATTTGATTAATTTTTAGGTCATACATTGACTGGAGAATATTAATTGAGATGCCTAGATTGATGTAGCAGCTAGCTGTGTAGCCTTGATATGATAAATGTGGATGGATGCGTTGTACATTCGTTTATTCTATTTTGATACACATCTCATCGTAATTTGTTTAATTTTTGAAAAAAAAACCATTTTTTTTTTGGGTGAAAGAATGCATGATTGCAGTAATATTTATTCAGCTTCTTGGCTATTGTTAGGTAGCAGTTTTTATTTTTACTAAATTAAAATAAACCACAATAATTTTATTAATTTTTATTGATGGTAAATAATTTTATTGATGGTTTTCTAAGTTTTTTTTTTTTTTTTTTTTTTTACTAGCAATGAGGTGATAAAAATGGCTAATGTAGTAGTGTTAGGTGAGCAATTGCAAGAAGCTCTCCGTGAAGTTGCAGTAATCGTGAACACAACAGTAGCAATAACTGTTGGACCTAGAGGGAGAACAGTAGGGATTTAATAAGAAGCCCTATGGAGCATCCGAAATTACAAAAGATGGTTGTAAGGTGATGGAGGGCATTAAGCCTGAAAAACCTTTGCATGCCGCAATAACAAGCAACTTTTCCTTTCATGCAAAATAGTAATCTTACAATCCTTACCAATTTAATGGTATATTTCAGGCTAACTTTACAGCTAATACATTTTTCTCTTTCAAAAGAATGTTTAATTCATTCTAAAGTTTTCTGAATTAAATTATTTAAAATTATAATTGCCAATTGAGTATGATCACATTACATGATCAATGTTAGTAATATAATTGAATAATACATGTAAACAAACGAAATTAAACACTCAAACGTTAAATTTAGTAATAATGAAAAAAGCAAAAAAAAAAACCTGTGCACTTATAAAGTTTTTTTGTTTGTGAAATATCACCCGGCGATAGTTGCGTACGTTGGCCAATTTCCGGTTGTTGGTCAAATTTACCTTTTGGTAAAATTGTATCCAAATACGTAGCTCGAGAAAACGTGTCACGAGCGTAGTGCATTATTGACGCATAATCGTATGGCTCACCAAGTGAATCAATCTCATCAGGTTTTAATTTCTCAAAATTATAATCTTGCGCTAAAATTTATCAAATTTAATTTCTCTTTCCCCAAAATGTCACTTTTTTTGAGAGAGAGAGAGAGAGAGGGAGGGAGAAAAAAAGGAAATAAGGAGAAAAAAATTAAAGCTATTAATCTTTCCAATAGCTTAGTCATCGGTATTCATTAAGGTTAGCTAACAATGCATAAATGTTTGTCAAATTAGATGATAATTTTAACATTTATGGAATGTAAAATTTCCCTAACCTAAGCTATCTAATAATTACAAGGAAAAAAAATGGACTAATTGAATGATTTGAAAAATTTTTAATTATTCCGAAATTTTCCACAAAGGAAATAGACGGCGAAAAAGCATGGAATAATGTTATCAATCAACTCTCATCCAATCTCTATCGTCATCATTTCTTTTCATTTCAGCTAACAACAAATCAGTTAACCTTGTTGGATACTTTTGTAAAATATATCAACGTGCTGGTCACGATCCAGGCGTGTGTGCTCGTGCCAGAATCCAATTACGTGACCTAATTCATGCACAACAATGCCAAATTTATCACAATTCTTTCCAATACTTATCGCTTGTGGTCCACCACTTTTCCTACCAACATATGAGCAACAGCTGCAAACTTCAAACATTATTTCACGGGGAGTAAATGTGTTGAAAGATTCACACAATCAACAAATTGTTTATCATTAAAATTTCATTATTACTAATGTTTATAGAAAATGCCAAATATTTATTCGAACTTAACAATGACAATTTACATCATAGAAGAGAGTAATAGGGAATGATGCTATGCTAAAGAAAAGAAATATGCCATTTATGAACCTTTACTTAATTGATTTTATTTAATTAAACTTTAATAGTTGCTAATAATTATTGATGGATGGTTGAGGAAAGAAAGAAATACTTATGAATGAATGAGATTGGACAAATGTTAGCTAATGTTTTCAGATGTATAATGGAAAGCTTAATTACAGTACACGGAAGGAATATCGTCGTCCTGTTTACTCGTCAGCAATCAACCACTTACCCGCATTTATCCACGGTGAAAACGATGTAATTGAGATGCTCGGGATGACGTGGTACAAATATAATGCATGTGTTATTCTCCCAGTGTCGCATAGCCCTCTGAAACAAGCGCTTATGTTCACCTGCGGAATGGAACAACTGTTCCGTGTTGTTGAGTTACCTGTAAAATTGTCTGATATATCGTACGGTATCACGCCATCCGGCCATAATCGTTCTCGCCGTGCTGTTGCTGCCCTAATTTTTCGCCTGAAAAAAAAATCACTGATACAGGTGTATTTTGCAAATTTTAAATCATTTTCAAATTCATTGCTATTAAATAATATGAAATAATTAGATTATTGGAGAAAATTGAACTTCACAATCAAACCTAAATTGTTGTCTACTTCGATCGATTCTCATCTTGCTACTACTAATCATTGGAAATTCCATCAACGGTCGAGCTGATGCTGATAGAGATGGTGATGTTGTTGCTACTGATGATGACCGTTGAAGGTGGTGGTAATTCGGATGGCGCTGTACTGATGATGACCATTGAAGGTGGTGGTAATTCGGATAGTGTTGATTTTGATAATATTGCCATGACAATTTCAGTCCAACATAACGTTGTACTGTTATTGGTGTGAGGAAGAGAAGAAATGAAATGACAAGAAGTGAGAGCATAATAAAGATTAGCCGAAGATGGAAATTAGGCTTAGCATAGTTTAATGCAATCTGACAATTGCTTCTTTTTCTTTTTTTCCTCCTTAATATTAAAATTTGGGAAAGGAGGAGGAGGAGTGGCACAGTGACGGTAGTTTGTTGCTTGGCAGAAGCTTGGAGCTAGAAAAGCTAAATGAAATTGCAGCGGAGTAAGCAGCAGTGACGATGAAAGGAGCAGTGGTGCGGTGTGGTGTCGTCCGATCGCTCAAATGCTACTGATGAAAATTTCGAAATTGAAGAGGGGAAGGAATTGATTGATGGAGATAAATGAGAGATAAAAGAGTGGGATGAAAGACCTCAACGGACACTCACCCCCCCCCCCCCCCCCCCCCCCCCCACTCCTTTGCGGATGCGGACGGACACGATCGCTGAAAAGCTTTAGCATAATAGCTAAAGGAACAAAAATTTTCATTTTTCACTCTTTTCACATTCCTCCCTCATTTGCAACCAACCAATCCACCATATATCATTTTCCTTCCTCATTATTTCTCACTTCTAACTGATTAAACATATGATTTTCAATGATCCTTTGAATCAATTAGCATTTGACAAATGTAACTGAAATTTACATTGTTGTAGAGGGAGGGAGAGGGAGAGAGAGCGAGAGAGGCAGGGAGAGAACTTCACCGCTTTTCCTGTTTTTTCTCCAGTTTTAATAAATGAGATAAAAAGTTTTCATTTTTTTTCTTGGTTTAGTTTAAAATTTTTGGATGAGTTATCAAATGAAATTAGCACTGTGCCATCAATTAATAATATCTTACAGTTAGTTATGAATGGAAATTATTTCGACGAAATTTATCATTGGCTGTTTTATGAAAAGAAAACATTCTAATCAATTTAACATTTAAAAATGTTTTTTTTCATTCACGAAAATTTCAAAAACATTTACCAGTAATTAATTGTATATGTATAAATAAATTGTATATGTATAAATAAATTAAGTACAGTTGTCAAATATTCTGATAATGGTTGAAACTGCAAACTGCAATTCAGTTTGTACGACGAAATAAAGATATCGATTTAAAAATTCTTGTCCACTTCGCTACCTGCATCCGACTTAATCGAGATGCTCGTTTGATAAAGCATGAAATGTTAATTGTTAATTAAACTGTTAATTTACTTAACGTTCTTTCCATCTTCTTTTCCTTGCTCCATGAAAGTTCAGTGGTTTTATCCAAATGCTACTGAATGAAAATGAAGGAAAAATTTTCCAGGCTATTTGAAGCAATAAGTTAATCCTTGTTCCTCTTAATTATCAAATAACTTATAAAATCTTTTAACTATTAAATAAGTTATAAAAAAAATATGAGTGAGATCAATCGGTAGCATAATTTTTATTACGAATTTCTCTCAGGTTTTCTTTTCCTTCATTTTTTTCCAAAAAAAAACGTTTTTTCTAACTGACAATTATTCGAAACGGCATGAAGAATTTTTAATTTTTTTCAAAAATGATAGGTATATATATATATATATATATATATATATATATATATATATATATATATATATATATATAAATTAAACTAAAGCTGCTAGAGATTACTACAATTAAAGAAATAGTTGAATGGTGAGATTGTGAAACTGACAATTTATCCTTTTTTTTCATCTCGTATTTTTCATGTGTTAAGAAATATTGTGAAAATAACACTTTTTGTATTTTGGAATTTCTTTATTCATTTGAACACACATCGTAAGTGAACGTAGAAAAAAAAATTATAAAAAAAAAAAGGTGAAACGAATTGGTTAATTGATAATTTATACATAAAAAAATTAGTGTGAATGACGAAATATTAAATTATATTTGTATTGCGAAATTAATTTTCCATCAAAGAGAAAACGAAAAGAATGACCAGCGGTTTTATCAATGATATGCTCAATTCAGTTTGACGATTTTTTTTTCTTTCAAATCCTTCATTTACTTCGCAGATAGTTTTTAAAAGATATTAAAATTAAAAAATTAGATATCGAATTACATCTTTTTTTTTCTCTCTCTCTTTTCTTTTCCTACTAATTATTTACTACTGCTATGTTCAGTTAATTTTTCCTAGCAAATAAATGAAATGATCAATAATTTAAAAGGATATCACTTCGTGAAATGGAAAAGAAATACGGAAGCATAAAATTATTTATTCAACATTCACTGTAAATATTTCAAAATATGACATTCAATCAGGCAAAATAGCCAAAAATCTTGGCTCCTAATAGGATAATTAGTTGATTTATGCTCCATTTCTTTTTTCAAATAATTTAAAAACAAAGATGAAAGAGAAGAGGAGGAATGTTTGAACGTGAAAGATCATAAAAATTATGCTGTAACAGGTAAATGTTTTAAGCCAAGTTATTTGACTATTATTGTTACATCAATTGATGGGCTCAATTTAAAACTAAAAAAAAGACAGTTTGATGATCGTTTTGATATGAGATCAAACCTACATGACCGCGCATTTTATTATCAGGTGAGATCAGTCCTACTGTGTAATTGTAATAGGTTGCTAATTGATGAGAGATTAAATCCTATATGTATATGTATATATATATTTAGGATATATACATAGGATAGAAATATACATTTATATAATTGATATCAGTAGGAAGCACCATGACAAAAAAAACATCCATAATATATGGAATTAATACATAATTATTTGTTAACAATGAGCTATTTCAAGAAGAAAATGCTCATTTTCAATTCAAAAATAGCTAGCTCATCTAAAATTGTACCAATGCTGAGTGATAATGAAATAATACAATTATAAAAGGCATAAATAATGGTAATTTTTTTTTAAATTTCCTTTCGTTGGTTTTTTTTTGCAATTCGAATTGCTACCAATTTCATGAATATATTGTAACAACTTCGGTACCAGTACCTCTCACCAATAAAATCCTCTGCAAGCCTTCTGTTAATGCCTCGATAAATTCCATATCTGTAAAAAAAACATACTATGCTAATTAATTAAGATTAGTTAATTCAATTATTTTGTAGGAGAAATATTTACTTTCTATTTAAACATACATGCTGTAGCACATAATCGCTTGATACGATTCCAATATGGGTGCAAAAAGAATTGCTATATTTTTAAAAAAGAAAAAAATTGATAGTGAAAAATTATTTTTTGTCATTTTAAAATTTGATTGCTTTCCTAAAATAACTCATTTCAAACAATGATCAAATACAATCATCGATAGCTAACACTAATCAACATTTGTTTTGTTTTGTTTTTTAATTCATATTTATGAATCAAATTCAGCAATTATTGTCAATCGATTAAATGAATTATAAATGTGAAAAATATTTCACTAAAAAGAAAAAGTCCTCTCTTTTTTCGTTAAAAATCGTTAAAAAAAAAAAGCGCTAACAATATTCTCCACTTCCAAGATCCGGTGGTCCTGGTAAATTAACGATGACGAGTTGCGCATCCGGACTTTTCTCTCGCATTAATTCATTTAACTTGACGGCAGTGTGCATTTTACGTACGTTGAAATTTTTTCGCATCACATTAAAGCATTCATTTTTCATAATAATATTGTTTGTTTTACCATCAGCGACTAGCGTAGCTGGTGATAATAATTCATTATCATATTTTTTCACACTTTCGCCTCCTGCATCATCTCTACTATTTTTGCTTATTGTCTGAAAAGAACAAGAAACACTCAAAATGAATTTTAGCTAAATTTATTAATCATATGATAAGGGAAAAAAAATTACCACAGGATGGTAAACAGGAAAAAAGCAATCATATAACACGAAATATGATGTTAAATGGATAGAGTTTTTTTTTGCCAAAATTATTCATAATTTTTTTCTTTAAAAAAGTGTACTGATTAAGTGATCGTCGATCATAATACTAGTGAGATTGTAAATTGTGAAAATAATTTTATCAATTGATAATTGAATGAATGAATGAAATAGTAGTACTATGTCATCTTCACTGAAATGAACTCGTGATGATTGTTCACTTCTATCACGTATTACAACCTCGCTCAATTCACTTTCCTCCATTATTGTCTCACTTGCTTCAGTTGTTTTTTCACTCTGCAAAAAAAGAACCCTTCAAACATTACCGTATCATATTAATTACGTATAAAAATTAAATTCAAAATGAAAAAAAACAACATAAATTTTAACTATCTTCATGGAAATTCATTTTTAATCATTAAAAATGAAAAGAAAAACCTTTACGATATGAAAAGATGTAAAAAAAAGGAAAATTATACATCAAAAATTATCTTCAAATAACATCATTTACTTCATTTTTCATTTCCATTCCTCTTTACTTTCTCTTTCTTTCTTTCTCTCTCTCTCTCTCTCTCTCTCCCTCTCTTTCACTTTTCAAATAATGAAATTTTGCAATAACCTTAACGTGCAACAATTGATCATCATCACTGATACGCGATAATTTCCTTTCACGAGCCGCTTCAACAACAGCTGACTGAACATCAAGTTTGCGTTCACCAACTTGCATATCTTTTAACAATCGTACCCGTTCCTCCATTTTCATTGTTCGTTCATATGTGTATTCTGAGACATCCGAATCAGGCTACAATACAAGTGATAAGAAAGCAACCTGATAGAAATGATAAAAGAAAAACTTGTTAGGCAAACATTTGATCAATGAGATAAAAAAAAAAGTTTAATTATGCAATTAGTAAAGTTTTGCAAACTCATTAATTCTCCCTTGCAAAAAAAAAGTTATTGGAAAAGAAAGGATATGCAAAAAATGATAGAGGAGAATGCATTAATTTATTATTAATTTATCAATAAAATTTTCCAAATGTGTCACATCTAATGATCGTATGATCTGATGAGCTACAGTATGATGAACTACAGTAATTGATATATTTTTTTTAATGACTAAAAATTAATGTTTTTCTTAATTAAATTATTCTCAAACTATTGTGGATGAATGAATGAATGAACCAATTCGATGACGAAAACTTGAGCTTCAATTCGTAAATGATACAAAAATGTTTCCAAATCTTTCTTCATATTAAATGTATTATCATCCATTTGAGCAATTGTAAACAGTCTTAAACGTGTGTTACGCCAAGTTTTATTTTGCTTTAGAAGAAATGGTAAAAGCATTAATAAACCACCATCGTGTACAATCCACCAAACGTCCAAATAACCGTGTAGCTGAAAAAGGGAAAAAAACTGGAAAAATTTTTCATATTTCATTTTTCAAACACACTAAAATCATTTGAAATTAGTAACTAAAATGAAAGAAAATTTTTAATATATTAATCACTATTTTATGACATATATTTCTTTGCTTCCTTTTTTTTTCTCTCCATTAAAAAACACACACCATCGTTCATCTAGTCTACCAGCTGTATGATGATATTTTTGAGAGAAAGAGAAAGAGAGAGAGAGAGAGAGGAAAAAAATGGAATAAAATTGGAAAGCTACGTAATCAGATAAGGTAATAAATAATCTACGCACATGCAAACAAACATACCTTAACTTGTGAAGATGGAAATACTTTAACATTTTTTGGTACTAATATTGCACAATCTGCAGCATCAGCTGCACGTAACGTGCTAACGAAACGTTGACAAACCGTAATTTCATGTGATGCAGCCCATTCATCAGGCCATACAACAACAACCGTATTATGTCGTAAACCGCCTAGACCGGATGTCTGAAAAAAAAAATCCACAAACAAACAATAAAGATATCATCATTTTGTAAATAGCAAAAGCAAAAAGCATTTTCACCAATGAAATTACACTGTAACAAATGATCACTTAATTGTATATCATATCACATATCTGAAAGTAATTTCAAAAAATGTTCAAACCTGAACAAGACAGTAGATTCCTTCAATAATATTATTCACCATTAATATATCATAAAATCCATGTATTTTATGTGATTTAATTTGTTGATCCATTTCCTATGATAGATGAAGGAAAAAAAAAAGAGAACCAATTCCGCTAATTACACAATTTTTTTTTTTCAAAAAACAAAAAACAAAAAATAAAATGCACATTTATTTAATGTATTTTTAGCAAATAAAATTTGAACAAAATTTTACTGAAAAGTTTCTTTCTTTCTTTCATTTCTTCTTTCTTCTTCATTCGTAATAATTGATAATATTTGATGAAGTGATCTCAATCGTTACTTCAATCGTCTTTTTTTTCCCTTTTTTAAATTTTATGATATTCACAAGCTTACTTACATTTCGAGCGATTTCAACTGCGTCTGCGTGTTTGATAAAATTACCCTCAATGCATTTTGCAATTAGCGTAAGGCCTTTGCCAGCTTTTAGCTGCGACACAAACGCAAACAGTCCATTCTCGCATTCTTTCGAGTCTGGCGCAATAACGAGTAATTGAGGACGCCAATTCTGAAATGCATCCTTTTTGTTGTTGCTGCTCTTCCTCTTCCTGGTTTTTTTGTTTTAAATCTTTAGTAAATGAATGAGGAAGAGAGGGAGAGAGAGAAAGGGAGGGAAAAGAAAAATAAAAAGAGTATAAATTGCTTTCAAATGAGATAAGAAGAGAATGCATGCCTATTGCTCATTATCGTACATGCACTTTTTCTTCTCTTTTTCTTTTTTTATTTTATTTTTTAAAATTTTTATCTTTCAAAATTTTTTTATGTTAAAGAAATTTAGAAGGAAAGTGACACGAATAGCATAAGCATTGATATATGAAAATGTCTCCTACAGTGAGAAAAAAATTTTTTTAATTCAAACTTTTTGCATTTTTATGCTTAATGGAGAAAAAACGAGAGGAACAGAGGAAAAGCGAAAGGAAAAAAAAAACAATGTATATCAATTGCTTCACGCCACAACTGTTTCTCAGAGATTTATTTATTTTTGCAATAAAATATGATTTTATTGTTGCTCTTTTTGATAAAATTTTTGATTTAAAATTTAATTTCTGTATTATTTTTAACAAAAGAAAAATATTTTAAATAAAAAAATGAATATGAAGTAGCAAATAAGTAAAAGTTGGGAAAGAGGTGATGAGATGTGAAATGTATGCTAATACACGTACATACCTTTGTATGTTGTGGACGATTTTCAAGATTGAGAAGTGCAAAACGTGCTGCGGAAAGTTTTAAACCACGTAATCCGTCACCCCATTCTTTTTCCGCACCAGCATATTCGATATACTACAATGAATACAATAATATGCTATCGCACGATTGCTTCCATTTTTGTCTTTTTTTTTTTTAATTTTAAACCTAACTGATTGCCAACTGTATGGTAGGAAAAAAAAAACATATCTTACAAAGGCAACAATAATATTTAATGATCATTTAAGGTATATTTTAATTATTCAAACATTTACATTAAATAATTGGATAACTTTTGAATATAACCCCTTAATTTACTAAAAAGTAAAATTTCAAAATGTCAGGGAAATGAAATGTACGCAATTAATCACTTTGTAAACAGCAATTCCAATGAAAATTGCAACTATAGCATAATGCCAGGCTGAAATGAACATTACAGCAACGCATAAGACTGAGCCAAGTAATGATAGTGACCAGTGAAAGTAACGGAATAGTGGACGCCATCCAGGAGCACGAAGAATACTCTGTAAGGCACATGCCGTATTAACGCCCAAATAGCACATCAGAAAGAACCTAAAAAACTCGATTAAAATATTAAATTTCTTCCACTGTTTACAGTGTCACATCTTCATTGTTTTCAATAATTAATCTTTTTTCTATATTTTATCGTTGATTTACTTAAATTTAAAATTCTTCCTATTATTATTCTATCAGAGAAAGAGGGGGAGGGGAGAGAAAGTAAAGGATGACGACATTAAAAGTGTTAGGATAGAAATGAATGGATTAAGCTAATCAAATATTACAGTAACACTTACTGAGTGATAAGAGCAGTGATATTTTCGATAACAGCAATCAATATGCCACATTCACAGATGAGTAAGGTAAGGAAGATTGCACGGAGCGGTTCACCTCTCGAATCCAATCGCTGAAATCGTGAAAGGAACGGTATCACATCATCACTAGCAATTGCTTGCAGAAGTCGCGGTGCGCCGGTTAACGATTGCATACCTGCACCAACCGTTGATAAGAAACAACCAATCTGAAATTCAACTGAAATTATCACATAGCAAATTTACTCTCTTCGTTTTCCTTTTCCTTCTTTTTTTGTACAAAGAAGAGAGTGAGAGAGAGCGAGAGAGACGAAAGAAGAAAATACGAGAAAAATAAACAAAAAGAAGCAAAAGCTAACAAGGATAACTGTTGGATGAGGTACAGCAAGCTCGGCAATAGCTAATTTACTCATCGCTGATTGACCAAATTTATCACGAATAAACATTTCCGAAATTGATGAACCAAATAGAACTACACCACTTAAATCTGAAACGAAATCATATTCATAATGCTCCCAACCAATAATAAATAATTAATAACAAAAATAAATGAACGAATAAATAATATTGATAAATAAGTAATAATTGTAATAATAGCCTATTTAATCATAAGATTTCTTTCAACCGTCGGAAAAATCAATCAAAAGTATCATGATTTATTATTATTATTAATTACTACTATTAATAATTATTATTATTAATTATTATTATTAATTATTGTTGTTATTATTATTACTAGTAACGATCTAAATTATCATCATTATATTATAAAGTAAAGTGAATACGTACGATGATATTCGTGGTACGCCTGTTTAATGTCATGTCTTATTACTTTAATCATTCACCACTTTAAATTTGAATTAATGAGGAAATGAAAATGACTAACAGACAATTGTGGTAGTAACTTGTGCACCAAGCGTACCAATTGGTATTGAACGTGATGCATCTTTTAAATTTCCGGAACGATTTGAACCCGCCATTATTCCTAAATGTTTTGAAATGCCTTTTCAACCTCAATTATTATTCGGATTTTCCAACAATCATAACGTCCTATGTTAGTAGGAAACAACCCTATCCTTAAATGTTCCCTTTTTCATTTGCATTTTAACAATTTCATTACATATTTTGCATCTATCAAATTCTAATCGAAATTTTGAAAGCAACCTGTAGCAGATGGAAAGAAGACACCAATTAATATCATAAATGAAGTAGCTTGATCAACATAAATATAGGTTCCTTCATCATTATTTTGATCAGATTTCTCATATGAAGATTTTCCCTAAATATTAAAAATTTTGATTTAAAAAAAAATAATTTTAATTTATTTGTTAAAAATTATTTTTGGTTAAATTTTTACCTATTTTTAAAAAAAATTTCCTAATTTTTTTAAGCCATGAATTACATTTAAAGAATGGAAAACCTTTGTAAGTATGTCGTGTGGTTGCAGATATTTGCTCCATAAATTATCAAAAAATACACCGCTTGCAATGCCTGGTATTGCTTTCTGAAAAGTTTATTTCTATCAGTTTCATGAAATATGACCAATAATTTGGCAAAATTTATCATCTCAAATGTATTTCATTGCAAACCGTCTTAAAATGTTAATTTAATGTTTGGAAAAATTTAGGAAAATACATCAAATCAATGTGTTTAGTCAAAGCTTTAAATCAAAAAATGCTGCTAGATGTTAGCAAAAGGAAAAAAACTCGTCAAAAATGTTACAAAAAAAAAGAAGGAAAAAAAACAGAATGACTAAGATGTCTGAAATTTGCAGCTATCATGTTCATTTTCACTTTTTTTCTGCTCCACAAAGCTTCCACTGCATTTAACAAACTATTCTCAGTAAATGATTTGAATGTTAAAATGGAAATGATGTTAATTACTTTTAGTTATTCAATTTTTATATGTATTTTTATTAATTAACTTATCAAACTTGCCTCACACTATTGATAACAAATACAGAAAAAAAAGGCAAAACTTTGATTACTTTACCTCTTCTCGAATTGCTGGCTGACCACTTTCCATCCAATTTTGTACTTTTGCTACATGCATGTAGTATGCATCACAGGACATTGAATTATTTTTCATTTCACAAAAAAGTGGCTCTAATCCGGTAGCTGTGCAATTGGGTACATACTTATATTGTTCAAGAAATGAAACTAAATCAACCGGACGATCGCCTACCATGCAAAATCTGTAAAATGTAAAACAGTGTTACACTTCATTGATTGATATAAATCAATGATCAGTTCACAGCAAATTAAAAAATTTTACTGAATGATCACATTAACTCTGCAACTGATAAATTCTTCAATCAGTCTGTCAGTTCAGTGAATGATTAATTCATCATTTAAATTTATGACTTTTGTTTTCGTTACAACCTTCGTTATCGCTCTATTGTTGTTGAATTTCCATGCATGGTTAAAATTTCATTTGATTCTTCAAAAAAAAAGAAATTATGAGTAGCTGGTAATCTTGAATAAATCTAAGGCAGTTGATTAGCAAACGATTCTAAAATTAGGATGGAGATGAAGCATCTTAGATATCACTTCCTAAAAATTCATTGGTGTAAAATTCATACTTGAGGCTATCAGATCCATGAAATTTCAAGAATGCTCCAATGAATGTACAAAGTATGCATGTTAATACCACAAGCACTGCTGGTAAAGCAAATTTGTTAACTACCTGAAATAAAAAATTTCGTTTCATTTTCTTGAAGGAATCGTTTCAAATGAAAGCGCAAATGTCACAACACACTCCTCGGTAACATATGAATAGATCGATAAGAGTTATATAACTTCCAAACTACATAACATAAACAAAAATACTTACTTAAAACAGTGCTTGAAAAAAAGAGGAAAATAAAACCTTTACTCCAGCAAGCACTATCAGTCCTAAAATAATCAATAAACCGGTACCCAAAACTCGGAAACAATTGAAGATATTGTCAAAAATTTTTGCTCCCGGTATAAGATACAGCTGAAATGATATTTTGCTGGAAATTTCTGAGGATAAATGGGAAATTCAAGTTTGAAGTCAGTAATTCATTGATTCATCAGTGCTTAGCAAAAACCTAGAAGAGAGACTGTCTTGACTTACGTGAAGTGTGAAAATTTTCGGAGCACACCATTATTTCTCAACTTGTATTATCGAGGTTTTTTAAACCACTAATACGATTGAGATATTTGAAATTAAAAGTTTGATAGTATAATATAAAAAATTCATAGCTTACAATGAGTATCTCAACAGCACCAGTGATATACATTGAAGCAGCAACCGTGGTACCCAAATAAAAGAGTATACCAACAGCGCCACCGAGTTCTGGTCCAAGATTGCGAGAAATCATATAATATGGTCCACCATCGGGTACCACACCATTCGTTGCTATTGCAGATAATGATATTGATGTAAGAAATGTCTGCAATAATTATCATTGTTAAGATTACTATCAATCGCTATTACTATTATTCATTATTACTTATTATTATTATTATCATTTTTAATTATTATTTATTATTATTGTCCTTATTAATTATTTATATTATCATTATTAATTATCTATATTATCATTATTAATTTATTATTATTATTATTGTTATTACTATTATTACTATTAATTAATTAATTAATTGCTAGTGACCTGTTGAAAATTTTTAACAAATTTATAAAAATTTGGTAAATTATTAGCGAAGGAGTACCAATCAAAATTTTCTGTGCTACAATGAAATAAAACGTTTGGGATGCATTAACAAAATTATTGATAAATGAATACTTGATAAGAAATGTGCAACTTAAATTAATTTCAAATATAAAGTATATTTAGATATGAAAGAAAACATACCACAGAGCAACAGACAAGAACAACAAAAAATGCTTGAACAATACCGGCAGTTCCTATAATCCATGTTAAACGAATGAAAAACAAAACACCAAAAATATTTTGCATACATGGTAGATAAACACCCATAATGGTACCCATTTGCACCTAAATTTTTTGATATAATTTAATTAATTAGTAAATGTAAGCACAATTTAAAATTTACACATGGAAGTAATTATGATTAATTAGTCAAACTGTTAAATTTATAGACTGTAATGAAATAAACCAATGTAATATGTATTAGGAAGATTTGTAATTACATTCATTTCTTCTTACGGTTAAAATCTAATAAATTATGAGCAGTTCCCATAACGGTGAATTACTTATTAATTGGTTTAAAAAACATTTTGTTTGTTTTTTCACAAGACATTTTTCATTTAATACATAGTAATTAACTTCAATAATAAGAATTAATTCATTCATTGTTACATATTACGATTTAAATTTTCTGTTAACGAGGGAAAAAGATGAAATAAAATTTTAACAGTACTACAGTTCTTCATCGTCTTCTATTTCTCCAAATCATCTACATGTTCATTTTCTAATTTCATTAACGATAATCAAGCATTTAATTAACAACTACTGGCACTTAAAATGTACGTAATTTACAAAACTGATTTCCTTCTCCTTCTCCACTTTTGTTGCTGCTTTTCTTTGTTTTGAAGAATAAAACCAAAACAAATAATTAACAAAACCTTTTTGATAGCTTTTTGAGCAATTTCCCTTTCGGAAGAATTTGGCATAACCGCGTTGTACAAAGATAACGATCGGAGCATTTGACCAATTTTTTGTCCTTGCGTATGATACTCATCCTTAAATTTCATTTAAATATTAAAAATTGAAAAAATTTCATCGAAATCACTACATAACAGATAATAATTCCATTACTAATATTAGTAGAGCAGAAAAATTTGCCAAACATTATGGAATTTTTTCTCCAAATTAACATTATGGAGATATTTTATGCACTTCCCTGCTAATTTGTTAATTACATTGCTAATTTTGTTTCATCATCAACTGATAATTTTTTTAAAGAAAAGAAATTTTTTTAAATTAACCTCATATAGCGCAAGAGTTGGGCTATGCTCAGCACATAAAGGAATTGTTTCAACGCCTCCATCTCCTGGAACTGATAAAACATTTCCAATTATTATTGATAAAAAATTGTTGACTAAATTCAATTCAATTCTCTCGTTAAATTTAATTACACTGGACATCGCGCTGTGCGACATTACTAAAGTAAACATTTTCCAACGAATGCTGAAAAAAATCTAACAGAAATTAATTTCAACGCTAAGAAATACTGAAATTAAAATAATACCTAAATGTGAACGATAAAGGAAAAACAGCACTCATTAGTCAATCATATCATTTATAATTTATTCAACTATTTCAAAATTTTGGAAAAAAAATGCATAAACGATAATGATGTGTTAAAAAAATGGACAAATCCCAAATAAAATTTTTTCAAACAAAATGATTTAAAACAAAAAAAAACGCACCTTTAGCTAAAAACGGATAAAAAAATTACTGGAATCGCTGTAAACAACAATTTGCTTCAAAATAACTACTCATTAAAATAGAAGAATCAAATTTCATTAATTTTGAAAATTTTGAAAACTGAAATAAATTTTGAACAAAAAAAAAGAAGTTCGAAGTAGGAGTTGTTGAAATTACTGCAGATAACTAAGGAAATTTAATTTTAAGCTAAAATTTTTCTGAACAAAAAACAAAATAAAAGACGGAAATGTTAAATGGTAATTATTTAACTTAAGAAAAAAGAAAAAATCAATTAGTACGCATATTATTAGCATTAAACAAACAAGCAAAAAAAAAGGAAAGGTGAGAATAAAACTGAAATGATTAAATAATTTCTAATATATTACAAGTGAACGTGTATGATACAATAGAAGCGAATATACAAAGAGAATATTTTTAAAAACAATAAAAGTTCGCAAGTTTTTTTCTAATTGTATTATTGTACATTTTACTAATTTTCTAATCGTTTCGTAAAATGTATATTGCAATGTGCGAAAAAATTTAAACTATTAGCAGCATGAACTTTTCCTTCCTTCTTTAGCGGTTCCAAAACAAGAAAAAAAAAGAGATAGACAATTAACGAAGTTCATAAAATTTGGAAAGTTTTTTCCTTGGAATGAAAAC
Organism: Litomosoides sigmodontis; assembly: GCA_963070105.1. Lineage (NCBI taxonomy): Eukaryota > Metazoa > Nematoda > Chromadorea > Rhabditida > Onchocercidae > Litomosoides > Litomosoides sigmodontis. Next base: position 9,194,176 of record OY718806.1, read on the forward strand.
TGCACTTATAATCCCATCTTTTGAATTTCATAAATTACTTCCTTCATTTTCCCCTTCATTTCCTCTTTCTTTTTATTTTTATTTTATTGCGTGCGTATATGTCCATATTTGTTCTACTGACAAAAAAAAAGTGTTATACAGCAAAAATATTAGATGCAAAAAAAGGAAAATAATTAGCATTATAATATAATTAATTAAACTGACAAAAGCAAAAATATTCATTAATTTTATTTATGAATTATTTCATGTGATCGTTTGATAACTTTTTGAAAAATATCCTTCTTTTTGTCATTAATTATCGTAAATTTATTAGTTAAAAATAATTTGCTTTAATTAACTGATAGTAGAGAAATTGTTAACAGAAGGGAAAATGAAGGAAAAAAATGTTAGATTTTTTTTCAAATTAACGTAAAATTCTTCCTTTAACAAGAAAGTACAAATTGTAAATAGCTCGTAATTTACATAATGCTTTATGGACTTCCCAGCTTTTTTCATTAGTTGCTTTTGTGCTCAAAAAATGTTATGCCGAATTCTCCACTTCTTGCGAATAACCAATCTTTGAAGTGATAAATTTAATTTGTAGGATTTTTGAAAAATTTTGAAATTAAGTCATGAAAATGCAAATAGCTCATAAAATTTTTGATTGAAAAAAATTAAATTTGCATGATAAGTGAATGGCAATCATAAAAATCTATTCTGCCGTTATGGTAAATTTAATATTTATGCTAGCATTTCACGTTGCATGGAGAAAAATGCGAAAGTGTACGCGCAATAGGTTATTGTTTCAGAATTAAATGTGTGATGTGATAAATGTGGCAATTTGTGATATTAAAATTAGATAAATTTAAGCTAATAATCTTATGATAGTTCATTATATTAGAGTTAGGGAGCAATAAAAGTTAGGAAATGGGCATAGTTTTCTTGCCTTTTCCCTTCTCTCTCTTTTCCTCTCTCTCTCTCTCTCCCTCCTTCCACTCCTCTTTTGTTTTTGATTATCTAATGAATTTCATTATACTACTACTTTAAAATAGATACAGAGAGGAAGAAATATAATGATACCACCAAAGTAGAATAGCTTAAATTGATTACTGAAATGAAAAGAAGTGGAAAAACTGGAGAGCACACACACTATAGATTTATCCAATTAATTGCAATAATCAACTAGAATGATATCAATGAGATAAAAGAAAAAAAGAAACTTGTAATTTTTAAAAATTAATTAGTCAAATTAAACATTATTCAATTTCGTTTGCTCCATTTAATTTTATCCTTCCCTATCATATTAAATTTAAATTTTCACCTTCCATTTCTCATGCACGTCTCCTCCCTGCAAAGGTTAAATTTCTCTAAACAACGACATATTTTAAAGCTTACGCAAGGAGAAAAAAATGATGAAAGAACACGAAATATAGATCTTCCAAGGAGAAAATCTATCGTTTAGGGAAAAAAACCGCTAAGCACCAGCAGCAGGCAATTTTAACATTTTTTTTTATTCAGAAATTTATATCAAACTTTTTTCAACACTTTATATTAAAATTTCAGTAGATTAAAAAGCTTTAAAATGAGCATCTTTTGAACCATCCAACAAAGCATCAAATATTTCATGACATATTGGAGTGTTAAAGGGAAAAAAACAGAAACAAAGATAATGAAAGCATTAAAAGTGTAATAAATTTATTAAAATTATCAGGGTAAAAAGAGAAAGAGAAAAAAAAGGATTAAAAAAAATTTTTTTTAATTACCATAATTTGTTTAGTAAAATTAGATGTGATCCAAATACGGTCGTTTGCTTCTTTCCTTGTTTTTATAAATTGCATAAAGTAAAAGAATTAAATTTGATAGGATAAGAGCGCAGCTTTTTTTTTGCCGAAATTTTTTCTTCCATTTCTTATAAAAGCTAGGATGAAATTAAAACTTTTTTTAAAAAAGAAAAAAGACAAAAATTCCGAAAAATATTCAGATAAAAAGAGAACTTAAAAAAAAATTAATTAATTTAAAATAAATTCCATACGTGTAGCATTTGTTGCACAAACAATATCTCTCTCACTAAGCATAATTTTACCAACCGCACTTTATCACGTAAACAACGAAAGTAACAGTTATTCACAAAATGTTGATGAATTAAAAAAATCACGAAATGTTCCAAGTTAGGTATGCACAAAGTTCACTAATTGAATAATTTCACTTTACTGCTTCTCTTACATATCAAATTAAATTCAACAATTTGTGCCTTGTTTTATTTTTCTTGTTCTTTTCGTAAAATAGTTATTAACGGTAAGATGAGAATACGTAAATAGGTGATGATTTATTATGTGCTATATTTTTTTTTCAAAAAACCATTTCCTTTTTCATAACTTTAGGACATTCTTTCTTGTAAAGCCTTTTTTTTTAAAGAAAAAAAATAATTGCTACTGGTTGAAACTTACTTACCATATTCACTTATTTACTGGTTTTTCTTATGCATTCATTTTTCATACTAATTTCATTTCTCAATTTCTGACAAATACTTTTAACTTCAAAAACTAAAAAGCATTCCCATAGCAACACCAATGTGAAAAAGTCACAGTGTTAGCTTGTCGTGATACTTAAAAATTTACAAGCGATATTTCTAACCAAATATTGAATTTTTATAACTCCTAAATCAAACACAATTTTATTCTTATTTCTACTATCATCATCATCATTATGACTATTGTTATTACTATTATTAATTATAATATTATGTACCTATCCATTTTCAGCATTCAAATTTTTTTTCAAGTGACAGATTGAAACTTTTCCTGCAAGATGAAATAAGTGAAACGAATTTATTTCACTGTTAGAAATATGCCGATAATAATACCAAGCAATATAGTAATTTATAATATATACATGCATCAGTATCCTAACATTGCATTTTATTCCATTTTTTAAATAAACTTATCACTGCCATTAATTTCAAATTGTAATTTCCGTCCAACAGCATTAATTTTTGATATCCTTAGACGATCAACCGTATTGGAAATGAGTACAAAATTATTAAATTAATAACTTTAATGACAGTAATAGTAACCCTAATATCGCTCTATTCTCCCCATATATGCTAGAAAATTGCGTAGTACTACTTAAAAGCTAATTCCCTTGGTGGAATTTAATAATTACTAATTAAATCTTACTGGTAATGTGTACATTCATCGGATATACTTTCCTATGTACTTTATATATACTTTGATATACTTTATACATACTTTGATACACTTTCCCGACAATAATATCACCATATCATAAGATCTACTGCAACTAAAATTGTCATATCACTTGATGTGTTATGATAATGACATTTAGATCAATTACACGTAGATTACACACATCATAAGAACCACTGTGATCATATCGTACGTATCATGCAACCTATATTATGATAATATTATCATCAGGTTCACATTGTGATAAAATTATCATAATAGATTCTTATAACTTTCAAATAGCAATTACTTAGCAGAATTGATTTTAAAATTATCATTTAAGCATTTTTACACGTACGAATTGTGCTTCTCTTGCAGCACTCAGTATTTGTTGTCAATCGCTTGTCCGTTGAACATTTTAATTTCTTTCGCATTATACATAGTATTATAATGATTGTCACTTTTTTTTGAACCGCTATTAACATTATCTGCAGTATTTAATCACTTTTTAAACTTGATTGCAATTATGATGTTAATAAGCCTCATCCACTCATCCAATTTACAATTTACATTATGTTTCAGAACAATAATTCTCAAATGGAAAATTAAATAAACATAATTCATGCTGAATGAGGACAAATGAAGGAAGAGATTGAGAGAGCGGAAGAAATGAGCTAAAATAAAAAAAAAATAGTCAATGGGGAAAAGACGAATGAAAAACACAAATAATAAAGTTAAATTTAGAGTGCAAGAAAAAGGGAAGGATGAGAGAGCGAAGAAGAGGAGGAGATGCGGAAGGAGGAAGAGAGATGAGAAGATAGCAATATTCACTGATAACGGAAATATGAAAAAAATTACAATAATTATAAAATTTTTTTATACTTCCTTTTGCACTCTTCACTCTCTCTCTCTCTCTCTTCCTCTCTCTCACGCACTCATTACTCGATCACTCCCTCACTCATTTCACTTTTTCCATTACATTATAAATAAATTAGCACAACCAAATTTTTAGTCAAATCTTCATCCGTTTTTTCGCATCGTTCAAATGGAAGTGCTACATTCATCGTTATTTTAAATTTATTGTCTTAAAAGAACGAATAGATTGAATAGCTGTTGGCTTTAGACCAAATAAAAGATGGTGAAGGATGACAGAAAAAAAGTGGCAAAGGAGAGAGAGAGAGAGGGAGAGAGAGAAGGTGGGAGAAAGAGGAAAAGGGAAAGAGATAGAAAAAAGGAAAAGAGGGAGGAGGTGAAAGTAAGATTTTTTTTTAAACTTAGACAGGACAATGGATGCAATAAAGTGAGAATTTTATCACAATAAACACTTTATCATTTCCATTTGCATTTGAGGAACAACAACAACAACAACAGCAGCAGCAGCAGCAGCGGAAAAAAAAACGAAAGTTTTTTTGCCCACTCCATAACCGTCATTTATTTGTTGATAAACATTTTCCAGATATCTCTATTTCAAATATTCCAGTGATCGGAAGAAATAAAATTTCAACTATCGAACGATGGAGAGGAGAAGAGAAATAAATCACATTCACATTAAAGAGCTTTTTTCCTCCTTCCCCTTCTTCTCCTTTTCCTTTTCCTTCTTTTTTTCCTTACAAAACAAAAAACATTTAGAGTAAATATTTACTTCAGAGTAAACTTTGAATATTTAAAAAATCTTCACGGTGAAAAAAAATAAAAAGGAAAAAAAATCCTAGACGGATTCATTTTGTTCATTTTATTTCTGCACCAAAAGTGAATTTTTGCAAATAAATTACAGTAAAGGATAAGTTAGCAAAAGGAAAAAAAATCAGACAAAAAGAGAATAAAGTGAAAAAGATAAAATAGCTGTTGTCGAAGAGAAATATAGCACAATTTTTATTTCATTTTTGTTTAGGAAAAAAGAGAAAATGAAAACGAAATTGTGCAAAAATTTCAATTTCCACTTTTTTTTCACTTAAGTTTTTTTTTGTCATTTGTTAAAAATGCTTAGAATAGCAATCATAAACGGCACTTATTAATGTTCGTAGCTACGGTCGATAACGTGTTCAAAGTATTGTGTTTCAAATGGACAAATTATGGGCAGTGTTTTTTTTATTATTCAACTCAAAAAAATTTTTTAATAAACTCAGAGAAAGAGAAAGTTAGTGATTAACCCTCTTATCCATTCCTTTCTTCTTAAATTAGAAACAAAATATTGCGAAAGAAAGTGATTGAAATTAAATATTACCATTCCTATTATTGTCATCTACTACTTAATTAATTATCACAATATCACACTGAAATTTACTACATATCATATCATATCATATTACATGATAACGCATACAACGTTTTCGTTAATCTGATCATTCATACATTTTAGGCCTACTAATAGTAATGATAACAACTGGTAGAAGCAAAAGTGGAAGTGAGAGAAATGACAAATAATGAATTCGAAGAGAAACGTGGGAAATGCCCTAATTCGAATGTCACACTTCATTAGTGATGACATGAGTTGATGAATGTAACATAAACAAACAAATAATGAACGATGAATTTCGACAAATTTATATGAAATTATTGGATGATGAAGTTGTGGTGTAACTGAATGATGGCAGATAAATTTAACAATTTAAAATACATTTTTTTTCCTCATTTTCATATTCATCTCTGTCTTATTGAGTTTGTTGGTAAATGCTAAAATTGCCTGCTTCGATAATGAATGAATATAATTTTGCCAAATCTTTCCTCTCTCATTTCTTCTTTCATTCATGATGGAAATTGATGTCTGAGAGATTAACAATCAAATCGTTTTTATTGTCATTTCGTCATCAAATCAGAATGAATGGTGCGCTGTGTCACTTAATTGATCAATTAAAGATGATGATGGTGATGATGAGATGATGACGATGATGACATATAGAATTGATTGGGAAGAATAAAATACAAAAATTAATTGGAATTTTAATGGGGAAAAACGATTTATGATAATTTTAAATTGTGAACTCATGGCAAAAAGCATTAGATGAACAAACCAATAAATATGCAGCAATGTGGAAAAAATAAATTTAACAATTAAAATACATTAATTAGAAATGAAAATGAAATTTCGTTGTAAATTATGCGAATGAAAATGATACCTGTAGCATTTAGTTGAACATTTTGTTGTGGTTGTGCATTGAGTTGAAATGAATGCTGCTGTGGCTCATCTTGGTTTTTTTGATTGCTATCTGTTCGATGTGTAACCGATGAAACCCGGAAACGGTTCATTGCACCACCGGATCCGGATAACATCTCTCCTAACACTAACACTTTACAGCATACACATAATACGATGCACGCTAAAAAAGAAATAAATCCAAAAAAAAAGCAAGAAAAAAAATAACGAAATACGTATGAAATAGGAATGGCCAATTTCAGAGACGAACTGTGCCGCAGTCGACAGTTGAAACGTACGTAAGCGAGCGAGAAAAACCCAAAAGCATTGCATAACCGAGCGAGTGAATGAATTGAATTGAATTGAATTGAATTGAATTGAAATGAAATGAAATGAAATGAAATCTATCAAAAAGAAAATGAAATTAATGAAGTGAGCAGCAAACAAGGCTGGTGGCCAGCAACAACCACCTGCACCACCAGCACCACCACTAATCAGTCAGCAGCTGATGTTTGGCACGTTTGCAACAAACCCAAACTAACCATCGAAACAAAAAGTGCGAGGGAAGAAGGAAGGACGGAAGGAAGGAAGGAAGGAAGGAAGGAGGGATGAATGGATGGATGGATGGATGGACGGGATGGAAGGGCTGTATGTGATGAAAGGGGGGGGGGAAGCAAGAGGGATGGCGTGGGTGGGGCGAGAGGATTTTGTTTTGCCGTGCCTTTTCATCCCAAAAATCCGCTTACCACCTTTTTTTTTTCATTATTATTATTTTCGTTAAAATTAAAATTAAAAAAAAACTTAATAATTTATTCCTTTCTCATTTAGTAAATAAATGTAACTGAATTTAATTAATGTTTGTAATGGTCGTATCTCCTAATTTGTTTGCATACATTCATTTAGTGCCATTATCGTCCCTAACCTTTTATCTCAGCAATATTTTCATCATCATCATCATCATCATCGTCATCATCGTCATTTTCTATATTGATTTATTTCACCCTACCCTTCTTCTACTTCTAGTGCTTCTACTTCTACTACTACTACTACTACTGCTGCTGCTGCTGCTACTACTACTACTATCATCATCATTATCATCATTTCAAGTACCCTGAAGTGAATTTCTATTCAAATTTGGAAGATTAGAATCGAAAATGAAGAGAGGTATTGGGAGTGATCTTTTTTTTCTCGCCCTTTTCCAATTTGACGACTTGGCAATTGTCAAAATAGTTTGTTAATAAATATATGAAATGATAATTTCTATCAGTTGTAGAATCTCAATGAATGATTCATAGATAGTAATATAGGTATCAGATAAGTTATTATTTGTAATTATTAAGTGTTATTATATTATTTCAATGTTACTTATTTGATGACATAATGTTTGTTTGTATTGCTTGTTTTGTTTTGTTTTCAATTCATGATCATTTTTTTAATTCAAATAAAATTTTCCATTTGAATCGAAATTTTTTTTTGAGCAGAAAAGAAAAGATGAAAAAATTTTTCTTTTGTTTAATTTCAAAACTTTTTTTCTTTTACCGTGTTTGACCAATTTCAATTCTCTCTTTCCTAAATGAATAAAAGAAAACAAAAGGGGGGGAGTGTGTGTACCGTTTGCATGTTTCACTTAATTCTTGCATGAAACCAAATTGATGTAGAAGAATATAATTTGAGGATTTTGAGGAGTTTTTAACTCATCCCATAACACTTTAAATCTTTTTAAATCTTTCCTTTTTACATCCTGTGACTTCCTGAACTAACCTTCTTTTTTTTTCGCTCCTTTCTTCTCCTCTAATCCAACCATTTTCTTTTCTCACCCACTTTTTCACCCTCTATAACCATCACATCCTCCTTGTGCTTTCTTCAATCATTCTTTTTTTTGCTAATTTTTTACTGCTCCTTCTTTTCCTTATTAGCAAAACAGATGTTAATAGAGCGGTGATTTATAGCGCGCATGCGGTCGCATGATATTAATTAATAATTAGTTTTGCTTGTTTGTGCACCTTAATTTGCTAATACTTTAAAATTTTTTCAATTGAACTAAAATAAACAAATAAGCAGACAAAAAACTAAGAATTTCAAAGAATTTGCTCAAAAATTTTTTTGTGCTAATTTTTTGCATATGTTAGATTTTGGCAACATATGTTAAATTTTACATTTGTGCTTTCCATTTCATTCAAATTTAAAACGTGCCAATTTTTGAAAAAAGAATTTTTTTAAAGCATAAATTTATAATTCTAAACAGAAAATGAATTTACATTTCATTCCATTCACCCAAAACAATAAATTTTAATTATTTCCACACCACAGATTGTTATTAGTTTCAAAAAAAACAAAAAAAAATCCGTGCATTATTAATTTTATGAAGAAAAGTTTTTATTATTATTTTTCTTTTACTTAATTCATATCTTTTTTTTTTAATTTGCCAAAAAAAAACTGTTCAAAAAAAAGTCGTTTTCGCACATGAATAATTTTTTCGTTAAAATGCTGGACACATTTTGCAATCTTTGTGAACGGTTCTTCAATTAATAAATGAGAGATAAAAGAAAAAAGGGAAACGCAACGGTGACCTTAGGTTATGGCAGCTAGCAACATTATTTATTAAACGTGAAAAATGGTAACTTTTGTAGCGGAAAAACAGTTACGTGAAAATGTTACAACTATAAATGCGATAAGCTTGATTGGAGACATTCAAGGGAAGCTTTTTTTTTGTTTCTTTTTCTCTAATTTTAACAACTTCACTTTCTCTAAGAAAGTTAAAAATGAAAAACCCGAAAAAAATTGACGGCATTACAATCGTTGATAATAATCAATCAGTTGGCTAAATCAATCAAATTTTTTTCCAAATAAAAAAATGTCAAAAACATTTCATATTTTTTTAAAACAAATAATTTTGTGATAAGCAAAAAGTGAAATAATCTTTTGTAAAAATTCTTTACGTATGAATCATTTTTTTTTTATTTTATAAATGCTCAATACCTCTTTTTTCCTCCTTTTTTTGCATTTAAAAAAATTTTGGCTTTTTTTTGAAGCAAAGTTTCCCAAATAGTTCCTTTTTTTTGAAACTTTTTGAAAATAATATTAAATGAAAACGGTATGCTTTCGTGCTTTTTTTTCGCTCCTCTAAAAAAATTTTTTTTAACAACAATTTTATGCTTGAAATGATGGATTTTTTCGAATTTTTCCGGAATTCCATTCCTGAACACCATTTAACTATTGATTTCAGTTTACTTTATAATTTTTGCACATCATAACCTAAAGAATTACGTGGAAATTTGCTTTCCTCACTGTTATTCCTGTGAATTATGCTTTGTCACATGAAATTTCACCGTTTATAGGATAATTTTCACAAAAAAGAAATGATTGGTTAAATTTGTTGCATTTTTAATTAGAATTTAATTGAAATTAGTAGTGAAGGAGAAAGGAAATTTTTAAGTTAATACATTCATTTAAATATTATAAAACAAAATGGTGCAATAACATTGAGGAGTCACTCCTTTTTCCTAGCTTATTTTTCCGTTTGATGAAATTTTTCAAAAATGAAATTTTTTAATTTTGACATTCATTGAGGTGTAGCAGCATGCAAAATGGTATGGATGCTTTTATTGAGTAGATGCAATCAAGCTAAAACGTTGTTAGCTAAGATTGTCAACAACATTGTCAATAAAGTGGTCGTAATGAAAATAGTGATAAGAAGGCTTGCTCTCGTCTCACAACACAAAGCAATTTAGTTTTAATTGTAAAAATTCTTCAAAAAAACAGGGAAATTGAAATTTCAATTTAGAAAAAGGGAAGAAATAACAAATTGATATAGGAATATTTTTCCTGATAAAAAAAATATCGCTATCTAAATTAATTCAAATTATTCAACAAAACAATTAGAAAGATTGTTGAAAGAATGTTGTTGAAAATTTTGAATTAATAATTTTTTATTATAACCTAATAAACGAAAAATTACCTCTGATCTGATTATGCTAAAAATAATTTTTTTTTAAAAGAAAAGATATACCTATAATGCTTAATTAGTCAAATGTAAAATTTAATTAGACTGAATAGAGGAATTTAAATTTCGAAATTTTTAAGGAATACATGGAAATTATTATTGATGTGATAATACGAATGCATATTATAAAGCATCATATGATTCTTTTTTTTTTCTTTTAAAACGAATAATAATGAACTTACATAGATCAATGTTTTCTGAAGTTAAAAAATATTTCAAATATTTGTTGGAAAAATTTTTTTTCCTTCCATTGGGAATATTTGAAATAAATTATAATAGATGAAGTATTCAAATATTTTTGAGTGTATATTAGTAGCATACAGAAATTTTAGCTTTATTTCTAACGTCAGCATTAAACATTATGACAATTTCATCTTTTTATCATCGAGTAATATATGCGTCATATTTTAAACATTTGCATATAATGCAAACCATTTATGAAAGTGATTGATTTATTTCAAGAAAAAAAAAGTACGAGATGTTTTTAAATTCATTCATTAAAGTGGATTAATCAAAAATGATTAGGTTATAATAAATTATTAATTCAAAATTTTAAACACACACATATATATATATATATATATATATATATTGTATTTTGTTTCCCTAATTATTTTGCAAAAAGAAAATGTGAGATAAATTGCAAAAGCAAAATTTCATTCCACTTAAACTGATGATACTTTTATTTGTTAAGATGCATAAATGTTATTTTTTCCTATCACCTGTTTGATATTTGATATACATATATTAGTCGATGATAACATGATGAAGTTGTCAGAATTTTTAATGCTGTTAGAAATAATGCTAACATTTTTGCATGCTACTAATATGCACTTAAAAATATTTGAATACTTCATCTATTATATGTAAATTATAAATTTTAATCTTTTTCATCGTTTGATGATAAAAAATTATTTTCAACTATTTTATTTCTTCTAAATTACCAATTTCATGATATGCATATTTGCAAACATAACATCTTTTAAAATACTGAAATTTTTTTTCAACCTCGAACCGAATGCTACACATGCTTGACTGAAAATAAATAAATAAATAAATAAATAAATAAATAAATAAATAAATAAATAAATAAATAAATAAATAAATAAATAAATAAATAAATAAATAAATAAATAAATAAATAAATAAATAAATAAATAAATAAATAAATAAATAAATAAATAAATAAATAAGTAAATAAATAAATAAATAAATAAATAAATAAATAAATTAATTAATTAATTAATTAATTAATTAATTAATTAATTAATAAATAAAGAAAGAAAGAAAGAAAATAAGTCATTTAAAATACCAATTAAAATGAATAACATACTGTAATTATGTTTTGTACGTTTACAAATTACAATAGCAACAATTGCAAGAAGAGTGACTTCGATTCATCATTATTTTGCAAAATTTTCAAAATATCTTTTTGTTGAAATAAAAAGTAAAAACAATCTCTTTCAGAGAAATACTCCATTTTTTTTTCGTTTGAATTTCTATATGAAATGATAAAATATTTAATTGGAACACTAATGCAATATTTGAATTCGTCTTCATTTCCAATACAATTCACTGCTATATTACATCCCCTGCTCATACACGCAATTCAAGTGATGCAATAATGCGTCGCAGTGGTACCAAATAATTCAAAAATCACTGCTCAAATATTTATTGCCAGTAAAATGTGCAAAGGTTTTTGTTTTCATTTTTTGGACAAAAAAAAAGAAAACCAATTTACTTTAATTACATATTTGATATCGATTTGCAACAAAGTAAAAAATTGAATATTTTTTTTCGGCTTCCATTTGCTGACATCTTTTCGCAGAAAAAAAAATTGTTTTTCATCAGTGCTAGAATAGACTATTTTATTTTTATATGAGAGGATCACTAAATTGCACATGCCTTAATTACATCAACAATACTTATTTATGTAGTTTGAAAAGACAAATTTTTTAATGATGGAAACTGAAAGTTTTCATATTCAAATAAATAAATAATACCTACCCATATATACATATCTAATTCTATTCTTTTCAATACACTCATTTAAAAGTATTAAGAAAAAAAATGCACTTTATTGATTTAATGGTTGTAAATGAATAATAATTGCTGAAAACTGATTTGTTATGGAAAATTACACAGACATTTCATTTGCGCATTAGCAAAATTTAAAATGAATTATTTGAAAAAATTGTTGATTTTAGCTTTAATCGCTTCAAATTTCATTTTAACATTTAATTTATGAATGAAGAATTAATGAATGAATGAATTAATGTATATGTGCATATAGCATACTGAATGATATGGATAATTTTTAAAAAAAAAAATTTTTTTAAGCAGTCGACAGAGCAATAATTTTTGGACTGTTTAATTAATTCGAGTGTCACTTGTTTAAAAAGTAATTAATGGTATGTTTAACTAAAATTTTATTTTCACTCTGTCTGTGAGATAAGTGAGCAAATTGTTGTTTTCCTACTGACAAAAATATCACATGAATTTTTTTTTCATTTTAAAATATATATTAGCTGATATCGTTATAGCCTATTTTAATTGAAAATTTGAAGGAATTATTCGTTTATTTGCTTTCATTAAACATTGATTAATTTGGCAATGTTATGAAGGTAGAAGCAATTTAAGGTGAAACTAAAACAAACCGTAAAAACCGGTAACAATGGATCCGGTTGTTCATATCGCTGTACTTGAATGAATTTATCAATTCAGTTAACTGCTTATCGAAAAGCAAAGTTCATTAATGATGCTTGCTATCAGTAGACTGTTGCGTGTTAGTAAATACAACTAATAGTAATAGTAATTAAATAATTAGTTTAACTAATAATAATAATAATAATAATAATAATAATAATAATAATAATAATAATAATAATAATAATAATAATAATAATAATAATAATAATAATAATAATAATAATAATAATAATAATAATAATAATAATAATAATAATAATAATAATAATAATAATAATAATAATAATAATAATAATAATAATAATAATAATAATAATAATAATAATAATAATAATAATAATAATAATAATAATAATAATAATAATAATAATAATAATAATAATAATAATAATAATAATAATAATAATAATAATAATAATAATAATAATAATAATAATAATAATAATAATAATAATAATAATAATAATAATAATAATAATAATAATAATAATAATAATAATAATAATAATAATAATAATAATAATAATAATAATAATAATAATAATAATAATAATAATAATAATAATAATAATAATAATAATAATAATAATAATAATAATAATAATAATAATAATAATAATAATAATAATAATAATAATAATAATAATAATAATAATAATAATAATAATAATAATAATAATAATAATAATAATAATAATAATAATAATAATAATAATAATAATAATAATAATAATAATAATAATAATAATAATAATAATAATAATAATAATAATAATAATAATAATAATAATAATAATAATAATAATAATAATAATAATAATAATAATAATAATAATAATAATAATAATAATAATAATAATAATAATAATAATAATAATAATAATAATAATAATAATAATAATAATAATAATAATAATAATAATAATAATAATAATAATAATAATAATAATAATAATAATAATAATAATAATAATAATAATAATAATAATAATAATAATAATAATAATAATAATAATAATAATAATAATAATAATAATAATAATAATAATAATAATAATAATAATAATAATAATAATAATAATAATAATAATAATAATAATAATAATAATAATAATAATAATAATAATAATAATAATAATAATAATAATAATAATAATAATAATAATAATAATAATAATAATAATAATAATAATAATAATAATAATAATAATAATAATAATAATAATAATAATAATAATAATAATAATAATAATAATAATAATAATAATAATAATAAAAGTTATAAAACTGTTGTTTACAGATAATGATAAATGATCGCTGGGGCGGTAGTCAAAAATTCAAATGTTCGTTGTTTATAACGAAGTTTTGCTTTTTGTTGTAAACAAGAAGCAATGAGATTGGTTCACGAAGAGGAGAAAAATGAGGTGTAGTGAAATTTAGATTGAATATTTTAGTATCGAAATTAAAATTGACGTTTTATTCTGCCGTTTTTATCTTGAAAATGATAATGATAGCGTCTAAAATAATGCAGAGTTATGTGATCACATAAATAATAGATATCTAAATCAGTCTTAATTAATGGCTTTTAATTCTCACAGCAATCTAATTGGTTAATCAAGACGACAAATTTTAGGATTTTCAAAACTTCAGTCTAATATAAATCAGTTTCAAGCTATTTGCTCGAACATATATTTTCGTAGCGACTTACATCACGAGGTCAATTATTCACTCATCAATCTTTCATGAGCTGAACACTGTTATCACTGATTGTTAGAAAGAAATTACCTGAATATAATAACTGTAATGTCTGCATGATTCGTTTTATCATTTATTCCATTGATCATTTAGAAACATTTTAATTATAAAAATCATAGTTAATTATTCAAAGCTGACGCCAATTCCATCCTCGAAAGTTCAAATATAAATTTATTCATCGAAAAGAATCTCATAACATTTTTACACATTTATATTGGATAATAAAATAGAAACATTTTATTTCAAAAAAGAGGAAAAAAAAGAATGGTATCAACATAACCTAATTATTGTTACAGCAGCGAAATGAAGTTTTCTTGAGAGAAGTCATTTTAGCACATTCTGATATACAAAATTCTTTAATGAATTACTCACTTCCTACTACTTTTTTTAATCATTTAAATTGGAAAAAAAATTAACATCACTGCTTCTAGACGTTCAATTTCATTGAATTTTGTATTGATGGACAGTTTGGGTTACATTTATGAAGTTTCATCCGAAACACTCAATCCTGGAAGCAGCTATATCGGTTTTTTTTTTAATTGAAATGATGAATGTATAATTCGAATCTAATCAGCTACATAGTGATGTTATCCTGGAATACCATAAACTGTTATACAGTACAAGAATCAAAGTTCGTACTAAATAGTTGAATGAATTGAAATCAATTGCTTTTCCATCATTTGCACTTCTATTTGCCATTAGTGCTGCAGCAGTGAAATCAATATTGGGCTGGAATGATTGTCCGTAGTACGTGGATATTGTTAATTGGTGTTGGTTGAGCAATGATGAGATTGATGTGTTTACGTGAAATTTGGTGGCTCTGTGGTGGTCGGATGCTTCTTTGACGGTTTCGACGAAAAATTTTCAGTTGTAAATGAAGTTCCTGTTAAAATTTTTCAGCTAAAAATATGACTTTTGAAAATAATGTAGAGTTGAAAGAGAATTGTTAAATTGTCGAGTTTTCCAGTTTAAACTCTTATTTGTTCAAAATGGTTTACTGATATTCGAAAAAAAAACAACGATGCTCTGTTATTGAAACAGAAAAATATGTTCTTTTTGCTTGTTTGGTAATGTCTGTAAAGTGTGATAGAAGCAATCATTTATGGTATTTAGTTAACCTTCCTTTTCTACTACATTACTTTTCAGTTTTGTTATATTTCATTACTAACCACTATTATTTTTTTTTACCATATTCCACATTCTATTCCGTAATATTTTGCCGATATTTTTCTAACACGATGTCCTGCCAGTCCGGAATTCGAGGTTTGTCTTTTGTTCTCATATTGTATTATTTGATTTGGGCAGTATGTAAATTTTTGTTTTCTGAAATGTTTGATCTTAATTTTATTTTGTGTAGTGCTTGAAGTTTGATGGAATTTTTGAAGGGATTATGATTGATTTGGTTATAGAAAAGCTCTTCACTTAATAATCAGCTATGATTTGCTTTTTTTTAGCAAGTGATAAGCTGCTGAGGTTCTTCAATGAATGTAAATCGGGGAAGATAAGACTAATGAAAATCATCGTTAGAAATGGTATCAGTTTTTCATAGATTTATTTCTTGGAAAGAATAAAATTTGAAATAACACAAGGCACCTGACTAGCGGTACAAATGACATGTATCAATCATGGAAGTCAGCTCATCGCACTTCGCACAACTTTCTGTGATCTGTAATCGGATCTTAGCAACATCAACAGCTTCATTTTAAATGAAAACACAAACACCCTCAAATATGATGGTTAAGGGACTTTTTCGAAAATTTGAGATTTTCCCATATTTTTTTATTTTTTTAAGTTGTTTTCTTTTATGTTGTAGAAATAAATTTAATTTTTTACAAATTACTTCAGAAGAGCTGTGTGTAAATTACCAAGGCAAGGGTACGAATGATTGGCGTGCCGATTTCAAGCGCCATTTGCCGGATTGCATTGATGCATTTGAACCATGCTACATTTTATTCCGTATCGATGAACCGTATGGTTGGATTCTGATGAGGTTTGTTGCTTTGACTGAAAATAGTGGTAGTAATATATGAGTTAACCAATGCATTGTTGCACTTAATCTATGCACCACTTAAAGTGGCTATGGAGTCGTGATTTTTTTTGAATAATTTTTATTTGTTTTATACGTTCATGATTACTTTCGAAAAAGTCAATTAAACAAGGGTTATAAAGCGAGGGAGAAGACATGTTGTGTTGGCAAGCTGCTTGGTGACGAAATTATAAAAAGACTTATAATTGCAAATTTATTGCAGCTTCGCTGATGATCGCGCTCCTGTTCGTGAGAAAATGGTTTTTGCCGCAACATGGTCTACATTTAAATCAGAGTTCGGACAATCTAATATCAGGCATTAAATTTGACTTTTTATCTGCTCCATATTCATTGAGGTTATGAGTTGTTGGCCTCAAATTATTCTGCAGATTGTGACTTTTCATACGACCTGACCATCAAGATTCATGGCTTTATACATTTTCACGAATTCATGCCAGTATGTATCTGACATGATTGAATATTGCCTGCCAAAAGATATTATTGAATCTATCATTCGGCCAGTTACCTTATCTTATGAGACTGTCGATAACTTATGCTGTATATTGCTATATATTTTTTTTGCTGAAAATTACAGATACGAATATCACGTAACAGATAAGAAAGAAATGACGTTGGAAGCATTTGAAAAATGGCTTTCGAGTAAGGAAGATCCTGGACCTATGTCAGAGCTTGAAAAAGAATTTTACAACGCGCGTCACGAATTTAAAGTTACTGCGCCCTCAATTGTTGCTGCACAAACTGTCAGAGGTTAGTTCTTATCAATTCCTTCCTTCTTTTCGGAATCTCTTTTAGTGAAAAAAAATTGTAGTTTGAAAAAATAATATCCGCTGAAACTTAAGGAACTAATTTTGGGACCTTTGAAAATTTTAAAATTTCGTGGAAAATTAACATTCTTTTTATAGGCGTTTTTTTCCCAGTGGATCAGGATGCTGAAGAAGAGTTACGGAAGTTAGCTAATCATGCAATAAGTTATGTTCAGCTAGCTGTGGATACACTGAATGAAGCAATCAAATTAGAATGTTCAAAAACGTCCGTCTCTCCCGAACAGTTGAATGAAGTAATTTATCTCACTTCTCTCTAGCAATATAATTCTCATCTCTTTTGTTTTCAACTCCAGCGGAAAGTGTTTTTTTCCTTCACAAAACTACAAGTTTAGGCCTATAATTTTGAGAACGGTAATCGTGTTGAGCTTTTCTTTGATATCCTCGAATTTTATTGTTTTTTCTGCAACTTTCATTCGTAATCATTCATAATTACCAGTAAGTTAAGTATATGGTGAGTGAAGCGAAAGGATATAGTGAGTGTATCTGTTCGTTAAAAAAGTCACAATAATACTAATGTTTAAAGATATACTACGTTGGATGGTGAACAACCTTCATATATGAAGTCATAATGGCTACTTTTTCAGATAATACCCCGGGACAAGCCACGATACCATTTTTATCGTTTCTGTCACAAGTATAACGATGAAGATTACGATAGTTTATGTAAGGCCCTTCCAAATATTTCGAAAACTTTTTTGTTTCCTTTCTTAATTTTGGATTAGTTTTAGGCGTAGAATTCATATTTAATATTGACCTCGATAAAGTTTTATAGCACATTTTTTAAGTTTGAATGTAGTTCTTTTTTATTTGTAAGTATATGTTTTACCGTTATGGATGTATGTTTCTTTTCTCTCTTACAGTTTTCATTTACTCTATGCCTGCGTCCGGATGTACAATCAAGGAAAGGATGCTTTATTCAAGCTGCAAGCAACCATTTCTGCAAGCCGCTTTGTCAGCTGCTAATCTGTGTCCGGATAAAAAGGTTTTCATTTGGAAATAATTTGAAATTCCATTAGGATTGGCATGGAACTAAAAAACAGTGTAATTAAAAACTAGTAACAAATAACGAGGTTATAATTAAAATATATTTATGTGTAGTTCTACTGGAATCGAAATGAATGTGGCATTGTATTTGGCTAGCTATTTTGTTGGTGAAGATTAAAGGAATATTATGCAATTTCTTCTTCTAGATAGAAATCGATAGTAAAGACTTGTTATCATCCGATATTCTCATGGATTACACTCATCCAGCTCCAGAAATAAAAGAAAAAAGTTTTGCAAAACCACCAGGACCATCACAGAGAGGAACACGACGTGTTACGAAGGCAGTGGGTTAATGTTTATGTCTTATGGTCTTACTTCATTTGTGACCTGTAAAAAGTCTTTTCTGCATCTGTTATTTTCTGATGCTTTCTGCAGGACCACTTCATGAAGAGTTTTGAAGAGTTTTTGTATACAATACCCTTCTACGTTAGTCGTGTATCGTTCAAAAAGGGAAAGAAAATAAAACATAGGAGCATGAGAAAATTTGTTTTTCGCCATTAATTCGTCCTCAGTTTCATATAAACTTGGAAACCATTAATACGGTCAGTAATTCTGTTTGGGCTTTCATATGACCTCGGTACTGTGAGATTTGCTCACATGTGAAGTGTATACATCCTAGATTGTGTTTGTCGAATATAATTTGGAGGTCCATTTGTGATATGACATCCTTATTGTGTATGTGTGTCATATTCCAGAGGATGTAGATAGTGCAAGTTATTTTATTTGTGGATGTTAGAAAGTTGAATGTTGCTGTGATTGTAGATCTTATCCCAATTAAACATTTAGCACTTTGTCCAAGGTCATCGGTTCTGTCTGTTTTATTAAGCACAATACTAGTACATTATCATGTGGTCAGTACTATGTTTCTATTATATCTCTCCCTTTCTGTTCTCAACGCTCCATTTCTTTTGCTTTTGTACTGGAACAGTGATAGTAATTTGGTGGAAATTTGAGGGTATTTTAAGAACCCATAAGTAAATATGCTCGCTTCATGTAGTATTTGATGTTTTTCTCTATTATTACTCTGTTCAAAATGTAATTTTCTTGAGTTGTTATGCTGCATTATAGAATGTTTTATTTTATCATCTGGAATAAATGTTTTTTATAAAATTGAAAGATGTCACGGATACGATAGAAGACTTCATGTGAACAACACCTCTTCATATGGTAGTATTAAATTATCCCATTACTGAACTCTTCAATTTATTCAATTTGCAATAAATGCTACTGCATCTGTTACAGAGGAAATCGTTTCCAGTGTTTATTAAATTTTGCAGCATTGATAATGCCTAGCTCCTATAATTTTTATAATCTATGTGAAAATTGAGTAGTAGGCGCTGAAGTATTATTTGACAACATGCAACTGAATTTTCACGTAACGTAGTGGTATTTGAAGTCTTTATCTGTTAATATACCGCATAGAAATGTTTAGCTTCGAAAACGTCCAGAATTCAGTGCAAATTTGAAAATAATAGGAAAGAGTTAGCAGTAGTCTGTTGTGAATGATGAAGACAACAATTGGAAGAGGAAGCATAATGAAGATCGTGTGATTTTTTTCATGCACGAAGAAGATATTTCGAATTCGTGAGAGTTATAGGTTATCGCGCTAAATGACATTACTATCACTTAGTGGTTTATGTCGTTGAAATAACAGTAAATGATAATGGTGATTAATAATCGTGATAATAAATGAAAGGAAACAGGCAATTCTCCGTTGAGAATTTGTCCTAAAAAACGTTGTAATTTTAGTGGAAAGAAGGGATGGTGATGAATTTCATATATTCATTGATTGATGGTGGTATTTGTCGTTGTCGTATCGGTCACAGTTTTCTTTTTATAATATTTTGTAGTCACATGTCTGAAATACAGGAGAAAAAATTACTTTTTTTTTTCCAGAACTATTAAAGGTAAGGCATAAAATGAGTTAGCAACAAAGATGATCATCAATTTTGTTAAAAACTTTTAGCCTCAGTGAAGCTTCTTTCATTGTTGTTTCTAATATCGATAGCATCGTATAGATGATATTGATGAAGTTGAAGTTTAAAATGATTTGATTAGCATTTCAAAAGCTTTTAAACTCTCATGGTTAAACTATAATTTATTGTAAGATAAATTAGGGAAAATAATTTACCTAGAAATGATACCAGGTTCAAGTGGCGTTTCAACAACACGTCTTTCTTCCTCTTTAAGCAACGTACTTTCGCTATTTGGATTAACACTTGTTACAATTTCACGTTTATATGTTACAGGTTGACCATCCTTATCCATATAATTACCTTCTAAGCTTGCTTCTGCATTCGCTACTGTGCCGCGAGGTAATACCTATAAAAAGGAGCATATTAAACAAATGTAGCCCTTTCGTTGCGAATTCATTAATTACATTACATTCAATAATTATAATGATTTCGAATTTTTTAAATTTTCAAATTTGCTTGAATATTTCAAAATCGTTTGTTTTTTTTTTGAGTTAGGCTATTTCTGTAGCACTGAACTTTTCCAGAAGTTTAAAGGAATGTACGGGTAATAGACATAGCAATTATTTGTTAGATACATATTTCACAGCTATTTAATATCTGAAGAGAACACCAAAAAAAATCAAAATGATTTTTTCTAAAAAAAAAAAGGAAAAATACGAGGGCAATAATGTATGCATATATCTCCATTAGTCTTATTTCAGAATCAAAATTTCCTTATCCATTCGTAAATGGTCTGAACAGAAACCAATTTAAGATATTTTTGTGGCCGTTTAAAAAGTACTACTTCTAACTGACTTCTATTTACTAATCGATGATGAAACTGGAATATACTGTATACAAATTAATTTCATGACAACTATTTTATGATACCATTTACGACTGGTAAATAAATTTTTCGTTTTCTCTCGTAAAAATACTTTTTTATTGTATTTTACTATACACGTATAAACAATTCTTTTGTAATAAGATTAGCTATATTTCGGTAATTTTACGTTTATTTTACGTAAAAGTGAAGTGAATTTATGAATGGATGATAATATTAGCATATTTTCAAAAAATACTGAAACACTTTATTCGTTTCAATAAAACTACGTTACTTTAACTTTTTTTTTTTTAAAAAAAAATTGCACTAAATAAATGATGAAGGAAAAAGTTATTAGCAATAAAAAAAAATAAACTCCGATCGGATACCTCAGACATTTCAGCTTGTCGATTGAAATTACCGCTACCTTGCGTAACCGATACAATCGTGTTATTGCACGGTGCAACAGTTTCGCGATGTATTTTCTGCTGATAGTTCGTTGTTTCGATAGCACGTCTTTCGGCCGGATTTGCCTCCGGTAGTGGAACTACGCTAACCGGTTGACTGCTTACTATTCTTTCAGTAGAACGTTCATGCATTTTTTGTTCGTAACGTGAACTACTACTGGAAAAAACTGATTAAATGCAATTAATAGGCAAACAAAAGTAATTGCCATGTTTTATTTCTATCTTTTACATCGATTTATTGAATTAATTGAAATTTCAATAGAATATTTTGCACCTTTGTGATTGCCAAATGGATGACGAGTCATGCTGCGCACCGGATGATACCGGATTTGGCAATCCAATCGGCACAGGAATATAATTTGACGGTGCACTTTCTGCAGTTGATATTCCATGCTGTGATGTATATTGTTGTTGTTGTTGTTGTTGTTGTTGTTGTTGCTGTTGCTGTTGCTGTTGTTGATTACTTAAATAGAATGTGTGATATTGTGTAAAATTCCGTTGTACATTTTCCGGAGCACTAGCATCGTGATCGATCTGTGTCGCATGCTGCGTCTGTGGCACAAAACTGTTGTGGTCACTGATTGGTCTATCATACTTCGACTGATGATGATGATGACCAGGATAATCTGCATAATTATAGCTAGTTTGCATCGTACTGTCATATCGTCCAGCTTCACGAATCTGTCGGTCAGCTTCATTTTGCCATAAAGCATGCGTTTGATTAGCCCTACTGTACCAGTATGGTGGCTGTTGTGGCGGAATCTACAAAGCAACAATGTTGACGAGTAATTTTCCAATTAAAAATTTTATTTGCATAATTTTCAATTACATTGGAAATTACATGAGGTAGTAATTGCTTTGTAAAATTTTCATTTATTAAAAATAACTATGATATTATTAATTTTTTTTTTTGGAAGATATGAGCGAGGAAATTTATTTAAGAATGTAATGATTTAAAGAATTTTTGTTTCTAAAATTTTAGCATGAATATTTTAGGAATGATTATTGGCAAACCTTTAAAGAAGGCGGCATTTGCATGCGAGCATCCGTATTTTTCGCCTTATCTTCCCAAATATTACGTCGGTCACTGACAATGCGTGACCATGTTGGTTCATAATCATACATCTAAAGCACTTTTATTAGTTAAAATTTCTTTTTTTTGAATAAAATTAATCACTTATTTAATTGCAACACCTTATTTTACTCTCTTTCTGGTTGTTATATTAGTAAATTAAGAATGTCAAATTAAAAAAAACAACTATTGTTAAATTTGGAAAAATTTTTTGTAAATTTCCAAAATTGATTTTGAACATTTAATAAAAAAAAAAAAAACTTTCTCTAAAGTAGTCAATAAATTAAATAGTATTTTTAAAACGAAAAACAAAAAAAATTGTTGGAAAAAAAAACAAATAAAAGGGAAATTTTTAACAAAAAGTGACATAGCTATGTCATTATAAGATATTTTATTTTAGTTAAATATCAATTTGCACAGCAATAGCAACAAAAAAAAAATTGCATTAGAAGTCTCGTGTGCTCATTAACTGATAAAGTGATAAAAAGAATGATTAGGCGGAACTGATTAAAGGCACGCATGATATGATACGGTATGCGGAGGAACAGTTTTGATGGAGATGGAGGATGATGGTATGATTGGAAGAGGGTAAAAAGCAGAAACGGAAGCAGGAAGAATGGAAAGAAATACAGGACCTGGGAACGGGTAAGGCGAGGGTCCGACCTGTTCATCCAGTGATTATGCTTTTCGAGAGATTTTGACTGCCATTCCGGGGTCATCGACCTCTTCGGAACAATCAGCGCTCTATCGTTCAACAGTGTCTCAATTGTCACCTCTTTCGTAACGTTTCCGCTCGATCCATCGTATCTTTCGGCTGTTCCAGTATTCTGTAATGGTATCCATGTTTGTTCTGTTTTTCCGTATGGCATACTACTTCCGGTTCGTCTACCAGTAGTACCATTTGATGTATAATTGGTAACTGCTTGTGATGTGTAACCAGCAAGATCTGTTGGTGGTGGAAGTGTTGTTGCACGATGCGATGGTGAATTCGAGTGCGCATCACGTGTCCAGGATGTTGATGTATTACTTCGCTTGTACGCAGTATTATTTGTTTTTGCTGATAAACTGAATACTGTTGGTTTCGTTGGTTCGTTTGGACGATTAACGGTACGATGTTGACGGGTGAAACCGGCAGTTGGTCCAAATGATGTACCGAAGCAGTGATCAGGTTGCTCAGGCTTAGCAAGATGTTGATTGGATCGTGTGTCGCCAACGAGAATATCAGCAGAGACGTGATCAACATTTGGCGCAACTTCAATATTCATCTCGTCACGTTTCAACGACGCATGATCAAATTTCGACTGCAAACGACGCTGCTCCGGTCCGTGTCCATGATACGGACCATCAATTCGTACTGCACCCTGTCGAAAATCCATTCCGCCCATTTCATATCCTGGACTTATATTATGCTCATCATGGTATTTTCGAGCAGTTCTTCCATAATACACATAAGATGATGAATCTTGTGGTATGCGTGACTTGTCCACGTAATCTAGTCCACCAAATTCGTAGCCACGTTTCGCTAACCTGTAATTACATTTGCTACCACCAAATGTGCAAACGTTTCCTTTCATATTTTCCACTCAAATTTTTTCTGCAAATTAGCTTTTCCATTGCTTTTCTGGTTGAATTATTGGAATTCAACAATCGTATAATGCAAGTGTATGGTTCTGAAATCAATTTTACAATTTAATATTATGAAATTAACAGTGCACCTTTCTTCGTTACGCCTTCTTGGATGTTGTAAAGTGGAATATTGAGGTGCACAATAGGGTTGTACAATAGAGGGTGTTGCTGAACGAGCTCGTTCACTTCGACTACGTGCTGCTTGCGCCCAGTATGGTTCCTACAAACAAACTAATCCTTAGTGTTTTTCTTTTAAAAACTAAAGGTAAATTTTAGAAGATAAATTCGGAATAGCTAAATGTTACTCTTAAAAATCAAATAAATAATATGAATTTTTATAAATGAATGAATAATTTAATTTACATATAAATGAATATAAATGATATAAATGAATAATTTAATTTACAAAAGTATGCACAAATATAACTATTTGAATAATGACTTTGCTTAAATGAAATTTGAAATCCAAAAAAAGACAGCATTACTTTTCAAAAATTAATTTACAGTTTAAAAGAGAAGGCAAAAATGTAAGTGCGACAATTTGCTACAACCTGTGGCGGTGGAAGATGTGGAATTTCCGCTTGCGCTATCATCTCATTGAAGTGTTGACCAAATGTGTCATTTTCGTTAGCTTTTATTGCCTTCAATGCTTCTGATCTTTCCGGATTAAAGTGTCGATCGCTAGCGCCAAGCGCATGATCCGGTCCTTCACCAACTTGCTGCTTATATTGCTCTTCGGCAGCTTCACTAAAACACACATCTAATTAGCTAATTTCATCAGCTAAAATTATATAACTAGTGCTAAACAAAAAAATATATTAAAAAATATATATATATATATCAAAAAAATATAAATAAAATTATAAAAAAAATAATTAAAAAAATAGCAGAATTATAAAAAAATTTAAACTTTATTTTTTTGAGTGCTTTTTTTGTGAATTTTTTTTAACAGTAGCTTTGAATAAAAGTTTTTTCGTTGTTGTTTAATTATGACAAGCATATAATTCAGACACAAGTTATTTAAATTATTTTATCTGTGATAATTTCTCCTGATGCTTTGAATGTAAACAAAAATTGATGATTTTTTTTCTTTATTAGCATACAATATTCATTTTGCTAACGCTAATAAAAATACTGTGTAAAATTTTAATTCAAATTAATAATTTCAAAATGACCATAAAATTATGATATTTTTTTCCACACAACCGAATGATTTCCTATTTTTTTCGTTATCATCATGTTGCTTTTTTTCAAAAAAAAAATTCATCACAAAAAAAAGAAAGAAGTAAATTGATGAAGTTGTTCGTGAATGAAGTAGTGATAGCAACAGTGATAACAATAGTGATAATATGATAGTGATAATTCTCACGAAATGTTTAAAATTTGTGCGCCTTCGACCTCTTTCATTTTTCGCTCATCTATCTTTTATTTCTGAATGGATTAGTGAAATTATTAAAATTAACGAAGGAAGCTATCCATTAACATTTTGCTTATTTTTTTCCGACAAAAATGAAAACAAAAAGGAAGATTTACAACAGCTGTTTTCCGGTTATCTTTTCCTTTTTTTTTTTAAAATATCTCACCTGTATTGTTTAACTTTTGTGAAACATTGTGCAGTTTAGAAGCGAAAAATAAAAATTTGTTTTTGAAAAAAAAAATAGCAAATCTTTTTTTTTTTGCCAAAAATTCCTTCTTTCTCTCAACTCTCTTTTTTTCCGTTCCTGTTTTTTTCCCTTCCAGTGCTTAAGTTGATTAAGTTCGAAAACGAATGAGAACGAAATACAATAAAGGATGATTGCTCAAAGTGAGTCACCTGAAATACACTGAAAATATTTTGCAATTGTTCAATGAATTTATCAAACTTTTGCAAGAGGTATGAAATGATGATATTAATAGGTGATAGATATCACTACTATCACTGCAAGATAACGATACAATCTTAAAATACAATCATTTGAAATTTTTAAAAAGAAAAAAAAAGAAGTACCACAAAATATGTTTACTGTTTACTGTTGTTGAAAGAAGTATGTTGTCATCACAATGTTGTTGATTTAAAATAGCAATAATTATCAAACACTCTTAAGTAGCAGTGAACGAGTGCTATTCGCATTTATTTGAAATAATCGCATTCAACGATTAGATGGATGAATTGATCAAAAAAGAAAAAAATCTATTGAAAGAAAAAAAGAAAGAGGGAGAGAGAGAGAGAGAGGGAGGGAGAGAGAGAAGGAGAGAGAGAGGGAGAGAGGGAGGGAGGGAGGGAATGATGTAGAGATAACAAAATAGTGTACATTCATTTCTCTCCTATATAATTTATCTCTAAATGTATAATTGTAAATTTTTTTTTTTTAAAAAAAAAGGAAAGACTATATTGGTAATTTTGCATGGAAAAACTTTTTAATATAAAAATACAATTTTTTTTCCTTGTTTCATACTACGATGAATGAAAAAGGTAGGTTTTTTAAAACCTGTTAACTGTTACCGTACACATGCATATAACATAAAAGTTATACTTTATTTGTCTTAATTTATTTGAATAGACTAATCTGTGATGATATTGTTAGATATAATAATTTCATCTATAACATAAATTTGACAGACAACATCGATATATGTGATATTTTTGTTTTAAATGTTTTCAAAAATAAAAAAATTTCGTCAACATAAGTCGCCGACTGACTTCCATTTCCGCTACAATCAATCAAAATTTGCATTTCAAACATCTTTACATTATTTATTTCACGAATATTAAATTAAGAAAAAAAAACGAAAAAAAAATTACGAAACATTTATGAATGGCGGCGTTTTATTTCTTGTTATTAATACAAAAATAAATTCATCATTAAATTTATCCAATCTAAAAGCCTCTAAACTTTGGTTAATTGCTTTTTTAAGGAAGAAAAAGGTAGTGAGATGTTGGTGCTTCAAAATTGAAATATGAATTCATAATGTAATTTATGTGCTAAATTAAACTTCTCTGATAAGATTTGTTATTATCATATGCGTATTTCAGTACAAAGAAAAACACGCAACCAATGAAAATTGATGGTACATTTCACACCATCATTGATTGCCATAATCATAATTGATTCATTCAATCATAACAGTGGAACAGAAACCAATGTAGAAAATGAAATTTAAAATTACAACCTATTAATTCACACGTGGAATTAGTGAATGATAGGAATGCTTACCGTGAATAAAGTGGCATTGGCGTATTGTACTGTATATTAGATGGCATAATTTCGTTTTTGTTTTCCTTTTCTTTTTCGTTTCAACAAGAAATTGAATTCTAAAAAGAAAATGAAAGTATTGATGCTACGGTAGCACAACAAATGAAGAACGCTTGAGATGATGTGGATGGAAGCGGTTTGCTGCTGCTCTTGCTCTAATACTGATGTTGGTGTTGCTGTGTGCTAAATTGAACATTCGATTGGAATGAATTTAGCTAAGCCGATGGTGGTTGTGGTGGTGGTGATGATGATGATGATGATGATGATGATGATGATGATGGTAATGATAATGATGATAATGGGTGGTAATACTAGTGGTAGCGGTAGTGATAGCAGTGGTGGTGATGAGGAGATTATTTTTGTTGTAGGATGAAACGGATGAGGAATGATGAAAAGGCGGCGTGGAAAAGTGATTCGGATCGGGATCATCATCAACCGTTGTACTGAGTCTATATGCTATGCTTAATTTTTTTTTCTTTTTCTTTTTTTTTTTTTTTTTGTTTTCTGAGCTATATACTTTCTCCCTCAATTACATCATATCAATTTCTATCACATCCGCTAATCGCACTGATAAAATGCATTCAACGGTTGATCATTTCATCATCATTCATCATTTCATTTCAATTTTTTGATATATCACTTCAAAAAGGGAGAAAAAAAAATTCACTCAGACATTACACCATTTTTGATTAGATTTAAAAACAAAACAAGAAGAGGAGAGAGAAGAAGAAGAAGAAGAAGAAGAGAAAGGCTATTAGATTCGAAAAAAAAAGGAGACATTGAAAGAAGGGTGCGAAAAAAAAAGATCTGTGAAATTATGATAAATGAAAAAGATGCAATGCATAAATTAAATATTATCATATTTGAATTTTGATACGATGAATTTTAAAACTAACGAAATATACACACATACATGTATGTTTTACTGAAAACAAAAATAATTGTTCAAATGCAATATTTGAACTTTCGTTTGAAGCTTTTAACATATGAAATGAAAAATGAAAATAAAAAAGAAAACATTTTTGCCTTTTTTTTTGCATTGATAATGCATAAGCTAATTTAAAATATTTCATAAGGTTGTTTTATTTATCATTCAGTAAATTAGTTAGCTTTTTTGACGATTGATTGCTTGGCAGTTTCCGTTTATTTATGTAAATTACAACTGACAAGTACTTGAAAACATCAATTTAACTTTATAAATAGTAAAGTAATTGCATTATTTGCACTTAACTAGCAATGAACTATCACCAGTTAATTTGTTTTGCGAAAAAAAAAATTTTTGACTTCTTTTTGAAAATAAAAATTAAGCAATTCTTTAAAATTATTTAGTTCATAACAAATTTTGAAAAATTCTAAAAGGTTTTTTTTTTCTGAAAAAAAATTATGCGCTAAATGAATCGAAATATTGCATATTTCTTCTAAAATATATGTTTCATTCCGTCAGATTTCATTTGTGTATTTTATATTCCGTTTATTTCATGTGAATACTACTAATTGGTACTGCACGATATGTAGCAGTGCATGGATGTGTTTGAATCTGTTCCAGATTCAAAACTTTTAATTATCATTAAAATTTAGCGACAACTTGCAGTGATATGGTCAATCATGCTTGTTTGATACGGATAATCACTTTATCAAATTGATTATATCTATTGGGATAAAAATATTTTCCAAAAAATTATCACAAATGCAATACAACACGTACTTGCTCAAAGCAAGTATTCATTGTGTATGTTTTTCATTTGTTCTTATTCACGTAATCTTCACGCATTCAACCAAAAATTCAGCCTTCGAACTGAATTTATTAAAATTTTGCAAAAGCAATTTTTAATTCATTGACATTTCTGCCACTGATCATTAAATAAATATTGAATTTACAATATTGATTTGCTATAGCATACAACGATTAAATTTCAACAATCAATTCTACAGAAATAAATCAGCATATTGTCTTCGTTTTTTTTTTTCATTTCTCAACTATACAACAAAATAAATTTAAGAAGCAATTAATTTGATGGAAATTATTGCTCTGGTCAGCTTTTTTCTTGCTCGTCATCTGGTAATTTAACAACATTAATAATAAAATTATCATTAAATTAGCAAAATATTGGCGTATGGCATTAAGCTGTAATATTCGTGAGCATAATTGAAATTTTATCAATTTATTACAGGCCTATTTATAGTCACAGTCAAAATAACAAATGTTTGCATGTATTATTTCTTAGGTAGCAAAATTTTCCGAAACTAAAACAAAGCATGAATCGTGAATTGATTTAAAATTCGACAATTAAATTATATTATCGTGTATTCGATAAATTCAATTAAAATGTCATAGTTGTTTTTTTTTTTTTTTTCATTTCTTCGCTGCTGATAAACGATCACACATAATGGCAAATTATTTTTATGCAAAGTGGAATCGTCCTGTCATATGATAAAGTCGTCGGAGCGCTCGTGCATCGTTATAGGAGTGCGGCGTACGTGAAACGTGAGGAATATATACACTTTCATCGCAAATAAAGTGCCGATTAAGTGCACGAATCTAAATTAATGCGTGTATACATATGCTTTCTCAAACTGTAATTAAAGTCATAACTTATAAGCAATAAATTGAGTGTTCCAATAATTCATTAATCATTGTTAATTACGTGAAAGTAAGAAATTTTGTTCAAAAGTAAGCTAAATTTGAATTGAAAAAATGCATTTTTTTTTCATACCCGAGGATATCTCCAATCATATGCAGTGTGAGCATACTGTTGCGCGAAATCATCCGCTTTGAGTCTTGCTGATACATACTGATCTAAATACTTCCGTGATCCAGCAATGTATGATTTCAGTGGTTCCAGTCGCTGTAAATTTTACTTTTAATTTATTATTATTACTATTACTATTATTACTATTATTATTTTAGTTATTTAATTACTTATTATTACTATTTATCATTATTATTGTCATTAATTATTATTACTACTATTATTGATTATTTTGTTAAAGACGAAAAAATACTTTGAATAAATTAGTAATTAAATAACTAAAGAATTAGATAACTCAAAATTTTCTGCAAAATTTACTGTAAATTATTGAGGGAAATACAATGACAAACTTCATTGAAAAATATCCTCTTTGTTTGAAATGTATAGTATGGAACATATGAACTATACGGCATTGGTTCAAAGGATTGCACACGCAATGGTCTTGTTATAGATTCATGCGTATCCTGTAATTAATTAAAATTCATTACTCAAAGATTGAAAAAAAAAGCAAATTTTTACTTCATTTTTTTCATATAAAATACTGGAATAACACGCATAAAAAATTCGGCAAAATACACGTGTATAATCATCGATGTAACAAAATTAGTTTTTCAAAAATTTTGCCCTTTGAAATATTTCGTAGAATTTAGAAAGACAAATTTAATGTTTTGTTCGTTTTTTTTTTCAAATTGAAAAATTTAGAAATTGAAAATTAGCTAAACTTACAATCCATCGTGCTTTGCTATAGGTATTATACCAATTGCAAATTTTTGGTTGATAAACTGGTATTGTGTCGATAATGCGTTCAACTCGACGGCAGTATTCTGGCACCGATAAGGATGGCGCAAGTAGTGAAGCAGAGGTTGATCGACGAATTGGAAAATCATGAGTAGCTTCCTTGAATTTTGGTTTAATTTTTAAAAATTACTTCATGAATTCATTTTAATCCGCCATGTAGAAAGGTGTAATTTTTGGTTGTTTTTTGAAATTTACTTTTTCTCTTTTTTAAAATCCCGCATTTTTTAAAAAAACATTGAATTTTCCAGCAATTGCATGAAAATAGCAAAATATGTAGCTAATGTAATTTTTAGTTTAGATAAACAGTAATTGCTATATCAAACAAAGGATAAATTCTAATCCTACGAAAAAAAAAATTTTAAACAGCAATGATAAGAATTAAAATTTTAATATTTGACTTTGATAATGAAATAATTATTTCAGTTCATTTTACCACCTCAAATTATCCTTTCTGATTATTAATTAAACATCAGTAATGAAGGAGAAATTAAGCGAGTAAAAATTACTTTAACATAAGTTAAGTTGGTATATGAGGCTGATCGTGCAAGTTCTTTCGATTTACTCCAAACATTTGACATATAATTTTGAAATGTAATTTCAGGACGAGCCAGATCAATATATCGTCTGAACAGTATTATTACAATTGAAAATAGCGCATGAGAGAAATTTAACAAAAATCGTTTAATTCTTAATAAAATAAAAATTATTTATTTTTTTTTCGAAAATAAACTAAGAAGAAAAATATATTGGAAAAACTTTTTCCGATTAAACAGTTACTTCAAATAATTTTTGTAAATTTTATTAAAATTAAAATTAAAAAAAAAATGAAAAAACCAACGATGTCGGATAATCGTTCCACCATTTTGTTGCTGTTTCAACTTCGTCTGCAGTTGATTGTGCACGTGTGATCAATCCAGCACTTAAGATTTGTGGACCCATCTTCCCTGTGTTTCTCTTTCTCTCTTTCGCTCTCTTTCTTGCTTTCTTCTTCTTTCTTCCTCTCTCTTTCTGTCGTTGTTTAAATAAATTTTTAAAACTAAAATTTGAAATATTTTATGAAACATTTGTTCATCTGTTAATGTTTCACTTTCAAAATGGAATAAATAGCAATTGGTAAATGTGTACTATATGGATGGATGGAAGCGAGCAAATTTGATCGAAAAGAGAAATTATTAACGAATAGATTAGAAAAAAAAAATGAAAATGAAACAAAAAAGTTAGGAAGATATTTAGTGGCTTATTTATAGCTATCAATCAAATTCATTTTCTGTTTGTTGAAAAAAAAATAAATGCTTCTTGCAGCTCATACCCTGAAAGATGTGAGTGATGTGATGTAATTAATTTGCAAAAGGAAAATTTTTATGAAATAAAAAAAAAAGAAATAATACATTTTTAAGAATAGGAAAAAATTTTTTTGAAAATCTAATTAGTTAAATTCTCAATATTCGTTTCCGCTTGTTTTTTTCTCCTCCCCCTCTCTCCCCCTCCCATCGCCCCCTGTTCTATTAACAGCTATCATTTTTATTGTACACTTGAGACAATAAATTGTAGTGATAATAATTGCAGCATAATTATTTAGGATTAATTAATCAATCGACAGAAACATTTCCTAATTGTTCATTTTACAAATAAGCTGTGGAAATTTCTGTTTAAATATTAGTAAAATAAATTTATAATATAAAATGAAATATGACAATTGAGCAATTAACACAGAATGGAAAATGGAAGAGGAAGAAGAGAGGGAAGGAAAAATTTTGAACGAGAAAAGAGATTTTATCCAAAAATGGAAATAAGCGATGTTTTTTTTATAACTTTTTCCCAACTAACTATTATCATCGTTTTCAGACAAAAAAAAAAAATGTTTTTTCTTCTTCTTCTTCCCTCTCTCTCTCTCTCTCTCCCCCCCCCTCTCTAAACTACTTGTCCGCTTCATTCATTGAAAAATAACTAACTGCATGAATGAAAAGGGAAAAAAGTGAAATGGCATAATTTTATTACATATTTTTTTAATTTATTGAACCAATTCAATAATCATAAATGTTTTCAACGATAAGTAAAGGGAGGAAAACGTGAAATTATATCATTTACTGTTATGTAGCGAAAAAAAACGACGTAATTCATAGGTAATGATTTGGAACGCAAATTTTAGTGCTAATTAAATACGGAATAAAATGCTAGAAGTAAGTGTAATATATAATTTAAAAAATGTTTGAAAACAAAAAGCACCACACAAATTACTCGTTCAATTAAACTGTAACAAAAATAACTGGTAAGGATTTTAAAAAAAAAATAAGGATGAAAAGAAACGCACCAATAACTAATGCACTGCATTAGCACGTATTTATTACATTAAAAAAAAAATGGTGAAAAATTTTTAAATATTTTAGCAAAAACTACTTTCGCCAACGATAGATTAATTGAGTGATAAATGAGGAGAATGCAAAGAGTGATAATCAAATAATTACTTTTTTATGCATTAATTGCTTGTTGTAAAATTAAAAAAAAAAAAAAGTTAAAAAATTTGCTAATTGTTTATTTTTTGACAACAAAACAAAAGCAACAACAACAACAACAAACTATAGATGTTAGGGGAGGAAAAAAAAGAAAAAGAAACATATATTGCTAATGCTCTCTATTGCTTATAATTAACTTTAATACAAGCAACATTATCATTATTATCACCACCATTATCATTACTATCAGCGACAACAGCAAAAACAAACAACAACAACATTGCTACTTTCATCATTATACGCTGAAATAATTTTGCTTAGGCTTTCTAGCAACAGCTGATAAGCGGAGAAAAAAAAAAACCTAACGGACGAGTAACTGGCTACTTCGCTTACAACATTTCAACAATTTTTATTTTCAACATTTCACCACTTTCTCTCCTCCGTCCTTTCACTCTCTCACTCTTACCAACTCCGTGTGTGTGTCTGTCTGTGTGTGTGTGTTGTGTGTGTGTGTGTGTGCGTGTGTGTGTGTGTGTGTGTGTGTGTGTGTGTGTGTGTGTGTGCGTGTGTGTGTGTGTGTGTGTGTGGAATTCGTTCAGATAAATTTAAAATTAGCACAAAGGACAAATCATTTTGCCAAATTTTAAATTGATCTAAGAGAGAGAGAGAGAGAGAGAGAGAGAGAGAGAGAGAAAAAAAAGGA
The DNA here is from genome assembly GCA_963070105.1 of Litomosoides sigmodontis. Taxonomy (NCBI): domain Eukaryota; kingdom Metazoa; phylum Nematoda; class Chromadorea; order Rhabditida; family Onchocercidae; genus Litomosoides; species Litomosoides sigmodontis. The sequence continues at coordinate 9,228,735 of OY718806.1, forward strand.
AAGAAAGCAATATGTTGTCTACTTTTTGTTTTTATCTCTCTCTCTTTTCGTTTCCCTCCCCCTCTCTCTCTCTCTCTGTTACTGATTTTAGTAAAATTTACCATATAATAAGTTTGATTTTTTTTTTGGAACTATTTCATTTTTTTTGCATTTAATTTATTTGTTAGTAATCTTTCTTTTATATTATTAATTTCTGATGACTAATGCTTAATTGAAAAAGAAAAAGATAACTGTAATGTTTGCACTAATAGATTAAGAAAAAAAAATGCATAAATTGAAAATGTTGAAACGAAGTAAAATGAATATGAATGAATGAATAGCGAATGTTGAAGAAAGTTGTAGTAATGGATGCTATAGATTTAGCGTAATTTATTCGCAAAATATGATTGAATAATTGCGTGTTTTTTTTTTAAATTTGTTAAAAGAGTAAAAATTTGAAAAAAATAAATGAACGTAAGTTTGTGGAATAAATAAAATTGAACTGAGCATAAACTGACAAATGAATGAGTAAAAGATGAAAAGATGAAGGAGAAGAAGAAGAAGAAGCAAATGGCATTAGTTGCACTTTAAACTGTTTTCCATCGTTGAGCTTATCAAGTGCCATGAAAGCGTATTGAAAAAAAGTTTATTTTTTCTATTCCCACTTCACACAATTATATTTCATTTTAAACTCACAATTTTTAATCACTGAAATTTCATGTAAGAGCGAAAGGAATGAGTGGAGTGTAGGCGTAATTAATTCTCATTCAATTAATTATTCGTCTATTGCATGAAAAAGCTAGTTTAATCAACGATTTCTGAAATGAGTAAAAAAGCAGATCGAAATGGGTAAAGTAATAAAGCATTCTGCTCAATTATCCACCATAAGTATGGTATCATTGAAATTTAATTTTATGCATGAAGACGACTGACAAAATTTTTTTTTTTTTGCATTTCACTTAAAATACAAATGATACTTCGATTCTTACAATCTCAATAATTTAAGTGCTCTATTGTAAAATAAATTTAGCGATAATGTTAAGCAGTGAGAGTAAGATGTAAAGAAATATTGATAGTTAGATTTCTTTCAAATATCTTAAATACCATAAATTTGTGGTGTAATATTGTGAAATGTGTGGGAGAAAGTAAAAATGTGTGTGAAACAGCATCACACTATCAATGCTGCAACTAATTTCACATCTCAAAAAAAGTTGAAAAGTTAAATTTTTCATCTTTTTCTTTCAAGTTTTTCCAAAATTAGATTAAACGAGGAGGAGGAGGAGAGGGGTAAAATTTTTTGATAAAATTTAAAAAAAATAATACAATTTGATCAAAGATGTCATATAGATTTGAGCATTGCAAAACAACTTGCTTTTCCATTTGTTTCTCGTTTACTTGTATGAGAAATTGCAAGTTACGTTTGCAGTAAAGCCAAAAGCAAAAGACTTCTAAACCTTTTTACTTCCAAAAAAATGATCAGTTGCTTGAAACTATCAACCAACCGCTCCACCACAAAACGAAACAGATCATCCGTCAACGGCACGGATACTCACTCCAGCTCCGTCCTAAGCCATTTCAGAATTCTGTTGTTTGACGCTGGGCATATTTTGCATATTTATTAAGCGGAAAATCTTTAATTTTATGGAAATATAGAATTCAGTGGGATTCGAATGTGGTACGTGCCTAACTTACCAATGCAACTTTTTTCAGCCTGATGGACGATGTTTCGGCATGCTGTATTTCGGTTGGAAATGTGTTTGTTTTCGAAATGTTCTAGCAGTTTCGATAATTTGATTCAGAATACTAACTTGACTAGCCGCTGCATCCTTCATCAAAATTTTGTAAAACGGAAACACATAGGGTATTGATCTTTTGCTAAACAGAGAAATTTACATCACGCGTAAACCGGAAATGTAGAACCTTCCGGCTCAACATTTCTCTTCACATATTTTTCAGTTTCTGTTCGATCTAAATTGCAAATATTGTTGCCCTATTGAAGTTTCAAACTTTTTAATTAATAGAGGCATCCGAAAATTTATATCCAACTACTATTTTTTCCAGTAATCCGGGATGCTGCAGAAAACCACAAAAGCATACAAAAAATGTCGCTTTACATTCAGACTTTCACGAAAAGATTAATCGGTGGAAGGAATTACTGAGAAATGAAGTTGCCTCCGGTGTGAAAGAAATTAGGTGCTTTCCATCTGTTCATTTTTTTCTAGTTTTCATCATGGATGGTTAGCTATTTTCCGGATTTGTGTTCAAGTTGTTTTGAAACTTTCATTTTATAGGGATCTTTTGCTGAATCCATCAGTTGATGAATTGGAACAACTTGGCCAAATTTCGGGTGCGCTTCGTTTCCGAACTCAGTATTTACATGCATTGCACGGACGTGTTATCGTCTTAAACCAAATTAATGGAGCAGGACAGAAAGCCACAAAAAAAAACTTTCGTCCAGGTTTACTTTTGTCTAGTTTCAAATTTCACATTCCTTAGCCACTTCGAAGTTGTTTTGCAAGTTGTTTTGAAAATTGAAAATGAAGTTTGGAAATTTTTAAGAAATATTTAGATCTAATTTGTAGGCACGCCTGTGTTGTTGTGCCGAATTCCAGAACTTACAAGCGTTGGCGATTGCATTGTAATATCGTGCTCCGAAAACGAAATGAGCTTGAAGACGAAAGCAAAAAAAGAAATGAATATCGGTCCTTCTGATGAGTTTGTATTGATACCATCTGTTGGCTTAGGATACCTGATAGCTTTAGATGAATTTTTGGTAAGTCTTTGGCCCAGAAGACTAGATTTTTTATCATGTTAAGGAACTTAAAAGATTAAAGTCATGCTAAAAAGATTTATTTCCTCAATAAATTGTATTGGTTCGGCATCATAATTACTCATATCATTACAATTAGATCATTGTTTCATAATCAATAATAATAGTGGTAAACTCTGGTTGTCCTGTAATTCGTCGTAACACTTGGGAATGCAGAGTACCTTGTATAATTTTACCGGATATGAAATATAGGTGCTTAATTGTCGGTTTTGAAATTTTTCCTGATTTAGGGATTGAAATGGCGAGATTTCCCAGGTGAAAAACTGGTCCATTATGTTCACTGTAATGTACCTTTACCGACTCCAAGACCAGGTAATTTAGTTATGTTTTCGTACCTTTTTCCTTTAATTTGACTATTGCATTTCTAGAATCCTAGATGTCCAGTGTTTTCTGGAAGTTGCCAGAATGAAGAGCACGTAGGCATTTTAGCATTCGCTGAGGATAAAAATTTGTTGATTCAAACGTGCTGTACAAGAGAGGAAGAACATACATCAGATGATGAAATGTTTATGTTAATTTTTAATTTAAAAGATTCGGCTTTTACAAAAGAAGTTTGTAAGCAAAACAGTAATACGCCTAATCTAATGATCGAATCAGTTATGGTGGTATAGGAATCTCTTTTTTTCTTTAACATTAATAAAACGTGAAAAATAATAGTAGTGACACTACGAAAGCGTGGAAAAATAATATTAGTGACATCTTGTTTAGATGAAATTTCGAAAAAGACGTCTGGGCTCAATGAGGACCAAAAACACGCTGTAGCTGCTGCATTAAACAAAAGTCGACCAATTGTGACCATTTGTGGTCCACCTGGTACTGGGAAGACAGCTGTTATTGCGGAAATTGTGACGGAAGCCGTCAGTAGGAAGCAAAAGGTATATTTTAATAATTTGATTCTTAAGTGCTTTCTAAAAAGAGAGTAGTTACTTGGGCTATTCACTTCCTTTTTACTTTGAACCTACCTCAAAACAACTCTTGCTACGAAATTTCCTTAGATTTTCCCCTTGTTTTCTTTGAAAGCAGATTTATCTTGTGGCTTTTTTTTGGGGGGGGGGGGGGGGGGAATCAAACTGAAATGGAGGAAACTTAGGATTTTTCGGTTGAATTAGATATTTGGAACAACAATACTTTTGATTGATTCATACTCACTTACAAATGATGACTAATCTATTGTGCCTAATTTAAAATTCACGTAGTTGTATATTGATTAAATAAGGAAGGCCATTTCTGCGGGTTTCTTCATTTCGTGGGCTACTTTTGATTTGTAATCGTTAAGAAAATGTATTTCGTATTTAATGAATTCAATTGTTGCTATGTCCTATCCATCGTAATTCGTCGTTGAGAGATGAATTCAGCTTCCGTTTTTTGTTATTGTAATTTCAAATATGATAGAATTTGCCGTGTTTTGCTTCGATTTACAGGTGCTTATTTGTGCCCCTTCAAATGTTGCAGTAAACAATATTGTGAATCGATTAAAGAATTTGTCTGGGATGTGTGCATTGGGGTTTAATTCAGAGTTGTCATTGGCAAATGAATTAGAGCAACATCACAAATTCGTTGATATTCAATGTACCTTGAAAAAATTGGTATGATTTTGTAAGCTTATTCTGTTAACCGTAGTCAAAAAATAAGTTGAATAAAATTCATATAAGCTCATAAATAAAGCTCATAAAAGAGCATTGCAGCGAAAAATGACTGTTGGTCAAAAACGATCAAACAGTTGGAACTGATAATTGATTACTACTATGAGAAATGATAATGAGGCAGTTACATTAAATTTCCATTTTTATTGATTTTTTGGTTTTCTCTTCTTTAAAGTAATAGATCTTAAAAATATGATTTTGAATTTTATAGGATTCAGAAGAAGACAATGGAATATCCGGGAACAGTCGTAATGAAAATAAAAAAGCTTGGAACGATGCCAGTAAAATGCTGTGGGAACTGAAAGAGGTACGGATGTTGGATCTTTTTTCTTCCTATACTTGTTAGATTTTGGATGTTCAATAGATTCTGAGATATGCAAGGTCAGAGTAGAAATTTTACTTTTTGTTATAAACAGTGAGTTGTGGGTGTTTTATTGAAATGCTATTTTATGACCTTCATTCTTGGCATCTCGGTCTATGGAAATATTGTAGAATTTAGGCTCATGTGCTTGGGAAATTTGGGAATCTTTAAAACTAACTGCCTTTAATTTCAATAACTTATGATTTTTAGAATTTTTCAGAGCATTGTCAGTTGTAAACAAGTGATTATATGCACATTAACAAATAGCTCATTACGATTCCTTCGTGAGCAAGGTTTTCAACCGAATTTAACTATAATAGATGAAGCTGCGCAAGCTTTGGAATGTGTTGCATGGTATTCGTTGCTTTTATCTCGAAGGGCTGTAATTGTTGGTGATCCATGGCAGTTACCACCGATTTTGAAAGCAACACGGTAAAATTCGATCCTTAGTCCAACTTCGAATCTTTCAAATCATTGGTGGTAGAGCTGGCATAGATCTCGTCAAGTGAAATTCTTTCGTGAAATCAGAACAGTTTTTCTTACGGTCTAATTCAGGAATTTATCAAATAAAGCTGACCTTAAGGAATGCAATCCAATCCATCAAAACATTGTCAAAAATACAGCTTAGCTTGGTTTTTCTCTTGTAATTTATAATTCAGCTTTATCGTTGTCTTATTCGGAGATAATTTTTTCTTAAAGAATTTCGAGGATTTTAAGGTTATCGAAAGTGGATGATATTAACAACACATTAATGGATACTTTATCCAAGAGATTTGGTGAAGCAAATTCATTCATGTTAACAGAGCAATATCGTATGAATAAAAAAATTATGGAGTTAGTTTCATATTTATTTAGAAAGAGTAATTGTGGTTTCTAATAATAAGAATTTGCTCTTTTGAACACTTAAAAATAAATTCGCTTTTTCAGATGGCCTTCTTTATTCTTTTACAAGTCGCAATTGCGTCCGAACGAACATATCGCTGATCAACTTTTGAGGTATATCATTTCTCTTACACTTACTCCATTGTTTTGTCAAAAACCATGATTTATCTTTAGCTAGATTACAAAAAAAATCGATCAATTAACCTAATTTCCATATAACAACTTTTACATTGAGTTCGAAACTCAGGTTTTTGAAATTGCTAGTAAGAAACTCTAAAATATGTTTGTTAATGTGCTTCAGTGATATAAGCAAAGTGCCTAAAGGAACTTTATTCGATGAACCTATGTTATTCGTTGACACAAGCCATGATAAATCGACAAAAAGTAAAGAAAAGATATATCGATACTCATACGCAAACGAGTGTAAATTTTTTGAAAATTTACTTTTAAAGACATTTTTGGACAACCGAAAAAAAACATGTCTTTGTGGATGTTCCGGAAGGAATTTAAATCTTCATTTGTAGTGGAAGCGAAATTGATCATCAAATACGTTAATGCATTGAGCATGTTTGGTGTGCAAGAGGAAGATATTGGTATCATAGCACCATATACAGCACAGGTATGACTGGAAATATTGTGGGATGATTATGTAACGCTTCTTTTACATAATACGAATAAATTGACTTATTTCTTATCTGGATAGCTTTCGTTTCATAGAGAAAGCTATGTAAAAAAAAATGTGACAGTTCATTTTAGGTGGATATGTTGAAGAAGTCATTAAAAACTAGTAGTAGGGTGAACAGCGTGGATGCCTTTCAAGGTCAGGAATGTGAAGTAGTCGTTATGTCACTGGTTAGGAATAATAGCGACGGTACTGTTTCCTTTACATGCGATTTAAACTTAATTTGAAGATTATTTCCAATAAGGAACTCGAATTTCCCTTTCACTTGCATTCAAACATTCTTTCTATTTTTCATATCCTCTGTCAGTTTTCTTTAAATAAAACTAGGGTATCTTTTTACAGGTCGAATTGGATTTCTGAAAGATGAACGGCGCTTCAATGTTGCTGTGACAAGAGCCCGCCGGCAGTTTGTTTTGATGGGTAATGTAGCAATGATGAGGCATGCAAAGCACTTGCAGTCCCTTATCGAATATATGCAAAGTCATGGCAAGATCATTAAACAAGAAGAGTTGATTGAATGCCTTGCTACCAGTAAGCATTCGAAAAAAATTCAAAAGCAACTGTTACCGAAGTCGAGGCCGATATCTGTTCAGGATGTTCCGTGAAGTCCGAGAACCAGGGAATGGAACACTTATGAAGCTGAAAATTCGCTAATGCTAATTGTTCGACAGCGCTTTTTTGCTTCTGGGATTTCCAAACTCGGTTAGTTGCATCTGTAGTGCAACATGATATTCCTATTTCTGTATTTACCATAGTCATTGTTGTCAGAAATGACTATTAGTGGCACTCGTTCAGGAAAAGCTAAAAAGTTTATTTAAGCCATAAAAGTCAGAGTAATAAACGTTTAATAGTGCACCTTTTTATCAATTGCGGCATATCACAAAGGGAGGGAAACAAAAAAAAAGCACATATAGGAATACAATTTTAGCGTAAGTGCAATTCCAATCATTTACATAAATGCATCACTTAGTAGGACCATTGAAATTGTTTGCTGAGAAAGAACGTCATTGAGATAAGGGGAAAAAATGAAAAGACGAAATGACAATTATGATTTAGCAGCATTACAGCAACATAGGAAGCCACATACATAAAAAACGTGTGAAGAGTGAAATGAAGGCATGAAAGGACTGCTTTAATGAATTTCAACAACAAGAATTAGAGCTATTAATCCATTTCTGTGGCAACGTCATCGGAATTTTTGGCAACCTCAGTCGACACATTTTCTTGAGCAGCAACATTTTCAATGGATTCTTTTCGGTTATACCATGGTGACATAGTCCGCTGTTTTTGGTAACGTCGACAGTGGGAGGAAACCGACGATGTAATATCAGATGGAGAATCTGGACAACAACTTGTCGAACAGCCGTTTGACGTCTCCTCATCCTGAAGTTTCGGAATTCTGATATTAAAAAGAGAAACGAAAATATCGGAGATATCTTGTAGGACTGGAAGTTTGAAGTTGGGCAGTATCTCAGCTTTCAGGTTTTCAGTGATGGATGGGGATAGCAGGCAACCCATTCCACGGAAAAAATCAGATTTATTTGAAAATTAGCTGGTTTACATTTTTGAATTCAGCGGCTGACTTCATTTCAATGCAAACAGTATTATCCTTCTTGTTTCGACTCTGGTTGTTCAACGTAAGCACCTGAAATGAAAAAAAGTGATTTGTTGGAACATATTTTCTGTAATTCATATATCTCTAGAAAACTTTTTTGATCAGTATTCGTCTATGAAAAAGTTAATGTTCCGTTCAAGTATCTGATTTTAGATGCTTACTGTGTGCGTAGTAAACATCTAGAATACCAGTAACCAAAATTCTTGAGAATTTAAGGATAAAAACAAATTGTAACCTGTTGTATAGCAATTGAAGGTCGTGAAGAGCGTCTTGTGACTTTTGAATTAAAGGATGTAGAAACTTCATGCGGAGAGTCGATATTGTAGCCAAGTGGAGCAGTTGGTACTATACAGGATTGTATGTGGCTGATCGGTCCATTCAACGCTTCTACTAACGTCATTGTTTCATATCTCAAAGGACGGTAGGTTAGCATTTATAATTCTTGAAGATTTCTCCTACTGGTCTGGAATAGATTCGAAATAGGAAGTTTCTAAAGGAGAACAACCACGACTTAGCGTCAATATATAGAACTTTTTTTTAAGTGGCAGTAGGTAAACATGCAATATTTAATTAGTACCTAGTTTGTGAACGAGTTTGTTGCGAAGATGGTGACTGATCGGTTATTGAAACGGTACTGACAACCCGCATTGTCTTCAGCTGTAGTAGTGCACGGAATGGAGAACGACAAATAGGACAATTATTTAACTGAAATTTAATGTTACAGATTCAGTGAGATTCGTCAACCAAGCTAGACATAAGATCCATAGTAAGTTTCAAGTATGGGAATACAAAAAAAGTTTTCTAGAAGCTCTTTTCAGGAGACTCAGATATAATTAGAATTGCAAGAGATGTCTGAGTCATTTTTTCCATTAAGAATTGATGAAAACATTTTTAAGAGAACCAAAAGAGAAACGCACCTTATACCTCAGTGTTTCCGCGCACCCATTACAAATACATAGATGTCTACACGGAAGTATAACAGTGTCACGAATATCGGACATACAAATGATGCATTCGGATCCATTTTCATCACCAAGATCGTGTTCTTTATTCTCAATTCCGTAAATTTCTTGCAACAAATATACCACGCCATCCGCTACCTACAAATTGGCTTTATTCGAGCATTTCAATATTGAACTGAGGCTATGATGTAAAAAAACTGACTCTATTCCAAAGCGACATAGTAACCTTGTCCGAGCAATTGAATAATGTCATAATATAAAGAAGCATATTCTTCAAGATTTGAGGAGATAAAGATTAAGAGACAACTGAATAGTTAGTCTCCAATCATCAGATGGTTAATAAATACTTGATGCTCATTCGAGCAATAGATTTTCATCTGTAAATGCGGTAAGCGAGACAGTCCTACCTAATATAATAAACTTAATTTACAAAATTGTAGAGATGTATTGGGCAAAACCCAGAATGAAGCACTCACAAGTTTTTGTTTGAGCGCTTTCACAACAAAAGTCGCGCACTGATCGGTTGCATGTTCGATGCTAGCCATTGTTGATTGCATCTGCTCGATACCACAATCAACGGCACGAATCTCAATAACAACCGGAAAATAGGAACCGCTATCGTAATGCATCTGAAAAATTCAAATATCATGATGCAACTGTATTCCTTTGTAACTGCTGTATCAGGAAAGGAAACGATGTGTATTTAGAGTTATGGATATCAGTTACACTTTTATTCATGAAGAGATTCCAAAGCTCCAAATGATTTATAATAACATATGTGTTTAGTACAAAAACAAAACACGCACAGAACTAAGGTCATATACACTAGTGTCCATTATAAATTTGTTGAAATGTTGTTCCGCACCAACATCAAAAAAATACTGCTCAGATGATTTGAGCTGAGGATACTTGTATATAAATCTGAAAGCAAATACGTTAGAAATTAACAGCATTAAATGCAATTTAACTCTTCTTAATATTATTTCTTATCTGCAACAACAATGGCATTTATAGTAAAATTATAATTGGAAAAATTATAACTTGTAATAAACAGCACATATTGTAATATTATTCTACACGGCCTAAAGATACTAAAAAGCACTTTTCAAGGCGGACATTAACGACGTATGCAGGTATTACCTATGGGGAACCGATAAGATGTTCTGCAAATAAAATACTCTTAAAGCGTAGCAAAACTTCAACCAGTTTTAGGGAACACATACTGTATACGTCCATCGTTAACAAATTCTTTTGCAAAGAAGTGGATTTGTATATAACAGGCACTGTCGCAGTCGAAATAGAATTCCAAGCAGAACGAATTCTTGGTATTCTCGGATCCCTCGTTTTTACTTCTAGTAAAAAAATATAATTCCAAAAGCAGTAACACTTTCCAAATTTCTGGAATTGACAACGACTTCCTGATATTTTCGTAAAAAAAATATAAGGAGTTCACAGTTTATCTGCTCATTTTTCCGGTTAATCCTGATCAGTTGTTTCATTACTTTTCCTGCAGAAAATCGTTGTCAATTCATGCAGAAATTTGCACATGCAATGATGTGGTAAATAGCTCTCAGGTAGTGATGTCTAATTTCGAGCCTCCAATAGAATTTTCTGTTGACATCATAAACGAAATTTAACTATAAGGCACTTTATTCACTTACTTTGTTAGTTTTAGGGAATCGCGACGAAGATTGATTAAAGCATTTAAAGTCCTCACCGGATCGTTTACTGGTTGGCTCGAGTATGGAAACTAAAGAACAAAGTAAAGTTACACAGTGCCCCTAGACAGGAAAATACAAAGAACTTCAATAAAAAGTCAGGAAAGCATTTTAGCCGAGTTCACATTTCTATTAAACAAGTACCTGCACTGATCTGTTGCCAAGCATATCTAAATCTGCATTCTCGCCAAATAAAAAGGCTTCTGGTTTTGCCAAATCATATCGTTCACCGCCCAATAAGAAGTATGAACCAAAAAAGGCTCCTGCAAAATATAGTTTTAATTTTAGAGCTTTTTAAAATCGAAATCAGTACATAAGCACATATATCCTTTACGATACATATTTTACAATAAATGTTGCTATGATCCTTTGCACATTCGCGCGCAGAGAGTGGTATATCTTATAGATTACTGATAGATTGAAACTATCATGCTTAATCCTAGCAAACCGTCTTACTTACACTACAGAGACGATGAAAGCAAATACAAAAGTAGCATGCGAAAATTTAGTGCGACGTTATTAAGCAGTACATTGCATTGATTGGACTCAAAATATTTCAAAGCATTTGTCTATTTGGCCAACAATTCTCATCCACTGAGCAACTCGTCATGTGCCATTAGTTGAAAAAATGTTTTATACCTGGATGACTGGAAAAGCGATGCATTTCACGGTTTTCATCATCATTATCTGTCCCATTAGCAACATTCGGGACACTAATTCTTCGTTGAAGGGATGCTATTTGACCCATACAGAACACTACACTTCAACACCATCAAACCGGAAGGTGTTTTGTCCGGTTTCCTAGTCCCCAAAAACTGGCCTGACAAACAGCCTAGATGGACAACTAATAATTGTACCGAACAAATCTTCAATAAAACAAGTTTACAAAACTTGTAACGCCACTACCAATGCTTACGCATGAAATACTGCTTTCGTCCAGGTTATGATATCAAGATCATGAACGTGAAGCTCAGACGTAGTAGCCGAAGTTCGCTTCGTTTACACTCACATTTGCTAAAACGTATTCCACACTGATAGTCTTCACATCAGACTAAAACATTTCGGAATGCCAATGGCTTTTCTCACTTGTGCAACATCCGCTGCCCCGTAAGACCCATCTAAACTAACAAATATCACTGTACCACCCAACTTCCACACTACCCCCCCCCCCCCACACCCCCACCTCAACTCTCAAACCATCGAATGAGTTGGAAAATCAGTGGGAAAATCATTGCAACAAACACCTTCAAACTTCTTCGAAGAGAACGTTTCGGTGAAGTTGAAAATTCGAGCACACGATGCCCGATTTTTGTTATTTTCGAAATTGTTTCAACCAATCGGATGGGAAGGAACTGACCCACCGGTTCATGGATCTTAATAATTGGATTTCGATTCGATTAATCTCTGATTATTCCAGCAAATCTAAATATCAGTTATCTTGAGGAATTTGAGTGCGATGTTCTAGTTTGCTTTTCTGATAGCACACACTTTCAGTAATTCAAAATGTCGCCTACGATAAGAGAGCACGGAGGAAGAGTGAACAAAAGACTGTATGCATAAGATGGAATTAAATTTAGTGCATTAATTTAAGTTATAAGCAATAATAATCGTAAGAGTTTGTGCTTAGTAGTTTATCCTCTTTAATACGACATCATTCGCCTTTTGAATTTCATCCAAATATCAGTGATGTAATGAGGAACCGTAGAACATCAATGAACACGGCAGATGTTGCAACACAGAAACCACGCAGCTCGAAACTATCGATGAGTTTTTTTCGCAACTTCAAGTTCCACATTGCAGGCATTTCAATATGAACTGTGACTGTATCAGTACAGTGGCAAGCATTTTCGTGCAGACAGTTCGCGGAGATGAATTTGTTATTCTGATTCTCATAAAGAAATGTTCACAGATACATGACATATAAATTTATCACTATGCATGTTGTTCGAATGCCGATAAGTTCAGCTTTGGTTTCCTTCGGCACATCAGGTTGATTTTCTCGAGGTTGACGACATGTCGGATAACCGCTTCGGAAGGAGAGCGGGATTGATATTTGGCACCACACCACCTCGGCTGATCGTCACGTTGGAGAGAAGTACGTCGAGTTCACTGTCGCTTCGTACAGCTAATTGTATGCACCGTGCGTTGATCCGTTTCTTCCCGTTGTTATGTGCAACGTCGCAAGCCAAGTCCAAAATTTCAGTGACAAGATACTGAAGCACTGCAGCGAGAAAGATTGAAGCTGTAGTGCTGACTCGATTCCCGAAGTTAACCTGGCGAAGCGAGCGCCATATTTGACTAACAGGAAATTGCAACCCAGCCCGGGCAGACTTTGTTCTAATCCATTTTTTCATTCTTGCCATTTTAAACGGAAACTGGATTGGAAATGGATCCGACCGACCACAACCAAAAGACGGAAACAATAACACGTGAACAGCGATAAACTCGCTAAAAATTCAGGAGGAACAATTGAATTTGAATAATCGAAACAGGGAATTAATATTTTGAAATGCATATATCCATTACAGTATATCATTTCAGCAAGACGCATTAAATTATATGTAATAATCGATGCATAACGCTTAATTGCCTAATTTCGAATTATTTTAGCTGCCAATGCAATCTTTATCGGTCAACGCATCCACTTCTACGGCTAAGGCTATCCTGTCGCCGTTTCTCCGCAGCATGGAAGGAAAGAATTCTGAGGCTGTAGCGAGGAGCCAAAAACCATTTTTTTTCATCATTGACAATCGACAATCCACTACACCTGCAGAGCTCGGTTTACACGTTTCAATCCTTCATTCCTCGAACAACCTGCAACCTCTGCAGTAGAACTAATTGCTATTAACAACAGCCTTGACAATAGTGATGGTCATCCAATTGTGGACAATACGATCCTATTAGCTCGTCCTGCTTGCTATTTGCACCTCCTTTCCTTTTATTAATGAATTTTATATCAATCTTTCATAAAGGAACATATCTGGTATCATTTCCTCTTCGCTTCCATAATGCTATTTGTTGCTTATGGAAAAAGAATTGAAATTACAAGCAACAAGCAGCAACTGGTAGTTTGCAGAATATGTGGGAGGTGCACGTCGGGGTGGCCATTCTAGTTAGATTTCGTGTTGTAATAAAATCTATGAACCTTCATGCAGCCGTAATCGTCGATTGAATCTCAGCATTGCTCTAAGGTTTTTGGCTCCTCGCTACAGCCTCAGAATTCTTTCCTTCCATGCTGCGGAGAAACGGCGACAGGATAGCCTTAGCCGTAGAAGTGGATGCGTTGACCGATAAAGATTGCATTGGCAGCTAAAATAATTCGAAATTAGGCAATTAAGCGTTATGCATCGATTATTACATATAATTTAATGCGTCTTGCTGAAATGATATACTGTAATGGATATATGCATTTCAAAATATTAATTCCCTGTTTCGATTATTCAAATTCAATTGTTCCTCCTGAATTTTTAGCGAGTTTATCGCTGTTCACGTGTTATTGTTTCCGTCTTTTGGTTGTGGTCGGTCGGATCCATTTCCAATCCAGTTTCCGTTTAAAATGGCAAGAATGAAAAAATGGATTAGAACAAAGTCTGCCCGGGCTGGGTTGCAATTTCCTGTTAGTCAAATATGGCGCTCGCTTCGCCAGGTTAACTTCGGGAATCGAGTCAGCACTACAGCTTCAATCTTTCTCGCTGCAGTGCTTCAGTATCTTGTCACTGAAATTTTGGACTTGGCTTGCGACGTTGCACATAACAACGGGAAGAAACGGATCAACGCACGGTGCATACAATTAGCTGTACGAAGCGACAGTGAACTCGACGTACTTCTCTCCAACGTGACGATCAGCCGAGGTGGTGTGGTGCCAAATATCAATCCCGCTCTCCTTCCGAAGCGGTTATCCGACATGTCGTCAACCTCGAGAAAATCAACCTGATGTGCCGAAGGAAACCAAAGCTGAACTTATCGGCATTCGAACAACATGCATAGTGATAAATTTATATGTCATGTATCTGTGAACATTTCTTTATGAGAATCAGAATAACAAATTCATCTCCGCGAACTGTCTGCACGAAAATGCTTGCCACTGTACTGATACAGTCACAGTTCATATTGAAATGCCTGCAATGTGGAACTTGAAGTTGCGAAAAAAACTCATCGATAGTTTCGAGCTGCGTGGTTTCTGTGTTGCAACATCTGCCGTGTTCATTGATGTTCTACGGTTCCTCATTACATCACTGATATTTGGATGAAATTCAAAAGGCGAATGATGTCGTATTAAAGAGGATAAACTACTAAGCACAAACTCTTACGATTATTATTGCTTATAACTTAAATTAATGCACTAAATTTAATTCCATCTTATGCATACAGTCTTTTGTTCACTCTTCCTCCGTGCTCTCTTATCGTAGGCGACATTTTGAATTACTGAAAGTGTGTGCTATCAGAAAAGCAAACTAGCACATCGCACTCAAATTCCTCAAGATAACTGATATTTAGATTTGCTGGAATAATCAGAGATTAATCGAATCGAAATCCAATTATTAAGATCCATGAACCGGTGGGTCAGTTCCCTCTAACTTTTATCTTTCATCCACTTTGTACCTATCGGCGTCCGGTTGGTTGCAACTTACGAATCTCGAAAATAACAAAAGTCAGGAATCGTGTGCTTAAATGTAATTGTTCGCTTCTTCACTTTGATCTCTTTCTCTTTCTATTATCAGGTATTTTTTGTTTGAATTCAGGATGATCATGTAACGGTTAGCGAAGGCGACGGCATTATCATTTTAACACTGAGAACCGTTGATGAAGACGACGCTGGCGAATATCAATGTGTAGCAGAAAATGAAGCTGGCAGGAATCAAGGCTCTGTATTCCTGTCCATCATTCGTAAGTTTCAATAGATTTGAGATAATACTGTTAGATTTGGATAGACTACATTAAACAATTAAAATTATATTGAAATTCAGATGCCGCACGAATTGTTGATCATAGTGGAACAAAGCGTATCCTAAGGGGTGATGTAGCAATGATTCATTGTGGTGCAAGTGCTGTTCCGGAACCGACTTGGACGTGGACTGGTCCATTCGGTATCATTTATGCGGATGGTTTGAAGTATATCCTTGATACCCAAACTGTGACAACAATTCTTACGGTGGGTGTCCAATTTTCCATTATGTATTTCACCTTCTTTTTATCATTACCGGAACTGAGATTTTTGCTGAAATCGGAGTTGGAAATTTTAGGTACGAAACGTGGATGAGCATGACTTTGGTAAGTATACCTGTACGGCTGACAATGGCATCGGTCCACCGGATCACGCTGAACTTCGATTGATTGAAATTTGTTTGTTTTGACCATTTGTTTTATTGTTCGCTTTTTTTTCAAATTTATTTGCTGACTTCTGCTTGTGGTGTTATCGCTTGTAACCATGCAATCGATAAATCTTTACAAAAGCGGCGATTGCTTTTGCAATGATAACATTGGAATCCATTCATCAACTAATCAGATTGAAATCTTTCAATTTAGGAAACCAAAAAAAGTTCACTTGTTGCCTTCTCCAGTCGCTTAGTTCTTTAATTGCAGTGCCACCGCTAACACCAAGCAAGCTCAATTGTCACGAACATAGTTATCCAAATTTTGGTATATGCACCATTGGCGAACTGAAAAACTCACCGCCTGGAAAACTGCCATTAAACATTACGTTTCACATTGTTCTTGAAGATGAGGTTTGTTCCAACTTAAAAATTTCACTAAGCATAAAAGTTGAACATAAAATTCAAATTCGAACTGAACAACTATTTAGTTCGTTTATGAAGGATGATGCAATATTTTCTTATTTAGATAAAAGTGATTTTTTTATCTAAATAACACTGTAATATTTATAAAATCAATAGTTCGAATAAAAAGATTCTAAGACGCAGCTCCTAGAAATACGCTACCACTCCAATATGTGCAACGTGAAAAAGATCTCCCACCACTATTCATTCTCATTCATCGCCATTCTAGGACAATTGCAAATTTTGAATTAAAATGAAAGTAACAGATGGTTGAATTTTTGTGGTCACTTTTCCACTATATCACCAAATGATTCTTGTGCACAACCGTTGCGCAGGTAAGATTTTTATTCAATCTGCCATAAAATAGTGAAATAGAAGGGAAAATCAGGTAAAAAGGATGTAGCAAAATGATTTGCGACAGTGCTAACACAAGCTGTTTTCTTGGTAGTTTACGACATTTCAAATGATAGCTTTTGGAAGAAAATCCGAATTGACCTGAGGTGGAACAGCCTCTTCATAAATCGTTACGTTTGAGAGAAACGCATTCGTCTCAACATCGTCCAACGGCAAAAACAAGCAAAGTTCGCAGGATGAAGCGACTCCATATGTCGTTGGCGCATGATAAGAGTGAACAATGTGAGGAATAAAATGATTGTGAATGAAATTGCCAGTCAATTATCATCTTGCCGTCCCTTTCCCGCATATTCTGCAATTTATTACTTACTGCTTGTAATTTCAACTGGTTTTTTTTTTTCAAATTCACTCGTCAGTTCATTTAAAACGATGATAAGGAATAGCATTATACAAATGAGGAAGAAATTACAAAATATTTCATCATATGCTTCTTTATAAGCTAGCCGAATGAATTGCACATGATTAAATGAGCACTATTATCGCTATCGTTAACAGCAATTAGTTTTACTTTTACTTCACAGGTTGCAAGTGAATTCAGGAACGATGAATTCAAACACTTTCAGATTACCAGCACCTAAATCGAGCTCTTTGATGAAATTATCAAGTGGTTCAAATTGGATTAAGCAATTTAAGAGTTAAATTAGTTGAAGGAATGAGCATGCAAGTAATGCATTGTTATTTCATCCCGTACTGCAGAAAACCGATGATATGATGGGACAAACAGTGATAGGAGTGGATGGGTCGATCGTTACACACCACATTGGTCCTTGGGATAATTTGAAATGAGGCAAATTGTTGCTCACCAATTATTGCACATAATTAATGCTATATGCTAAAATGATATACTTTAATGTGTACATTAAGAAATGATAATTCAGTTCTTCGATTATTCAAAATTTAATCAATCCATCGGCCTTAATTTTTATAAATAGCGGTTGTTGCCGCATTTCTGTTTCAGTTGTCAAATTCATTTCCAATTTGGCGTCGGTTAAAAATGTCGATGGTGAAGAAGAAGAGAACAAAATCTATCCGGGCTGGATTGCAATTTCCTGTTTGCCGTTTTCATCGTTCACTTCGTCAGGGTAAATTTGCCAATCGAATTGGTGCTACTGCTTCAGTCTATCTTGCCGCGATGCTTCAGTATCTTGTTACGGAACTTTTGGAATTAGCTGGCAACGCTGCACGTGACAACAAAAGGAAACGAATTAGCCCGCAACACATACAATTAGCTATACGAAGAGACAGTGAACTCGACGTACTTCTCTCCAACGTGACGATCAGCCGAGGTGGTGTGGTGCCAAATATCAATCCCGCTCTCCTTCCGAAGCGGTTGTCCGACATGTCGTCAACCTCGAGAAAATCAACCTGATGTGCCGAAGGAAACCAAAGCTGAACTTATCGGCATTCGAACAACATGCATTTTTCACAGTGATAAATTTATATGTCATGTATCTGTGAACATTTCTTTATGAGAATCAGAATAACAAATTCATCTCCGCAATTGCACTCATTAAAAAAAAAACATTTTTAAGCGTATCATTCATGGAATTTAAAAAACAAAAGAGGAAAACGTGAAACATAAAGATTTTTTTTGACGAACGAAAACACTTGAAATGCATTGATCGTAGTGCATTACTTCGAAACTAATCTGCAATCTTTCCCGTACCCATCGGTCATCACAAGATATCAATCAATGAATAATTATTTCGCAGCATTTTTACCCCATTCGACAGTCGAAGAGAAATCTCACTGAACACACTACACTTCAATTGCAATGACGGAAATTCCCAATCTTATTTGGTGCAAAGATATGTGCAAGAATAAAAACCATTTTATATCACTTCACATCTCAAACATGAAACAGCTGGCTGGATTGACAGATCACTAAACAAAATCACAAGCAGCGTAAACTGATAAATTCGTGGCTCCAGCCAGTTGCCGTCAGGTTCGATGTGTCTGAGATGAAGTTGTGAATCCATGCAATTTATTTCGAAGTCATGAATCGTTTTATCGCTTTGTTTCCTTCAACAATAGCGTATTTTGCCAGGTCACCAGGAAGAATCAAGCGAACCGCTGTTTGGATTTCACGTTCTCCAATTGTCGATCGGTTGCTGTAATGTACCAGATGACTTGCTTCACCTGCAATTCGGTGGAATAGATCGTTAACGAAAGAATTCATGATCGCCATTCCTCCCGTTGATATTTCGGTCTTTGAATGGATCTGCTTCATGACACGAGAAATATGCGCCGCGTAGTGTTCCATCTGACGAGCTTGTCGTTTCTTCTTTCTTGTGCGCTTTCCTTTCATCTCAGCACCTTTCTCCATCTTCTTCCTCTCCTTTCTCAACGATCTCTTCTTCAACGACTCCTTCTCCCTCGATGCTGATGTAGAGGACCGTGATGGTGTAGAAGGTTTCGACGAGGTGGGGGACTGTAACATCGCTGAAAATAATTAAGCTACTGCTTGCTAGATCAGCACAACCGGCCACCGCAGAAAACAGATAATACAATAATGTGACCTTCGCTTCAACCACCTATTTCTTCATTTTTCAAAGCTCCATTTACGTCTTCATCCTTGCGCCATATTTCCGTAGAATAAAAATAGCTTGACAGGCGTGGAGAAACCAAAGATTACTGTATTCCCATTGACTATTCCTTTCCTTCACCTCTTCACTAATTCACTCAAATGATAAAAGATAGTTGACGTCATTCAGTCGCTCTGCACTCTTCCTATATTCCACTCGAATCTGCATTTTTACGAGACGAGAGAAAATATGAACCTCTCTCATCTTTCCCATTGCTAAAGCGTAGTGACGAAGAAGTATGATATCAGTGTTTAGAAAGAATTTATCCTGTCGTAAGAGGAACACTTCGAGGATGAAAGGATGTTGACCTGCTATTTCCTAAATCTTCCGGAAGACCTGCTATTTCCCAAATATTCTGGAAATATTTCCCTTTGGATGAACTACTGACTGAGCCTATCAGAGCACGAAGTGTTGTGAAACTTTTGCTATGGAGAAGTTTGCTTGATCGAATAATTATTGACTTATCCACTTGCAACAACGACACAGTACCAGCAGCACCGGCAATCGCTCTTGCAACGACTAGCCAGCCTCTCTGAGAACCTCCCGCCCGATCCTCCTGGTCACGCAGAAGAGGAATGCCTCCCGCCTTTTTGCAAACATGATCTACTACATACATAGGTAGTTGATAGAGAGAGGGGCGGGTTACGGACACTGAGTGATTGGCTGACATCAACACGGATTGGTGACAAACGCGGGAAACAGTCTGATTGAATGATGCAGTGAATAGCACGTTGCATGACTAACGAATTAACTAGCGTTTGGGGGGAGGGGGGAAGGATACGATAGGTGACGGATTACATTTAAATGATAATTAGATAAGAATTTTAAATAATTAGATAAGAATTACGTGCAATATTTACAACAAACGTATTTCCCGCTAGACCTCGGATTTCTCGACACGGAGGAGAAGTGGACAAGAAGACCATGTGCATATGGTATGGCATGGTAGAAGTGCACCTTCATTCTTTCCTACTTTATCAGAATTCTACTTCGCATAAAAATGATAATAGGTTTGCGTAAGAGATGTTAGAAGAACATTTACCTCATATTCCAATATCGTACCAGTGCACACGTCGACCATTTGTTACTACGCATCACGCTGATTGTTAGCGTCGTTCAGAGTGAGGCAAATAATCGTGCCTCGTTAATTATAGCATGTAAATTAGTGCCACATGCTAAAATTATGCACGTACTATTAATGTACGTATTGCGCGGTAGTAATTCATTATGTATTCCATTAATTCGTTTGGATATGTTCCCTCCTTACTTGCAACAAATATAAACGGTGCTGCTATATATCTGTTACTGTTTCAGTGTTAGATGGCAAGAAGAGAAAATCACGATTGGACTAGTCTTACTGTTCATCGTTTGCTTCACAAGGGAAACTGTATCGAAAGGTACCTGACAGCAGTGCTTCCATTATCTATCTACCGCATTGTCGTTACAAATAGCTAGAAGTTTGAAAATGAAAATTTATTTTTAAATTCTTAATCTTCAAACCGCTTTTTACATGGTTTATATCAGAGAGCTATCTGTGCACTGGGATCTTTGGTCATCTCCGCAGAGGAGGTAGGAATGACCCTGTTAACAGTGGAGGATCCTCTCCGAATACAGTACCTTAGCTGTGAATGCTGTCTCTTCCATTTCTATATTACTTTATTATTACACCATCGTTAATATTTGGATAAAATTTAGGCAATCAATGGAATTGCTTAATATATTAATAGACCCGATAAATTGATAAACATGAAAAAACATATTATTGTTATGGTTTACAATTAAAGTGTTATGCTTATGGCTTAGCATGAAGCGCTTTTGTCATACGAGTAATTACAGCAATATGGAATGATTGATAGTTGGAATGAAATGAGCTTGCGATGTACGAAAGTGGAGAGACAGATGAACAAATTATTTCCCTCATTTAAATACAATGTCAAACTTTCGAAATCGATCTCACTGCTTCCAGGCACTTCTCATCGATTAGCACCATTCGACGCACATGGCAAATTCGATTCCAGAAAGATCACTTCGTCAACCCAATTTTAAGTAAAGGTAAAGTAAATTTTAACAAGCTAACAACAATGGCAACAACAACAACAACAAAAGCAACAAAGCACAAGCAATATAATAAGGCACAGCTCGAATATTATTGACTACTGTATGCTGAAATTTTGCTCGGGACTCATCGACAGTGCATTTTTCTCCTAAGAAGATGAAGTTAGAATTGGTTTATGAAATCGTATCTGGGCAACATATTCACAGATGAGCGCGTTTGCATTTTAGCAAACTTCAGTTTATAGGAATTTATCGTGGCAGGCTATCATTCTTAAGAAAAACTTCCGCTATCAATAGATGACTGAAAGGCAGTTAACCCAAAAATGAAAAGTCAAATGTATCGTTGCGACTGATTAGAAGATGCGATGCTAACATTCATACGGGCGTTGAATGTGGACCATTCCTACATCTTTCTCCATGACTGAAATAACAGGAAGCTTTGAGAGAAATTCCAGCACGTACGTAGTAAAATTTATAAAATTTTGTTGAAATTTTCAAAATTATAAGCTTCTTTTCGTATGTACGAACAAAGAGGGGAAAAAGTAAACGTATTTCAAACTATCTTCTTTACGTAATTGTACAGTAAATGTACTTCATGATAACAGGCGAACTGTTTCGTTCATCGATCAATAAACGATTATTTTCGGTTCTAAAAGGAAATTTTCATTAAAAGCAAACGAGAAGCATGAAATCGTGTTTCACTCAAAATTTCTAAAAATTCTCAAAATATACACAGCTTAGAGCAATGCTAATGAGATTCAATCGACGATTACAGCTGCATGAAGGTTCATAGATTTTATTACAACACTAAATCTATTTAAGGTATTTTTGTTGCGAAAAAAACGAACTTATCATTTTGTAAACCGTCTTCCAATTTATCACCATATTCTTCCTGATTGGATCCAAAAAGTGCTGAACAAATTAGTGCTAAAAATCCACGACGTTGCATTAAACAACACACAGCATCTACGATGAGAGCTAACAATGTGAGCAATACAATGATTAGCAATAAAATCGTCAACCAATTAGAATGGCCATTCCGACGTCCACCTCCCACATATTCTGCAAAACTGCCAGTTACTGCTTGCTTCTTGCAATTTCAATTGTTTTTCCATAAGCAACAAATAGCATTATGGAAATGAACAAGAAATGATACCGAAATATTTCATCATATGTTCCTTTATGAATGATCGGTATGAAATAAGAGACGAAAAATTACTTCAATAAAATTTCGTTAGGAGAAGAGAATAAAGTATAAACAATGAGCCAGATCAACTAACCAGATGTATTGATCACAACCGAATGAGCATCACTATTACCAATACTGTTAACAGCAATTAGCTTTACTTCATAGGTTGTAAGTGGTTTCAGGAACGATAGATCCACTTCGAGATTATCAGCACCTAAATCGAGCTCAAAACTTTCCGCACTATAATGTTTCTGCAAAATGTCCTTCATTATTATTTAGAAGAAAATTTAGCAGTTTATTAATTTAACATATGATCACACGTAAATGAAAAATGCTTCTATGAAATGATTGAGTAAACGAATATTCCAGTTTGGTTAAGTACTTGAATAATAACGCATAAGCAATTATTTATTATTAGCAATGCAGTATCGAAATACCATTTCAGTGTGTTCTATTTCTTTTAGAATTAATTTATATGCAATAATTGGTGAGCCACGGTTATTTGGCTCATTCCAGACCACTTTACAGTCTTTCGAACAATCATACTGTACGTCAGTCGGCGCATCCGGTGCTGCAAAATTGTTCGGATTGGGAATACTGAGAAAATAATATTTTTTTTGTATATACTGTCGTGCCATCGCATATCTCAGATATGAAAGAAAGAGGCTTTTACGATATAGGAAAAGAATTGTGCATTTTCCTATTCCTATATCGAATTACTGGACACGTTTGAAAAATAGACGAATAAAAGAGACAAGTTGTAAGATAAGGAGTAAAACGGACAACACAATTTATTTTTCCTCAATGACATAAATATGATAACTTTTTAAAACTCAACGGCTTCACTATTATTTTCTTTAATTAGCCGATTTTTCCCTCTCATTGCATTGGAATGATTTTACAGATAATGTTGCATTTGAGTTTTAGTAAAGATTACAAAAATTGTACCCCACGGATCCGTAGTCTGAATGACATCGGGAACACTCATTCCTGACATACCAGCTTCATTGATAGCTTGCGCTCGAACTTTGTATCTGCTTTGCGGTTTCAAATGGTGAAATTTAAATTCATGCTCCCCATCAAAATCAAATGTTACATTCATGATATTTGTTTCATCATGGCCTTTGTTCGCCTGCAACACTTTGATCGAAAATACATAGCAATGGTTATTCAAAAGTTTATTATTATAAAAAATTCAAAGAAGTAAGCGAAATTTGGGCAGAATTTCCGACGGATAATGATAAAGTGCAGGTTTGTATTAATAAAATCAAAAAAATGTGAGATATAGCTAATTGTAAGAAGTCAAATTTTTTTAAGTTGGAACAAACCTCATCTTCAAGAACAATGTAAAACGTAATGTTTAATGGCAGTTTTCCAGGCGGTGAGTTTTTCAGTTCGCCAATGGTGCATATACCAAAATTCGGATAACTATGTTCGTGACAATTGAGCTTGCTTGGTGTTAGCGGTGGCACTGCAATTAAAGAACTAAGCGACTGGAGAAGGCAACAAGTGAACTTTTTTTGGTTTCCTAAATTGAAAGATTTCAATCTGATTAGTTGATGAATGGATTCCAATGTTATCATTGCAAAAGCAATCGCCGCTTTTGTAAAGATTTATCGATTGCATGGTTACAAGCGATAACACCACAAGCAGAAGTCAGCAAATAAATTTGAAAAAAAGCGAACAATAAAACAGATGGTCAAAACAAACAAATTTCAATCAATCGAAGTTCAGCGTGATCCGGTGGACCAATGCCATTGTCAGCCGTACAGGTATACTTACCAAAGTCATGCTCATCCACGTTTCGTACCTAAAATTTCCAACTCCGATTTCAGCAAAAATCTCAGTTCCGGTAATGATAAAAAGAAGGTGAAATACATAATGGAAAATTGGACACCCACCGTAAGAATTGTTGTCACAGTTTGGGTATCAAGGATATACTTCAAACCATCCGCATAAATGATACCGAATGGACCAGTCCACGTCCAAGTCGGTTCCGGAACAGCACTTGCACCACAATGAATCATTGCTACATCACCCCTTAGGATACGCTTTGTTCCACTATGATCAACAATTCGTGCGGCATCTGAATTTCAATATAATTTTAATTGTTTAATGTAGTCTATCCAAATCTAACAGTATTATCTCAAATCTATTGAAACTTACGAATGATGGACAGGAATACAGAGCCTTGATTCCTGCCAGCTTCATTTTCTGCTACACATTGATATTCGCCAGCGTCGTCTTCATCAACGGTTCTCAGTGTTAAAATGATAATGCCGTCGCCTTCGCTAACCGTTACATGATCATCCTGAATTCAAACAAAAAATACCTGATAATAGAAAGAGAAAGAGATCAAAGTGAAGAAGCGAACAATTACATTTAAAAAGAACATACCGAAACAGCACTATTTCCGGCGGCTAAAGTGTTACCAACAATAGCATTATATTTGTTAAATGATGTTGAGTTAAAATTTGAAATTCGTTCAGCTTGTTTCATCTGTATACTTGGCCATTCTTGCCCAAGATGCAACCACTTAGCTTTCAAATATCCATCACCACTAAATTCACATGCCAATTTCACTGTATCACCACGTGTAACTGTCAGATTCTTCATCAGCTTTAGCCTTGGTTTTCCTGAAGTTTCCAAAAATGATTAATAAATATGATGATAATTTCAGTTGCACCAAACATCATCAAACAAAAAGCGAACACTAACTGAAAACTGTTAGGTTGAAGTCGAGTCGTGCTTCATCCAAAGCATTTCTAGCGATACAACTATACGTTCCACTATCTGCCGGGATTAAATCACGAATTACAAGTGTGCCATCAGCTATTTCATACTTCTCGCAAGGTACAATGATATCCTCGTCTCCATCCTAGGATGATATTAAGTTAAAATGTAGCAAAATAGAAGCTTAAACAAGCAATTTCAGTTCCCTCTCCTCTCCCTCCCTCTCTCCTCTCTCTCTCTCTCTCTCGCCATCCACCTCTCTTCTTTGGATGTCGGGAAGGGCAACAGTTCCAACTTTGCAACATTCTTTTGTAAACAGTTACAAACAAATTTTGCAATTAATATAAGAAAAAAAAAAACCTAACCGTATATTTTATCCACTGATAGTGAGGTGCAGGTTTGCCGACAGCTTGGCATCGAATTACAAAATCACGACCTTCGACACCATACGTGGCTTCTGATCCGTCAAGTATTATTATTTTCGGACGTGCTATAAACTTTCAAAGATTAAATTTAGAAAATGGAGACTTGGAAAAATTAGGAAAAGCTGATACTTCATTTAGAATACGTGGTATTTTGAAAATAGAAACTTTTGTAAAAATAACTTGAATAATTCAGCAAAACATAACAAAACTTCATTGTTGTTCTTTCTGTCTTTCTAAAATTTTAAAGCAAAATCATCAAAATTCGGGGAAATCTAACAAACCATATCCGGTGACATTAATAGTAACAGTTTCGAAAGAGTAGAATTGTGCCACACTACAAGTGTATTGGCCATCATCCTGATCGGAATTATATTTAGGGATTACCAAAATTTGATTTCTGTCCTCGAATTCATAGTTTCGTGGCCCACCTATAGGCACATAAATTTGATTAAATATCAATCATTATCATATGTGCATCAAAATTACTTCAAAAATTCAACAATTTTAATTTGATCTTAAATAGCTCGCACTCTAGTATTTCGTGATTGCTGCAAATTAAAACAACAAGCATATCATAACAAGCACTAATCTACAAATAAATTATTTACTTGAAATAAAATCTAAAAAGTTAAATTCCTGAATTTTTGGTCAACTAACGCTGTGATGTTTGAAGAGTACTAGAAAAATAATTTTAATGCATCCAATCAGTCATTTCTGTTCGTTTCTTTTTTTTTCTTTCTTCAAAATCATAGAATATGTCACTGTACAATTTAACAATTCACGTCGTGTGCTTCCCTCACATCAATGCGTGTGCTCTTTCATTTTTTTCCTCTTTTTAAATGCAAATTTTATCGCTGCAATCTTAAATGGTCGAAGTGCTTTCAATGTAACACCGGATGAAAATTTTAGTCAATAAATTTCAGCTTTGTAAGTATTCGAAAATTTAAAATCAATTTTCACACACACACACACACACACACATACGCACACATATAAGTATGATATTGTTTCCTTAGTTCAACAATGATATCACCTTTATCAATGAGCTGATTGATACAACGTTTACGTTTTTGTATAAATACTGTAAAATAATTCTAATAATGCTCATTTTACACCTCCTCCCCATACAACCAGTCTTTCTCTCCCCTTTCTCTCTCTCTCTCTCTCTCTTTCTCCTTTTCTCAAATTTATGTAGTATACAGGAATATAGAATGCCTTTCCTTCTCATTAAATTAAGCAAACATTTTACAAAAGATTTTCTACTTTAAATTAAATACAAAGTAGTTCTTTCATCCTCTCTCTCTCTCTCTCTCTCTCTCTCTCTCTTATCAGTTTCACAATGTGTTACATGTAAAACCTGAATACTTCAAATCTTATCATTTTTGTTGCATTAATTTCTCGATGACAGTTAGCACTTCCACTAATTGTGGAATGACGACGACTTTTCACCTTTTAACATATCTCATAAATGATAAGAGAAAATACCAGTTGATAAGGAAGATGGAAGTTGATGAAATTGTGAAAAAAAAAGACATTTTTTTTTTACGATTTTCACCTATCAAAGAAAAAAACGAAATTTTCTTTTCCTATCAAATATGTCAAACCTTCAGCAATCGTTTTGCCTTCAAATTGCCAAAAAATTTCCAGTGTTGGATCGCCACGCACTCGGCACACAATTTCAGCATCGTAACCTTCTTCCGGATGTTGCTCCAATTCAACATCAATAAATTCCGCTGCTTCTGAAACAGTCAGTTACTACTGGTAAATGAAACTTTTCAATTTTCACAGAAACATATCTTTAAAAATGCTTTCCTCTAATTTT
Organism: Litomosoides sigmodontis; assembly: GCA_963070105.1. NCBI lineage: Eukaryota > Metazoa > Nematoda > Chromadorea > Rhabditida > Onchocercidae > Litomosoides > Litomosoides sigmodontis. The sequence goes on from OY718806.1 coordinate 9,256,407, forward strand.
TGTTAAAATCAATTTCATTTTTTCAAACAAGAAATACATAAATATGCATTATATATTTAGTGTAAACAGGAAAAAAAAAGACCAATTGAAACGAATTTTTTAAGGTAAATAAAAATAATTGTTTTTTCCTTTCAATTTAAAAATTGAATTGTTGAATGGAGGAAATAATATGTTTGAGAGAATACGAACGAATGAATGATATGTTTGTTGATTGATCCTTCGTTTGAACATTACCACCGCTAACACTGACCACACATTTGTACGTGCCACTGTCCTCAACTGTCGGCTTGATGAAAAGTAATCGAGCCGATAATGGCTTCATACGACTTACAGCTATCCTTCACAAAAAAAAAAAAAAACGTAGGGAATGAAATTTAAGAAATTTTTTTTGATGCAAAATATTCGTTATAAAAGAAAGAAAACCGAAATCCAAAAAATCAACTTGTGTAAAAATATCACTTTCACAAATCATACCATATCATTTCACACTGTGTAACAGAAAAAGTAAGTATAGGATGAAAAGGAACACTTGTTTAATAAAGTAATTAATAGAATTATTCTATCGTTCTAAATAAGTCCTTTAGTACAAACTATAATTAACCGTAATTATGCTCCATAGTTATACTCACAATTTCTAATCAAATTACATTATAAATTATTACTTAAATTCATTATTCAACTAATTATAGTTATACCGTACAATTATACATTTTTAAATTTGTTCGAAATTATATACTTATATATTTTTCCACTTCAGTACTCCAAAATTGCACTTTCCAACTGATCTCAAATTACGTACTAAATTTTTGCTTAAATTTATCATTTAACTAAATGGCATATTTTAATTAATTTAATGAGAAGAATTTTTAATCTCGAATTATTTATTAAATTTTTACTTGCGTTTATTATTTAATTAAATTTTATACATTAATTAATTTAATGGGATAATTTCATTCATAATGCTTCGTCATCATTTTTCCATCTGAAATGGCAAAAAAATTCTGTCCCTTATTTAATATGAAATAGAAGGAGAAAAAAAGAAAAAAAAAGGTGAGAAGTATGAGAGGAAAGTGTAAAGAGGAGAAAGGATGAAGGTAAGATGCTTCGTTTTTTTTCCTCTTCTTTTTAAATTCGAATTATTGAGATTGCTGATATCGGTATTTCGTTACAACGGCTTCATTTGCATATACCGCATACCCAAACCCAAACACATGCATATATGCACAGACACACACCAACCCACACACACACACACACACCCACACACACACACATATATATATATATATATACATGTGGTTTATTATATATGAAACATGTGAAAAAAGATGCATTTACGACGGATTGGATAGAATGATTAAATATTATTTGCATGAATTTACTAGCATTATGCATCAGAATTGTTAACATAGAGAGAGGGAGAGATAGAGAGAGGAGAGAGGGAGAGAGATGAAAAAAAGAAAATATTTTTGCTTCCGAAATTATTTTCGTTACTTCAATCGGTTAACAAAAATGACATTAAACGACGGATATTTGTCATCAAAAAATAATCTAGTAATTGCTGTTTTTCTTTTTGTTTCGTAATTTTCAAAAGATGCTAAAAATCAAGTACTCTAAAATGTTAGCGATCAGGTATTTTTTTTTTGTTAAATTACAATTCGATGTATCAATGCGGCTGGTCAAAGAATAATATTTACATTCATTTAAAAAGAAAATTTAACTAATTTTTGCTTATCTGTGGATGATTTGCCCATTCAATGAATTGACTGTTTCAAACATTTCGTATTAATTGAGTGTGAAATTGCTTGCATTGGTTATTGCACTTACAACTACGTGTGAATTTCATTCTAAACTTAAAATCTCTTCACACTCAAACATCTAACATTCATTCTGTTATTATTTTTTCTTTTTTTTTTTTTTAGAAAAACTATTTGAAAAATTCCCGTGCAACATAATTCCATTGAGAAATCATTTGAAAATTTTGCAAAAAAATTAATTTCGTAAATTTTGATATAAGAAAAAAAATGGCATGAAATTTGAAATGTGCAGTAGGGAATGAATTAGCGCACTCATTCCTCTCTGCAAGAAAACAGAAGCAAACCAACCTTCCCTGTCCATCAATGGGCCTTTCATCACTTTCACGATACCATTTGATGTCCACTTTAGCATTGCGTTCCTTCTGAAGACCAATCACTGAACAAATAACAGCTATATTTTCATCACTTTTTCGATTCTCCAATTGTTGCTCTGTCGGCAAAATATGCACCTCCCATCCTTTAAATCAAAAATGATGCGAAACGTAGAAAAGAAAAACGTGAAAAAATTGCTAAATTTTTATTCGAACAGCAATAAAATTAAAGGAAAAAAAAGAAAGTAAACACTTCTTCTAATCAGAAATTATGATTATCATTATGATAAGTTATCATTTTTGATATTTGCAGTGTTAGCTGTTAAAAGTTCCTTTCAATATTGCCCCTAAATTTAGATTAATTCAATTGCAATTTATGTTTCGTTTCGCAAAGCAAAAAAAAAAGATAATTTTACAAAATTTACTAAATTGCTTCCTTTTCAAGTAACTAAATTTACGGGAAAATTATTTCATTCATATTTGAAAGCAATGAAAGAAATTATTATGAAGTAATGTTCGCTCAAATGATTATTAAATAACAATAGGTGTGGTAGATGTGCGACTGTTATTTCAGTAATTAATAATAATGCAATATTGTTTTTGCTCACAATTATTAATGCATAACAAAACAAAAAATTGTTAAAAGGAAGCTAAAAAAAAGATTTTTTCATCAAAAATTAAAATTAAATCTCAAAAATTTGAAAGCATTTCAAAATGAACAATTGGTACATTGCATTTGCTAAGCGAGATCAATGAAATTGGAAACGGAGAGAAAATGAAAAATCCATGGAATTAATAAAAATTCAAATTTTTGATAGAATTATGCAAATTTTAGCGCTTTTTTTTTGTAAAATATCTATTACTGCCATACAATAATAGTGAAAGAAAAAACCGGAAAAAAGTTTACTTAGCGATGGAAATTGATTGAAAAGTGTTCGAAATTCAAAATTTATATGCATGAAGGGAATTCCTTTCTGCAACGAAGCATTGCGATAACACTCATCATTTTATTATTAACTTTTTTTTTTCTCAATCAACTCTTCATCATTCCACTAACATTCTTCAATTCCATATTAATGCTTTTGCGAGAAAATCACGAAAGGCAATCAGTGTTATCACAAGCGAATACAACAATTACATCGATGTTATAATAGAATTTAAGTTTGCAAAAGATTTACAAATCTGTCAATTTAATTTTTCATGAAATTTTTAAATCTATGAAAAATTATTATAAATGGTACAATTAATCGAATTACTATTTTACTACACAATCAAATAAAGCAGGCAAACAATGATGGCCAAATATTGATTAAAACTGTGAAAATTTAAAAATGAAATTTAAAAGATATAAGTTAAATTTTCGAAAAATGAAAGTTTGTATGCAAAAGCTTTCATCCATTCATTCATCGAACAATACAATTAGAATATATCAATCAATCATTTCTTAGAGTTCAAATCTTTCCCACCTAACTTTTCACAAATGGAAATATTTTACCCTTTATCTCTACATTTCCTTCTTTCCGCCTTTCTCCCTCTCTCTCTCTCTCTGTCTTTCCCTGCTCCCTCTCCCTATTCTCATTTATTTCTAATTTTAGCAAACAATTAATCATAAGATTAAACAAAGATCTCTTACTGCTACTTGCATAGAATCTAAAAAGTTTGCGAACTAATCGATCAATATGAAATTTACCATGGAGAGGATTTTATGCTAAACAACTTAAAGCTACTTAAAATATAGACTTAGGCAATCATGTTTAAGCTATTAAAAATTTTTCCCTAATTTAAATTCAATGCCCGAATTAATGATAAAGTTTAAATTAATAATTCATATAAAAGTTGTTTTTTTCTTTCGGAGAAAAAAACTTTTTCATTCTTCTATTGGCTTCATTTTTACCTACTTACTGTTTGAATTTTTCAAATCTTTTTTCCTCTTGTAAGTAATCAAACCATCGTAACATTAGTAGAATAAGTGAGAAGAGGGAGAGAGAGAGAGAGTGGAAGAGAGTGAGATGAAGGATGAAATATTCCCACTTGTGAGAAGTAAGGTATCACGTGTTGAAGATTTATTTCAATTTTAAATTCGCCTACTGTTGACATGTATCCTCATATTGAATTTAACCTATTGAAAATATTTTATTTTGTTAAATGTTTTACACATAAGAATGATGTTGCAATGATGGCAAGATTGATATGATTGTTAATCAATGAACTCTTTCTTTATTATAAATTACACTGGGACATTACTATGCATTCAAATGAATGCATTAATTTGAAGGTGCAAAAAATTAATGAACCGTTAACTGCAAATATGTAATTAAACAACAAATAAAATAGGTAAAACAATATGAAATGAAGCAGATGTTCACACTCTTTCGCTCTCTCCCTCTCCCTCTCTTTCTCTCTATCTCTCTCTCTGCCTCTTCTCCTCCTCTTTCTCGAATTATATGTAGTAGGAAGTAGTGATGTTGGCGAAATTTGATTTTCCATTTCATTTTCTCAGCTAACATAAATTTTGAAACAAACAAAAAAGAAATATAAAAGTGAAAAGAGTGTAATATTTTAAATTTTGCTACTATCGTCTTCATTATTATTACTATTATTGTTATCATTAATTATTATTATTACTTAATATCTTTGTTTAATTGTTGATTTTTAAAACTTTTTTTTTTTTTAATAAATCAGTCGCATTCGCTTAATTTTGACAAACATTGCGTGGATTGTTTCGCTCTCTTTTCTTTTTCATTTCATTTTTTTTTTCATAATATAAAAGAGATCGGTGGAGTGTGAAATGAAAAGATGGAACACCACTTCCACAGAACATCACACATTTAGTTATAATGAAATAAAAAACAGAAAAAGAGCAAGGAAGGTGAGGATGAAGGAGGCAGTGGACTAATCGAATTAATTTTAAAAAACAATTTCTTTCTTTCACACGTAAACAACACACCTACATGCTCCTCTATTGTTTTAGCCAACCAAAACTTATCAATGATTTCGCTCCACTGTACGAGCACTCTCATCAAATTATAAGTTTCAGAAAAAACGAAAAATTCTCACAGTATTTTATTTTTAATTTAGAAAAAAAAATTCTTTTTTCAATCATTTAATATATTTGAAAAATATAAACAGAAAAAAAAAGGAAGGAAATACGCGTATGTGGAAAGAACGTACCAGTAATGATTGGTAAAAAAATGATGAGTTGTAGGTAAGTTAAATAATCCATTTTGTTCGCAAAAATTGTGTAAACCGTTGATAATCCACCGACTGCACCTATGATGATGATGATGATGATGATGATGGTGATGATGATGGTGATGATGATGATGATGACGATGATGATAACGATGATTATAAATGATGAATTGATTGGACGGCACTTTCAATTGATTATCGTTTTAAGTTCGCAAATTCCGTTGGCTTTCTCCACGCGACGAATTCCCCCCTGCTGTTCCTGTTGTAAATATTTCATCACTGTTCTTTATTATCACTATTTATTTATTGTTGTTTATCTGTCGTTATTATTATGATTGTTATATGCTAATTGTTATATATTAATTGCTATGGTCATTAACCTGTCATCATTAATTATTACTACTATCATTCATTATTGCTGTTGTTTGCATTAAGACGTCAAAAGAAGAAGTGATACATGATGGACAATGCAAAGCAAACAAATTAAATGAAATTTTAGCTTCTACAACTGACCAAAGCAGAGCAAAACGAGTTAATCATCAAGCATGAAGTGAACCGCCGTGAGACTAATGCATTCCTCACGTGTATTCTTGTAGATCTTATCCCCGATAAGCCTAGTATTTTCCTTTCACAGTTGAAAAATTGAAATTAAAAGATGAAGCAAGCGGAGAAGGAGAATGAAGAAAACAGTAAGCGGGAAAAGTGGCGGTGATTGCATAAAAGCGACAGGAGCACCTTTTCCTCCCCCCCAAATCTTTTCCCTCTTTCGATCGCTGCAATCAACTTCTCCTCTTCCTGATCGCTCCAGAGGACGAAGAAGAAGCTTGTATAGATGGGATTGGGAAAAATGGGAGGAATGGAGGACGTGGTGGAGGTGCAGAGGGGACAGAGGTGCACCACCACCACCACCACCACCACCACCACCACCACCATCTCCTGCATCTAACCTTAAACACCCACACACCCATCCCTACACAACAGTTGTGACATTTAAATGAGATGATGAAAGAAAGTGTTTGCTTCAACAACGGTCAGCCAGCTTCTCATCCTCTCCGCCTCAACCGCTCAGACCACTCATCATCCACTGCACTTGCATTCCATTCCATCCATTCCACTTCCTTGATTTCATCCATGCTCATGCATACATACCATATGTGTATAATGAATGATTTCTCTCTAGGGATACCCTCTCTCCACTCTCCCTTTCATCCATCCTTTATCACTTTCATTCCGCAATTTCTAGCGGCTTTTCTTCGTCCTATTTCATCGCTCGTAAAATGCGTGTAATGTCAAATTCGGCCGCATAACAAATTTGATGAAGTAATTTTCCGCCGTGCAACATATTTACTTGTCCTCTCTACACACTTTTGCAAAAGTGTTTCGCGATGAATGCGTACTTTCAATTGCAATTTTTCTCTGTTATTTTATTGTTTGATCAAATAGTGATCAGATCATGACTTGGAAATGAAACAGAGAGAGAGAGAGAGAGAGAGAAAGAAACAAAGAAAGAAAGAGATAATAGGATCAAAAATTAATTTCCTTTTTTGTTATTGCTAACTTTTCTCCTCCATTCAGTGCATCAATCAATGTACCACGCTACCACTGATATAATCCGCTTAGCGGATTTCACTTAAACGAATAGCTAAATTATTTGGTAACAGTAAAAGATTGGTAGCCTTAATCCATCCCGTCATTATCAAAAGGCCCTTAAGGAGAAGATGGTGGAGGAAAAAAGAGGGAATTTTGAGAGTGGTATAGTATTATCAAGGATGTGACCTTGGGTCATATGTCCTCCAGTTGTCCCCGGTCATTCATATAAATAAATATATGTACATGAATATCCCACTTCACTTCCTACTTCTCCGATTTACTTTACTTACCCATTTGATCGCCTAAAACTGAATGAAGTAATTGGCTCATTACAAACCTGTTATACAAGGAAAGAATCAAACGTGACACTTGCAAAAAAAAAAAAGAAAAGGAAAAAGAAGAGGGTGCTAAATGGTGAACAATTCATATTAATTGTTTGTTTAGCTGTATTTCAATGTCCTCTCCTTCTTACTCCACTTCTTCAAACCTCAAATTCTCTTCCTGTCCCACTTGTCCGAGCATCATCGGTCATCGATTGAAACAGTTACCCGTCAAATGATGTTATTTTCTTTGCTACCATCAACATCCGACAGTTAACGATGATAACCTGTTGTTGACAAACATCAATAAACATATATAAAACGCTTTATTGTCGTCCTTCTCAACCTCTACTTGAATCCTCTGGACGTTAACAATCACAATTAATCACTAATGATAATAATTAATGATAGTAATAGTAACCTGTTGATTCCGTCTAACTTATTCCAGTCCTCCCCTCCTAGTATTTCAGTAATTTTCTATTTATCAAATTCCATTGCACTGTTGCTCACTACTCACTTGAATGCAAAATAATTACAATATTCCAAACCTTATTTGTGGTTTTTTTTTCCATAAGAAAACAATGAGAAACAATTGCAAACACTGTATTTGAAATGAACTATTCACATTTCAAAAAAAAAGCAATGGCGGAAAAAACGGCTTGAAGCTGCTTGAAAGCCTTTTTTATTTGACAAATATAAATGTAAACTGAGATTTTTCTTTTAGCACACAACAAAATATTTGTGAAAATTTGGAGAAAAGAACCTTTGTTTTTTCAGGAAAAAAATGGTCAACGAGTTGGAAATGATCCAAAATATGACACTAATTATAATATCAAATTAGCTATTAATTTTCCTACCCATTTCATCCACCCGATAAATACACGGTATTTGAAAGGATATTAGCGATGATAACTGCTTATTATTTTCTACCTAATGGAAATGCACTCACATACCTTGCTTATATGGTGAAGGTGTCGTAGAACTGATTCTGTCAACAATGCGAAGTGATTCACTGACTATATTATTTTGATATTTGATTGGAATTGAATTGAAATTGAAAATTTTTAGGTTAAATAAGTTGTATGAGGAAGAAATACTGTGTTAGTTGCATGTAAAGTATTCACAGTTAAACTAATATTTAAATAATCTAAAAATTGAAAAATAAAATTAATTACTGGATGGCAAAAACAACAAAAAAATTGCTATTAGTGGTTGTGTGTAATCATTTCATCTTATAAAAAAAAGCAAAAAGCTGATGGGAAAATTTACCCTTTTTTTTTCACACCTTTCGTAATTTCTAACGATAAGAAAAAAAAAGGACAATAGTATTAAGTGAAAAAAAAATAGCTGGCTTTTGAATTAAAAATGATCGAAATAATTAAATTCAATGAAATTCAACTCAGAGTGAATGAAACTTGCAGCAAAATGAAACTATGCGCTATTGTTGAGTGGGATCAAATTGATATATGCGCGTGAACTTGTTCGTTGCAATCTTAAACGTAATGTTGAATGCAAGAACTCAAGTATCGATCAACGACATATTCCTTGTCTCGGTTTTTGCCTTGAGGTAGCAAATGAAAATTCATTTGTAAAAGCAAAATTTTCAGGCAAAAAAAAGAATGCGCATTCAGTTTCAGTCAACTGTTATGGAAAATAACATTAATTGACCTTAAGCAAGCTTTTTTTTTTGTTTTTTTTTTGCTCCCCATTTCAATTTTTTTTTGCCACACTTTGCAGTAATTCCATTTCCTCTGAATTTAATCACTTCGATCATACAAATAAACAATGATCATGATAACCGTAATGATGATATCACCGTGACCATGATACGATGCTAATAATAAATGGTACTGATAATGGTAATGATGATAGTACGATCATTATGGTACGATATAACGGTATCGATGATATTACGGTGATTGTGGTACGATATCACTAATAAATGGTAGTGATAATGGTAATTATGGTACGACATAAATAATACGTGATACTGAAACGGTATTGATGATATTATGGTGATTATGGTATGATGTAAATAATAAATGGTAGTAATAATGGTGATGATGATATTATGGCGATTATGGTACGATATGAATAATAAACGGTAGTGATTGTGATATCATATTCATATATGATAGATATTACGATATTAATGACGATATTAGCAACGCATAGTGATTATGATAATGATAATGTGGTAGCAAATTTGGTAACAACGAGACTCTCAAATCAGGAAAAAGCGAATAGTGAATTGATTATAATGATAACAGATCCTCTCTTTAGAACAGAAGTTTAGTTTAATAATTTAAGTATTTCTACAATTGCAGAAGCGAAAATGTGTTGTTTGCTGCAAATTTGAAAAAAAAAAAGCATTTGCGAAAAATAACATTTTCATTTTTCAAAAATATTGGGAATGCTAGAGAATACTACAACTAAAAATTAAATATTAGAAAAATTTCAAATTACGATCTTTTTTTAATCTGAATTGAAAATGGAAAAAGAAGTTAAATTGATAGGAAAATTGATGTTTTATTTTTTTTTTTGCATTAAAGCAACAGCTGAATTGAAATATTTGGAAAAACAATTAAACATTTAGGCAAAAAAAAACAAACTGACATAAAGTCTAATTTGCACCAATTTTTTGCAATAATTTTAATTTTTACTTTATTTGTCATTTCCTTCTTCAGTGTATTTCCATTTCTTCACTGTTTCAATAACACTTCACCAATTTGTTTGATTTTTTTTGTCGTACGCGGTGCTAGAGAGAAATGGAATTTAAAAAAAAGGAAGAAAGAAAGAAAGAAATAGCATGAGAATTGTTTTAAATCAGATTTAATAAAGATAAAGAATAAAGCAAAAAAAAAGGAATTAATAATTTAAAAAGACAAATAGCAAAATTATTAAAACGTGCACAAATATATGTTCGAAAGAATTGAAATTGCACTAAAAACATTTGGTGCTTCTGAGGAGACGTGAAGTGCTGGTGCTGCATGCTTCATTCATTTCCATTACTTTCAAAACGGAAAGAAAAAAGCAATGCATGAAACAACAAAGGCTTATTTGACAGCTAAATGCTTAAGCGTATCATGACGTGGAAAATGAGGAATGAAGCAAGACGGCGAAGACGAAAGCCTCCTGTTTTCAACTAGCCACTCATTCTCCGTCTGTTTTGCTTCCTTGTGAAACGAAATTAAATTGTTCATGTTCTTTCTACCATTGTCAAAGCGTTGTCGTCTTGGAATTGAGTTAGAACAAAAATAAAATAACACAAGAGAAATTTCACTTTTTTCACTCGTAATTTATCGATCGATCACTGGCATTGCATTCAAAGCAACCAGAAATAGAAAATAGAAATGAAATTTTCAAAAAACAAAATCAACAATCCTAGCAAAGACAGATTTTTTCACTTACTACATTCAAAAATTTGACTGAATGCCAGACTACTAACTACTGACTACTGAATGTAGGCAAAAAGAAAAAAAATTCTAAACAAAAACAAAAAAAAAAAAAGGAAAACGCCGTTGCAGCGTTTTCTGTTGAATAATATCATTGAGCAACAATTGTTTATTGTGTAACTATAAAATTCAAAGTGAAATAATAATAATAATAATATCCTTCTATCCCGAAATTATACCATTTTTCCATTTTTTTTTTGAAAGAAAATAAATTATTAACTCCTTCGCTGTTTCTCTCTCTCTCTCTCTTTTTACGTCATTTGTTTTTTTCTTTTCAACTGCTTTCTTTGTATTAATGGTGGCTTTATCTGAAAGTATCGAAACTGAAGAAATGAACAAATTTTCGTTTCAATATTTCCATTCGGTTAAATTTTAGAAAGTTTCATCAACAACAATTATTTCAATGCTAATTTTTGATTGCATGCAAAAACACAAGTCAACCCTGTTCTTCTTCCCAAGTATGCAAATCGCCTTTGTTGTTGTTGTTAAGTAAAATTTCCAAGTATTACAGTCTCTTTTGTCTTCTCAAATTGAAAATAATACCGAAAATTTTTCGGCGTTACTTTTTTTTATTTTAATATCACTTCTGATATTTTTCCATTTTATTTTTTGTTACCTAAACAATTTCAGTTTCTTTCGTCTTTTTCTTGCACTAATATATATTTTAGCTAAATAAGTGCGGAACTGTAGATGAAAAGAGAGGAACGAGAGAGATGGAAGAAAAGTTAAGGTTTGATTTAGGCTTACACCAAAATTAAACTGGTCTAGACTGAACCAGATATAGATTAAAGATAAGACGAGCGTAGTGATATCATCGATGCGTTACCAACAAGTGTAAAGTATGCAAATAAAGGTATATCATTATCAAATCAAAACGTATACGGTGGTGGTATGAATTGCAAGATCGGAGGGAATATGAGTGGGAAAATGCATGGCTGGAAAATAAAAGTGGCGAAGAAAAAAATGGGAAAAAAAAATTTAATGAAACGTTTTATGCATGTAAAATTGATAGTGAAAGGAAGGAAAAAAAATTTGGTTGATAGATAAATTATTTCTTATTTTTATTTTTTGTAATAACCTAGATTTTAAAATTAAAAAAAACAGTATTGTTTTTGTTGTAACTTATTGGAACAGAATAAAACAGGTGAATTAAATAGAATAAAAGAAAAAAAGATGGAAATATGCTACCGAAAGAAAAATGAATAATTGATTTGATGAATGATAAGAAATTAAAAGGAGCGAAATGTAACTGCCAATATTCTGAAGAAAAAAAAAATGAGAAGATAGGAAGAGTTAAGAAGGTAAATGAAAATTTTATTGACTGTTTTTTTTAAAAAAAAAAACAAAAACATTTAAAAAAAAATTTTTTTTGCTAAAAAATTCATATTATTCACATGTATCATTTGGTAAGGTTATTTGAATGTACTTTTAACACATTTTGAAAAGAGTAAACAAATAGATAAAGTGGACAAACATCGTTCACTGAAAAATAATTGGTTGTACCATTCAGTAATTTCATGAAGAATTGCCTCGAAATGATACTATCATCAATTTTATACCTTTTAGGATAACTTCGATGAGCTTATTTCACTCCTCGCAACGCTTACATACATTAGAATTTAACAATTAAATACACGTACACTTGTATAATCGCTAAAATTTTCTGCTTATTACTATTATTATCAATATTTAATTATTAATGTTAATTATTATTATTACCATTATTATAGACATGTGACAATAATAATTAAATATGAAAATAAAGAATTGAAATTTTTCGACTTACAAATAATCTGAAACATTTCACATTACAAATGCTCAATTTCAATGTAATCTATGATATTGAAAACACATCATCATTATTCATAAACATAGGCATATAAATGTAAAAGTTGCAAAAGAAAAATCCATCCAATATTTTCCGTTTATAATTTAGATGATGCTAAAATGGATGGTTTGTAAAACGACAGTTCATCCTATCATTATTACCTGTGCAAATATGATCAATGTGATCCACAAATTGAACGATATCAAATTCACTCATTCAGCGATGATGAAACTGACTGAAACGAACATCTAGCACTGAATCAAAAGACAGATTGAATAGAAAGCGGAATACATGTGAAGAAATTGAATGGAATAAGCAGCAAAGCTTACATCGATTAATACAACCTGTATCGCTTACATCATAACCTATATTTCTTACAACGGTTAATCCAAACCTGTTTACAATAATTTCTTGCTCATTGCAATAAATAGATATTCTAGTCACATGGGACATAAGGTTGATAAGATAGAATGGAATGAAATGGAATGGAATGGAATGGAATGAAATGAAATGAAATGAAATGAAATGAAATGAAATGAAATGAAATGAAATGAAATGAAAGGGTAATGAAAATACGGAAGCAGTGAAAAATGAGAGAAATGAAGGAAATTGTAGGAGATGGAAGGAATTTATGTAAATGTAATGTAAGCGTAAAAAAAGCCCTTATAATCAATGAATTATATCGCTATGCATGTATGCATATGTGTGTGTGTGTGTTTGTGTGTGTGTGTGTGTGTGTGTGTGTGTGTGTGTGTGTGCACATGTTTATTCTTCGTTTCTCAATTTTTCAATTTTTTTTTTATTTTCCTTCTCTCATCCTCTCATCATCATTCCTCTTCTTCCATTTCACTCATTCAATCATCATTCATTCATTCAAATAAAATAAATAAGTTGCAATGAACGAATTTTTCAAAGCAAAAGAAAAAATTATTTTTTAAATGCTAAAATTTGCTGATAGATACGTTTATGATAGCCAGTAAATTAGATCAATTTTCTCACAGTAATTAATTAATGTGTGAAATGTAGCAAAATTGAAATTGATTGAATGATTCCGTGCTCCCTTTTTTTTCCTTTTTTTCTTTCTGTCCACGATACATGACCATTGAGAATAGCAGCGGTGGCCGCCGTAGAAGCATTTTTCCCCCATGCTTTACTTTATGTTACAAAATTTTTGATTGATCATGATATGTATATGACAAGAATTTAAAAATGCAATTGTTAATCATTCGTCTCTGCCAATTCATCATGCTCTCCTTCACTCCTTCTTTTGTTTTATACCGCTCCTGTTTCAGCGAGGTCACCAGGGGTCACTACAACATAAAGGATGATGAAAAGTGAAGGAGAAGGATGAGGTTGCGACAATAAATGATTGCGAAATTTTCGCAAATTTCACTAGTGAACGGAGTAGAAAGGGAAAGGAGAAGTGTTCAGTGAAACCCCAAAAAAGTTCTCAAAATCAACAATACGTAACTTTTAATTTCAAAAAAAAAATGAAAAAAATCAAAATTTATTTTATTTGTTTGCAAGCAAAAAAAAATTTCATAATAAATAAATAACTCGAAGCAATTTCCTAAAATTTTATGAGGAAAACATCAATCACTAGTCTATTAAATTGTAATTAATTTAAACAACAAGCGAAAATTGATTAGCTTAAAGATTCTTTTTTCTCCCCGCTATTTCATATTATCCCTTTTTTTTTGCTTTTACTCCTTTTTGACTCTTTTTTTTAAAAAAAAAAAAACGATTATCGATTATCGAAAGGTAAGACTATGTAAGGTAATACAAAGTAAGACTAATCTAGCTTGTCATCATTACACTTTAAAATACATTTAAACATACACTAAATTGTATTTCAACTATTTTTAATTTGACTGTCATCGAGAGCATCAAATTTCATTTGTAATCAATTACGCCGAAACTTTTCAATTCCATTCTTTCTTAATTTCAATTAAATTTTCATGCAATTAATCGAATAACATATATTCTCGGATGTTATAAAAATTACAATGCAAATATTTTAATTTGGCATGTAGCTATCAAACAGTATCTAGACTGTTTTTGTTTTCGGGAACGGTAGTAATTAATGCATTTATCAAATTTTATATTTTGCAAAACCATTCATGTGCATAATCGATCGGAGATTTTAGCGCCATCTAAGGAGTGATAAGAATAGGGCTAGTGATAGGTGGTCAAGGCATAGCTTCATGAAAGAAAAAACATCAACAGGGAATTCAAAGCTTTTAAAATTCTTCAACAATTTAATGCAAATTAAAATTAGGAATATTTTGACTGTATAATACTTGAACGATTATCCTACTTGTTATTTACATCATTTTTTGACTTCATTTTAATTAATGCATGCTATGAATTTGAAAAATTTTTGAAATTACACTGATTTAATTATGTTATGTCATGATCGAGCATTTCCACCACTAACCAGTCGCACTGGACAACAATTTTTGAAACTTTAATGTTAAAAAAATTTAGTGAAAAATTAGTGAGAGGTTATATTGGAATAACTTATTGCTGAAAACAATCAGGTGCTTTTTTTTCTTCCCTCTTCATTCACAGTTTTAAAAGTACAGCGATGATCTGATCTGCAACTGAACTGAAATTGGGAATTTTGCATTAACCTTCCAATTTAATCGTCTCTTTTTTTTTTGACCATAAAACTATTCATAGTTATGCGAAAATTTAGTTAGCTTCAAATTTAATTTTTTCCGCTTATTTATTTTTTGAAGCAATAAGTTACTAAAATTAAACAATTCATGTAACAATGGGTCATTGGATATTGCATTTCAAAATGATCCCATTGAACTGTTGAAAAAAACAAAAAAAAAAAGGAATTTGTAAACAATGAAATTAAGGAAGAATTGAAAATTTCCGAGCCGGTTTCACCATTTCGAGAATTATCTCGCGGAAAAATGGGTGAAAGTGATTGCCAGCAGATTGATCCAATGTGTTTATGTTGAAACAATGCAATGGACGGTGGTGATGTTATTTCCACTTCTTGCATTTCTTCCTGATTTCATTTACGGATGCATGCCACAATATCAGGAAGAACTTCAATACCTGGATTATTATCTTGGCATAGAGCCGGATAATGAGGGTCATCTTAGGATTGAAGGTATGATTTTATTAAAAATTTTAAAAAAAAAAAGAACAACCCGATTCTCGCAACAAAATAACTATCTTATGAGTTTCCACGCAATGTCTTATGTAATTCGATGAGTAACTGTGAGCTTTTTTAAAATTTTTTAATAATATTTAATAAGTATAATTTTTCAAAAAAAAATCAAGTTAGACAATTCATTTATTACATTTCAGAGAGTTAAATGTTTGCGTAATTTTTTTCGCTCATTTAGATGCCACGCTAAAACAATACATTAGCAATTCAATGAAGCTAAACTGTCAATTCACTGAGCCGTGCGCCTGGATGAATGCACCTGATGATAATTTGTTAGACACATCGGATTTTTATTTATTTGCTAAAACAAGCGCGAAATTATTTCCACCGCAAGTTCAACCAGGACCGTCTAATCCACTAAAAGGTTTTACGTGTGAAAAAAAGATTTAATTCAGTTTTTTAAAGTCAAAAATAGCAGTTAAGTTGTAAAACAAAAAAGCATTTTAAAAATTGCCGTAACCAAAGCAAATTTGCGTAGAAAATAATTGTTGTCAAAAAAAGACGACGAGAATTTAAAGGTATTGATAGCACATCATTGAGAGTTTAAGATTTTCAAACTAATTGCATTAGTTATAAATTGCAATTGCTAATTGTTCATTTTCAACATAAGTTTTTTGTGAACTTAAATGAATGTCTTTTTTTTTGCAAATAATTTATTTTTAGGTACAAAATTTGTCCTCGCAGGTAATACAACAACAACACCGCAAAGTGCGGTGCTTATTAGTGCACCAATTGCTTGTCAACGTTCTTCCGGATCATTAACATTCCGGTAATTTAGTTAAATGTGGGAAATAAATTAGCTTGCAAATTTTCTTATAAATACAAACAGCTTACATTAGCATTTTGCCTAATCATTTTTTAAAAGAGAAGGAGAGTGAAAAGTGCATTTTCGGTAAAATTTTGTGCAATAAATAAACTGATATGTGATAGGCCATTCTATATAATTGCATATTAATTTTAAATAGAAATTTAATTTGCCCATGGAGATTAGAATGTTTCAGATACTGGTTGTACAATGATGCAAAAATTGAAGTATTAATTTTAAAGCCATCTGATCGATGGAATCATCTTCAGGTATAAAACAGATGATTTACTCATTCCCTGCTAATGAGTTACCAGTTTTAAGTTTCGAAATTCTCCTTTTCATTTTAAAAAATGCAAAAGTACTTTTAGGTAATTATACGACCGCGTGCCGAGTGCTACTTCATTCGTGCTTTCAATGATCGTTGCAAAGTTGAAATACCAGAAATTTCACAGCCATTTCGAATTGGCATTCGTGTGCATAGCTTAAAAGATTCGGCGTTGGGTAGTTTTGGGATGTTGACAGATATTGAGTATGAAGCTGAAGTATGCTTGGAGCCTAGTGAGTTGATAATTGTTTGTTTTTAGAATTAATTCTCAGTTAAATTATTATAAAAAATATATTTGTAACATTTTTAATAGGAAAGTGATGATCGAAGATGATTGCATTGTAACCGTTGACAAGTGCATTTGCAAATGCATTCATTGAAGCTCCACACACTCTTTCATTCAATTTACGTTGTAATTTTTAGGAAACTTAATTAGCACCTTTTGCAAACTCGTTCGTTGCACACGTGAAAGAGTTAGCAAATTTTCACTGAAATTTAGAGCTATCAACGGTGTTCGGTTCTCGAGCAGTTCCACCACAGCTTGTCACCTCGTTGCTTTCCGCTGCTGAAATCTCCTGCACCGATTACAACTCAACTTGTCGTTGGTCCAACAGTCTTTCATCATCGGCCGAGTGGAAGCTCGGATGGCGCCGTCAACGATGGAATGAAATTTTTGGGAAAGCGAGCAGACCAACTGGTAGCTTCTTCTATCAGTACGTCGATTCCGCCACCAAAAAGCCCTATTCATTATTGCGATCAGCACTTGTTCCATGCACAAATACGATTACAACGCTTACTTTTAGGTTTGTTCCATTTAAAGCTTAATAGTTACGAAAATTTGTTAAATGATAACACACAAATTAACGAATAATTCAATTAATGAATGGTAGCAAAATTGATGTTTTATTGAAATTCCAACATAATTTAATGCTGTGTTGCCATATAATGTAAATGTGATGATTTAAAATTTTTGAAATGATAACAGAAATGATTTTTCGAGCTGATTACTTCTACTAATCGTAAAAGAATACATGCACCTATCCATTTATCAAAAATTTAATTATTAGTAGTAACTGTGGACAGGGATACCATCCACCGTATATTTAAATTTTTTGCTAAATTCAATTTAAATTTGAAATCACTTCTCTCTCCAGATATTGGATACAAGCAGGTACACAAGTTCAAGTTTGCATAGTTACCGCCTCAAACGTGATGAACAGCTGCGTGTACCTGAAGGAAGCAGGAATGCCTGGACCGATTAGCATTGATGTTGATGCACCAAGTGAAGAACCTTTTCGGGTACGCCACCAAATCATTCATCCGTCATTGAATTGATAAAGTTAATACCACTGACAGCTGATAAGATAAGAGGAACTTCATGAAGTTTTCACAAATGATATTCACCTTACAGTATCATCCACATGTACTGTTGCAAAATAACTGTTATCAAATTCCATTTTACAGTTCGTATTTGAATTGATCAATTTTGATAATTCAACGTTTGGCTTTGTTGTTATTGATGACATACAATTCACTGGTTTATTATGTCATGAGGTAACAGTGCCACCCAGTACAACCATCGATCCGTTGCAAATTAAGAAATTTTTCTCACTTCAACCATATTCAAATTTGTTAACTGTAAGTAGATCAAACTTTATCAGTACAGAAATTGATAATGTACGTTAGTAGTGCACTATCTTACGAATAATAGAAAAATTTCAGGGAAAATTTTTTTTTTAGTATGAATTTAAATCCGATTACAACGACATCAAAGCAGTTTAATTGTCGTTATCTGTTGATATTCATCCAAGCTTATTGCTTCCCTTTTGCCGCACTGCAACAGCGGATATTAATTCTGTTGAATTAATTGCTGAAAAAGTCTCTAAGAATTTTTATCTGTTACCTTCAGGACAGTATACCAACATTAAATTGTGATTTTAATCGAAACACATGTCCACAGTGGGAAAATGATGGACATTGGTTATTGGGAACAGTTCCATATGATGATTCCTTCACATTGCCTTCCTCAATAACAGGCTTAAATTTTATATAAAATTTAAAAATTTCCTTTTAATTAAATTACATCTATTTATCAATAATAACTTATCCATTCATTACATCGTATTGATAGAAACTTACATCCACGCAAATCTCAACTGTTGAAATTTGCCCGAACACTTTCTCTTCTGAGCGATTATTTTTAGATCGAGTTTCGGTAGCCGTTCTCAACAACTCCACAGCTGTACTGCAATCTCGCGAAGTGTCATGCGCTTTGAATGCAAAACTTTTCATTGCATATTTTCGAACGGAAAAAGCTAATGTAAAGGTGTGCATCGAGAAACGTTGTGTTAGCACCAATGATTCACAGTCTGGTAAATTAAACACTTTTTTTTTTTTAAAAAAAAAAAACATTTTTAATTTATTATTTGTGGAAGATTGATTTTTTTTTTCCATTTTTGAAATAATTTCTTTATTTTTTTTTCTTTTACTTTATCAATTTCCGGTTGGCTTTCAATGAATGTTCATCGTAAGAAATCATTTCACATTCGATTAATTGCAAAATCCACCAAGCCCGCTGTTGTTGTAATTCGCAAAATTGAAACAGCTGGTAATTGGTGTCCACTTCCAACACTCTCACAGTATGCGTGCAAAAAACTTCACTGCACATTTCGTAGAAGTTTTTGCAGCTATAAAACGGATAAAATTTTATCTGCCAATATTTTATTCAACATCGATAAAAAGGGTTAATTTAATGTGTTTTTAAATTAATCAATTAATTTTTATATTTAAATATTTTATTCATTTTTAAAATTTACGAAAGATTTAACTTGATTAATAGATTCCTTTTATGATATTGCACTAATTTAATATTGTCGATAATTTTTATTGCTTCACCTTAATTTATTTTGTTCACGAAATGATGCCTATCACTAGCGTATTCACATTTAACAGATCAATTTTTGCATTCAATTCCAAAGGCAATATTCCTAAAACTATATTCAATACCATTAAAATTAATTCCAGTATTTAATTTTATGTTGTAATATGTGCAGGCGCAATAGCAAATATTAGTGAAGGACCTGGTC
Source organism: Litomosoides sigmodontis (assembly GCA_963070105.1). Taxonomy (NCBI): domain Eukaryota; kingdom Metazoa; phylum Nematoda; class Chromadorea; order Rhabditida; family Onchocercidae; genus Litomosoides; species Litomosoides sigmodontis. The sequence goes on from OY718806.1 coordinate 9,276,323, forward strand.
TAGCGATACTACGATCACCACAATTTAAGCTTTCACGTCCACTTGAATTACAAATTGAGGTGAATTTTTCACACTTAATTTTTTTCGTGGTTGTTTTACAATTTTTTTTCTGAACTAAAAAAGTGACAATGCAGTAACGGTGCAAGGAAAATAAATTTAAAAAGGAAATGTGGTCATCGATTATTTATTCAAAACAATTTTTGATCACATTATACATTTACAATTACTTCACGGAAACTTTCCAACTGAAAAGTTTTTCACGTCACTTTTGTTTCGATTGTCTTCTTCTTAATTTCAGAAAAAATCTTTTCCAATGAACGATTAAATTAATAAACAAATGTCTTCCCAATAAAGGACCAGAGAAAAAAATTAATGAACAAAAAAAAAATAGATGAATACTTCGAAATAGAGGAACATAGGCTCTTCCTAAAGTGTATTATTAATCTCCTACTTCTTCATACAACACTTACCTAGGCAATTTTAATTCAAATTATTCATCACTTTTAGGTGTATCAATCAACGTTCGGTTCACAGACATTCTTGTGCGGCGATGATTTTAGCAGCTTATACAACTGTCAACCGATATTAGGCCCAAAAATAGAATCACCAAAAAAGGAAAAAATAATCTTACCGCTTGATCAGGATGCTCAAAATTTTACAATTGTTGCGGTGCACGATAAATTTATGGAATTTGGAGCAGCGAAATTTATAATTTCAAATATTGAAATATTAGATGAAAATGGAAAATTACTATGCTAATGTAAATGTTTCCTTTTAACCAATTTTTGATCGCTTTAATTTTCCGATGCAATCCTAGAAAACAGCTACTTGAAGTGTAATTCCAAACGTTACGAAATAATGACTTACAATGCTATATTATCACAAAAATTTCCTTTCCTGAATTTCAGCCACTCATTCATACTTGTTCAAAAATCACTGCTAAAAAATTAAGTGTTCCACAATTTCAATTTCTCATTGCATTTTAGCCTTATAATTAATTTATTACTATTTATTAATTTTGCAACTAGCAATTTTCCTTCTTTCATAACATATGTTCATAACAATAACAGATATTTGTTAATGTGTATATTTGATAATAAGATGAAGTAAAACGAATTTATAATTTCAAATGTAAATTTACTAAATTTTGTGATGAAATTGAGCAATGATATTTCTTGATGATAAAAGATTCTTTGTGAGAAGATTTCGCAAACAAACAAGAGAATTAGCTGTGTTAGGGATAGTTTTTGATTGTAAGCAAATTTGATCTGAACATTTTTCCAATTGTTTAAATTCAGCAATAACATCACAATAACGTTGAGAGATTTAGCACCTCTACGATAGAATAGACTTTTGACTTTAGCATAATTAGATTTACAAGGAACAAAAAAATTGCATAAAATAAATTATAAGTTAAAAATAGAACAACTGATCAACGAAAAAAAAAACTACATTAATATTTGAGAAATTTTACACTTTTTGAAAAAATTTTAAAAAGAAAAAGCATCGAAATTAACCACACGGCAGCACGTGTTATCATGAAAACAGTAGAAAGAGATTAGTTGATGAAGATAGATGATAATTGAAGAAAAAATATAACCAAAGGCACAATTTGTGGTAAAATTTTGAAATTTTTGTCAAAAAAGCATAACTAAGAATTCAAATATTGAAAAAAATTTTAACAGTGCACATCGAACAAAATACGATTGACGATAGTTAAAAAGCGAAGTATGAGCAATTCGTTTTGTTTTTTTGTTTTTTTTTTTTTTAAATGACGGCATTAAAATGCATTTGCTATTTGCGAAAACGATAATTGCAAGAATAATCGTGAAAAGTGGTCATCTACTTACAAAATGTTAAATGCAATTTGTTGAGAATTGCGCAACAATTTCTTCAATTCCTTTAAATTAATTTAAAATGAAATCAAAATTTGAGCAATAACTTAGAGATGTAGGATTAACTTCCTAATAAGATTGGCAAAAGAAGAAAACAATTTAGTTCATAGAATGAAAATTTTGATTGCCCATCATGCTAAATGAATTCAACACAAAGGATGAAAAGGTTGAATTCGGCAAAATGAGCAGGTAAATTAAAGTCAAACTTTCACAACTGATAGCGCAGATTGTCGGAGCTTTCACCTAATTTTAAGTCTCTTTTTGATTTAGAATAAAATTCTTCCTATCTCCTCTCCTCCACCCACCGCAATTTGTTGGATAAATTCTTGGATGTGGAAGAGCTATAAAAATCAGTGTGCAACCACAAATTTATTGTGATTAATTCCTAGTTGACTTTTCGTTCACATTTAATGAACACGACAAATCACAATCACTGCAAACATTTATGACTTAAAATATTTTGTAAATAAAGTTTGTAAGCATTTTTTTTCAAAAATCAATTGTTTTAATTGTTAAAAATAGAAGAATTATAATTTTTTCTTTTTTATCACTCATTTACAAAACGTTTTATTTCTCACCTTCTCTCTCCTCCTCTCTCTCTCTCTCTCTCTCTCTCTCCCTTTTTTCCCCCTGATTCCTTTCAAAAAGCAAACGAGTGTGTTATATGACCATGTTGGGCGTCAACATGTCGTGCATTATGCATGTCGCAAACTAATCTACCATATTTCCGGTAAACCGTTTAATGGAAACAAACAAAAAAAACAAAACCATTGAACTTCTTAAATGCATAAAAACGAATTAACCATTCATTGGACAAAACCATAAAAATTTTTGATATAATAAGAGAGAAAAAAAAAACGCAAAAGGATTGCACCTTCAAAAAGACACATTTCTTTTGGCACATTTTAAAATTTGCACACCTCTTCCTTTTTTCCTCTCAAATATTTCGTTTAAAATTTCGTTAAAGCGAAAATTAACTGATAGAATTGGAAAAGTAAACTACCAAGTATCGATCGCAATTATTGTTTGAAGTTCCATTTTGGTGTTTTTTTTTTCTTTAACAAATAGTAAAAGATGAAAAATGCAATTAACTAATCACCAATAGTAAAGTTTTTTCCTGACATATTAAACAGATTTTAAAAATATTTTCTTAATTTTAAATTTCAAATATTCACAAAAAAATTTAGATATTTCACCAGAAATTAAATTATAAATACATAGGGAAGAAAAAATTAACAGTTAAACAAACAAAACAAACAGTCTACTGTGTCAATGACTGCACCATAATGAAAAAGCTTTCGAAAATAACACCGAAATTAAAACGTTAACAACAAAAAAGTGAAATTGATAAAAATTTCAAAATAAAAAATTCGAGTAAAACTAGAAAAAACAGTAACTTATTCCAAAAACATAAATGAACACAAGAAAAGTTGAAAGAATTTTCAACAAATAGTTTTAAAAACAACAGCTTACTTATTGATATTTCACCTCGTATTGTCCCGGCATGATCGTTTATTTCAAGTTTTTCTAAATTTAAAGCTTACATTATTCGCTTCATTTCTCCTTTCAATCATTCATCCTTCTCCAATTGATTCTCCGCTCTTAAAGCCAAATTTGTGTTAGGAAAAAGGTAGCAATGCGAAATACCTGTATAATAAGTGCATAAATTTGATGTTTCAAAAGGTTTGATAAACTTAAATATTTTTCTTAAGCTAAGTTTACGTCCATAAATTTTCACTTAACATAAGGAAACTGATATTAAAATATTTCCTAACTTCCGAATTCACTGTAGACAAAAAAATATTTTATCGCTCGGAAAGCGCAAAAAAAAAGCTGCAGTATGAAAAAGTCATGTTACAAAATTTCTATTCATAATAAATTTTACACATTTAAAGGCAGTCAAAGTTGTTTCAAAATATAGCAGGAAAGCAGATAGATGCTATTCATGAAGGAAAACTAACTCACATTGCAGGTCAAATAGAATTTTAAAAGTTTGAGCGTTTTAATTTGAACCTAAAATTGCGGATCACTCCGATTTGTTTTGAATTTCAGGACAGATTAGATCCTCGTAAATTGTTCCATGTAACAGACAGTTTGAGCCACATGAAACATTTTATATATAGTGAAAAATTAAATCTACCATCTGATTGGTCAAATGGTAGATGAAGCAGCAAATCAACAACAATGGAACGCTTACAGTAGTGCATGTTGAAATGAGTTAAACAAGTTGCAATGACTTGATAAAAATTCCATTAATTAATAGCTAGACGTAAGGTAATACATTCTAATGATCAGGATGTTACAAAGCAATCCTTGATTTGCTACTGTACCCGATAGTTTTAGCTTGCAAAAGCTGGAACGTTTATTGTGTTAGTGCTGTAGCCAATCAGATATCATCTGATGGTCCATTCAATGCTGCAACTTTATGAATCTTACGCATGTGCTTCTTAAGATCAAAATTACGACAGAAGCCTTTGAAGCAAATTGTGCAGTTGAATGGCTTCTGATCCTGATGTGTATGCATATGAAATGATAGATTGTAGGAGTGATGAAATGCCTTATCGCACATGTTACATTTGAATTGCTTTTCACTGCTATGCGTCAACTTGTGATTCCTACAGTTTCCACTTTGATAAAATCCTTTACCACATAGCTCACATACATATTGCTTATAGCCTAAATAAAAATTTACTAATTATAATTTCAACTCATTAAAATAACATTTGTATACGCATAAATCATTGAATTATAAAAAATTTTACAATTTTATAATCGTTCAAATTTCTAACATCATTAAATTCCTGCAGCAAACAATTTGCACACATATTGTTTAAACCATTAATTGTTACTTCAAGCAATAAAAAAAAAAACCAAACGAAAATTGAAATAAAAATTTTTCCATGCTGTAAAGTTTCACACATCTTTTCACTTTCAATTTTAATTTATGAAATTTGATTTGATAGAGTTAGAAAAAAAATTTTTTCAAGCTAACTTTTACAAGCATAAATAAAAATAAATATTTAGGAAAATATTTGCGATAAAAATGCTAATGCAAGCTAACCTAAATGAATACGACGATGAGTGTTGAGTGTTGATGCACGATTAAATCCTTTACCACAGGTGGAACACTGAAAAGCTACTTACATCATCATATTTGTAATGAAAATGGACTTTGCAAAAGCTGTCACTTCTCATCTCCCATATTTCTATCATTCGTTATTAATGCATGCAATAATTAATTATTTCCGTACACGTCTACCATCTTTTTAATATTTCCCATCTCATTTATGTATTTTTTTACATTCATTATTTAATCAATGAATTGATGCATAAATTGTTTGAAATAAAAATATGTAAAAAAGAAAGAATGCATTCCTTACAACGTGTGGTCTTTCCTCCGTATGGATAATTTTATGACGACATAATGTTGATGCCTGTCGAAAAGTTTTACCACAAATCTAAAAATTTTCAATCCATGATAAATTCAAATTTCTTACTTATGCTTTATTGAGAACTGAAAGAATAGCAGTAATACAATTTTCATACCATACCATGCTGCAAAACGTTTTGTGTCACTGAAATAAATTTCAATTTATCATGAATAAAAAGCAATTTCATTCTCAGCGTTTTTCTACTAACACTCAAATCAGTTGTAACTTCACGCTAGTTGTAAGCAACTAGATACCTTAGATTGTCATTTAAATATAATTTTATCATACATACATAATTTCATCCTTACTAATACTAATGCAAATGTTACTATCAAATATATTTTAGCACTGTTTAAAGTTTTATTTAAATAAGTTTCGCATATACTTTCCCTACTAATACAACAGCACCATAAATACACGACGTTTTACCACTCATTATCTTGCCAAATATTTAATGAATTATAAAAGTATAAATTGTTCAACACATCTCCTTTCCCTCTTTTACCCTCCCTCTCCCTCACCCCCCGCAATTGTACTGAGCGATTAGCGTGACGTTACTATTCCTCAACTGCTACGTACGTAGCAGTACTAAGCAAGTACTGTTACGTACGTTACAACAGTAATGATTTTATCATGCAAGCAAACTTAACATGTATTTTCATTTTTCTGCACTGTACGAGTAACATATATACCCAACTTCATCATCAATTAATAGAAAATCAGAAGGGTTTTTACGCCTTTTTTTTTTCGCTAATTAACGTCCACTTCATCATTTTCACAACCATCATCTGAAATTTCTCCTTGCGTAACAAACTTTCCATATTGAGTTTTTTTTGGAACAAAAAACCGTCCTCTCCTACAGTAACAATTATGTCAATCAATTTGTTTATATAGCTCTATATCATAAATTTTAATAAATTTGAAAATATTTGATTACGGAAAAACGTTAAAATTAGCAAACTTTCTAAGCTATGTCAAGTAAAATTTACACTATCAACAGTCATATCTATGATTGAATCTATCTTCTTTCAACTTTTTTTTCCAGTAATTTGAATTTGATGTAGGAGGGAAATTTGTAACGAACAAAGCACACATTCTAAAAATAAGTAATGCGTTACTAAACATGCCACTAAATCCATTTTCATTACATACAGAAATTTCTGTACAAATTAATAAAATTAAAGATGGAAAAATCGCCCTGAAATGAAAAATTCAATAAAAGAGATAAGAGAAAAATATAAGGAAAAAGGTAGTTTTAATGCTAATTGCATTTCATTAGATTTCAAGTTAAAAAAAAAAAAGAAAACAGTGTTTCAGTTTTACTGCTAGAAGACAACAAAACTATTGTTGCCTGAATAACGAGGGTAATCAAATTAGGTTGCACTGAATTAGATTTCATTTTGATGCTACCAGTTAGTTTCCTCTTTATTAACCTAAAATGAATGTGCTAAAGCAATCCATCACTTTCAATATTACCGATGTTGCGTCATATGCAAAAACTGTTTAAAAAAAAAAATCACTTTGCAGTGATATGGCCGAGCTCCAGTATGTACCGGCATATGTCTTGTCAAGTTGTAATTCGCACTGAACATTTTGTCACATTCCGGACATTTAAACAATTTCTGCTTTTCGCTATTGCGACAAATCGGCGCTTTTATCTTCTTATCTTCCAAAAGTGAACTTGGTGATTCAAACGTACGATCTTTATCTTGTTTTTCATCACTTGGTAAGTCTAAAATTCCAACAACTCGATCATCAATTCAACTTTTCTAAAATTCAAATTACACGTCATTGAATCAAAAAAAAAACTTCTGCTGCAAAATTATCCAGGATTAATGGAGTAAAAAAAAACAGCAAATTAAATGTTAAATACTTTATCAAATAGGTATAACTGTAAAACAGTTATAAAAGCATAAATAATATTTTCTAGAAAATTCATAAGGCACTCGGAATTCACATAGTGGTAATTCAATCAATTCATTCATTAAATTAATCAATAAATAAGATTTTGCAACAACAGCAACAACAAAATAAGGCAACATAAAAATGGCAAAAAAGAACGAAGTGTAAAACGATAGAAAATACCACAAATCATTCAATTAATATACTTTTTAAAATAAAAAAAAGATGAAAATTTAAACCATTTTTCTTTTTGTTTTTTTAATTAATTTAAGTGAATTAGTGATTCCGTGATCGTAAAAATTTACCTGACGTAAGAATCCAATCAATAGAAAATGGACGAAATGACATTGTCCTTCTCATGCACCGTTCAAGAAGCTAACTGCCACCCCAAACTACAATCGGTCAACTCAAGCACTGCCCTCAGGACTGCCATGTGAAGAAATTGTACGTTTGTGCGTGTGTGTGTGTGTGTGTGTGTGTGTGTGTGTGTGTGTGTGTGTGTGTGTGTGTGTGTGTGTGTGTGTGTGTGTGTGTGTGTGTGTGTGTGTGTGTGTGTGTGTGTGTGTGTGTGTGTGTGTGTGTGTGTGTGTGTGCGCTTCCGTCCCCTCTCTCATTTCGTGGCGGGCGGAGTTCGCGGATACCTCACGCCAATCAAACAAACATCTCTCTTGCTTTCCTAACACTTACCGTATGCTCTCTTCATTAATGCATATTTCATAATTCTTACATTTTTTATTTTTATTATATTAAAAGTTTGTAAGTATAAAATTAAGTGATATCAATTTTTTGATATAAAACCAACGGTATCAATTCAAAAATAAATATCAATTTCGCGAACATAAAACTAATTAATATCAATATTCTACTGTCTAGTAACATCATTTTTCTTTTTTTACTATATTACATTATTGACAACCAAATGTTACCACTTAAAACGCACTTAAATTATCAATTAAATCGTAATTAAATGTTATTAATTAAACCATGATAATTTATAACAATACATTTACGAAAATCGATAATCAATTACCTGGTTGAGAGATCAATTGCTAATAATCTGTAAATCTATCAATGATTTTAGATGATGAATAATTAAATTGCTAAGCGTAATTCACAATAATCATCTTAAAATATGATTAATATAAATGACAAATGCATTAATCCTTATCTTACTAAGCCTCATATCATTAATACTATCACTTTTTTTTAACGTAACATGCGCACAAGAAAATTTTTTTGCATCATATGTTTAATTGCGCCACAATATTACATCGATTTTAAGTCATTATATTCATTTCCAACTATGACAATATAAAAAGTGTTTGATTTGAGTGTTCACAGATTTGTTTTAACTGTTTGTCTTTAGAACCTCAGCAAACCGATTTAAAAATGCAACTAGAAAATGAGCAATCGGCAAGCCAGTAAGTTACTTTTAGGTCATGAAAATAGGGGACATTTGTTCCTAGAGGAGCGAACCGATGGATGGCTGAATGCTTACTGCACACATTTCGGACCACGGTTATTTTAAAAGAAAACTGGTTATTGTTTGATCCATTTTTTATTTTTACTAACTTCACACCATATAGTGTCGTGCAATATGTACGATGGTGCTTTTTAAAGCCGAAAACATCTTCGCGACACAATAATATGCATTCAATGATAATAAATCATCATCAGCATCTCGATAGTAAGTCGATTTGGCAATGGCCAAATGATGTATCAAGACTGTTGGCAAAAGCTTCAAATTCTAATAGAAGAATTGTATAAAACCTAACACATTTGTTAGTTTGGTATTGTAATTGACTCGTTCTATATCTACACCATCAATCAATTTCCAGCCACACGACGCACACATCTCACGCCTGATTCCTACTGCACCAATTTTCAGAAAGCGTAAAAGCCAACAACTGCTGGCACAACGACCTAATATCGTACAAAATTTTCGAGATTCTGACTGGAGAAAAAGTGCACGTTGATCAAGTGATCTGTAAAGCGCGTGATTAATTAATCGTTATTTCCTACAGGGATTTTTACAACACTGCAAAAGCTTCTAAAGCCATTACTGTGGCTTTAAATCATCTCGGGTGCGCACTGAAAAAATTTCACCTCATCTTCCGGTGTTTTGAATTGAATACAGTTCATTATTTCATGGAAAAGAGCGCATAGCAAATCGGTACAGCTAAAGCATAAATACGCATAAACTTGATGACTTTCTCAGTTAGTAGAAATATGATATAAGCACAACGTCATCAAAAAGCAATTACCTGATCTATCTCGTATGGTTTCAAAAATTTTTTTTTTATTATTACTTTATAGAATACTTTATCCTTTCTTTCACGCTAAAAAAAAGGCGCCCCGATCAATTGGGCAGCATACTACAGCACATCGAAACAGATAAAAATTAATACAAATGCGAACAATATCATTCATCACTGAGCCACAGTTAATAGGACACTATTTGCAACTAGATTCCTAAAACTATGCAGTGTCCACCAGTGCTGAAACCAAACTGGAATCTTGCCATATTTCGCAGTAAAATCAAATTAAGTAAAACACCGAATTAAATGAGTACACAATTCATTATAAATTCAAAACAGTAGCTCGCAACAAGCAGTAAAATGAAACGTAAAATATAAAAACTTCGAAGATTTCAAATATCACAAAACAGGAATGAATTTTAGGCTGAGCACAACGAATTTACCAGAAAGGATGGAGAAAATTACAAGTAAAAGATATTGAGAGTAAAGAATGGTAACTGCTGATGTATTACCAATGGTAATCAGCATGCGCCAGAAATACTGAACGTGATTTCTGAATAGGGACACTCAGATATGTAGAAATGACATGTTCCAGACTAGGATCATTATTATGCTTATTAGTATTATATGATACAAAACCAATGCCTGATACATAAAAAAATAGCAGATGAAACAGAACAGAAATATCATGAACGTCATCGTAATGCCATAATAGTAATATCAACTAACTTGGTAACAATAACAACCTAAGGCTTACAATTTGATGACAGCCATGTCAAGCCTTCATAGAGCCCGTCACCGGTTGTAGCACATGATGGCTGTACATACCAATTTCGATCCCTTATTCGTGTCAGCCCCAATTTATCCTGTATCTCATGAGGCTTCATTGCTGAAATGTAAAAAAAAAACTTCGTAATGGCTGATCTAAATCTCGAGTTGAAAGTTATATGACCTAAAAAATGAAAAATTTTTAAAAATTAGGAAACTGTTTCTGTTTTCTACAGATTAAAATTTCAAGCGATCATAAGAAAGCATGACATGCATAAAGACATCGATATCACCAAAACACGATATCGACTAGGCAGCGATATTTAAAAGCGATCTACCATGCGGAGAGGTGGGAGGTCGAGTACCACTGTTCAATCTTTATAGAAGCGTTAAGAACTCCGACCAAAATTGTCTTCATTTTAGAAAAGCAGATAACAAGCATATACATCGTCTTCAAAGTCTATGCAATGCTTCTACTTCATTGAATACCCACGCTAGCCATCTCAGTCCAATCATTAGCCATCTTAGATCATCATCAGACAAGCTGATTGATATCTATGAAATTATATAAAAGTATTTTCAAAAAAAAGATTGTGAATGACTCAGGGAAGCATTTAAAAAATTTTTCTGAAAAAAAAACCTTCTGAAAGATCTTGTTTGTTGGCAAAAACGAGAATGATTGCATCTCTCATTTCTCGATCGTTGATGATTCGATGTAATTCCTGTCTTGCTTCATCTACTCTTTCTCGATCGGCAGCATCAATTACAAATATTAGAGCTTGCGTACCTGTATAATAATGCCTCCATAGAGGTCTTATTTTGTCTTGACCACCAACATCCTGCAAGTCCAATTTGATTAAAGAACATGTAAGATGAAAAAGACGCAAATCAAAAGTACTAGAGCTATCACTTAGGAAACATAGTGATAGCTCTAGTAAGCTATTAGTAGAGTACGAATTGCCTTCGTAAATGTTAGTGTCTGCGAGAACTTTTCACTACTACGCGATACAATATTGTCATTCGAGATAACTACATTTCTACATATTTAAACTAGCGATATTACTTCAGAAAAAAGTTATTTTTTCCGTACCACAGCAAAAAAAGTTGACAAAGACAGAACTATCGAGGAAAGAATTTTTTCTTAAAATAAAGAAAGCTCACCCAAACATTAAACTTAATGTTTTTGTAAGTTACTGTCTCAACATTGAAACCAACAGTGGGGATCGTCGTTACTGATTGTCCCAATTTCAACTTATATAATATAGCTGAAAAAAAAATGATTGAAATAACTGACCTGTTATACCCGTTCCAACTCCCAATACAGTGTTACTTCGTCTAAAATTCAGGGCATAAGAATTAAAACTAGCAAAAGATATCTAAGTCCACATACAAATTTCACTGAAAATAGGTTTCAGCAAAATTTCAATAAATTTTGTTGAACTTTGGAAAACCCAACAAAGCTTACTTGTTTTACCCGCAGCATCCAGGCCAAGCATCAATATTCGCATTTCTCGCTTACCAAATATTTTCGACAATAACTTCCCCATAGTCAACGCGAAAAGAAATTGAGGAGGGGAAGTCTCTCCCAGCTGACGTCACAATATAGTGGCTGCCACCACTGTACTGATGGTTTCAGTTCTTAATAACGTTACACAAACGAATTTAAAAATCATTCTCTGATAATAATGATATGGAAACGTCCCGCATATAGAAGTATCACAAGCGATGAATTAATACCACTCAAGCAATCACTTGTTCGGAAACGATGACTGCTGCAACAATGACGATGAGTGGACGGTTTTATAACATTTAAAATCATACAAACCTTATCATGGATACACGCATAATCACACAAGGACTCAAAGTTATAATATATTATATCTGAGACGGAAGAAGTACCTACATCAACATACTTGCGCGCAACACAAGAATAATGACTGAGCAATGCTGAAATGCTAGCACAAAACTATAAAAGTTATACATATCTCAATACAATATTAGCAAATAAAAAGAACTCCACGAGATTTTTGACCAAAAAGGTAGCCACAAAACTCATAGAACAAAGACCTTCATTACCTGACCAATTAGACGGAACTAATTCTTAAATGCTGGCACATAATTCTCGATCACTATCTAGAATAATCTGCTCTCCTTTTGGATTGTGGGAATTGTATTATCACTACTTACAAATACTTAGAGACTTCGCGAAGGACCCGAAAACTGAATTCAATTGGAACAACAAAACTCCCAATACAATAAGTCGCCATTTACTTCAAGCATTAATCCATGCAAAAAAAGAACTCCCTCTTTTCCTTTCTTTGCCATATCGTATTTCTTCGTTCTACTCTGTAACAGAAATTAAACTTTAAGCCAAAAAGACTGAGGAGATTTTCATACTACAAATAATGGAGAGAAGTTAAAACGGCTAAAACGTAGGTTACCAAGTGAGGAATGTAAATCTAAAAACTTAAAACAGCCAATACACTCCTTTCAAGCTAAAAAGATCCACCCGTTCTTGGTCCTTTACATCAGTGTGATACATTACCGACCTAGCATTGTAATACATCGACAGACTGCGATTCGCCAGTACTGATTCTGTTGCACTGGCAGAAAAGTAACAAAAGATCTAAACATTTTTTGCATCAAGTCCAAACGACACTCCTGCAACTCAGCACAAATCCATCCATACCCTCCATCCTCCATCAAGGTTATAAGCAACTACATACGCTACGTTTCACTTATACCGCTGTGCAATTTCAGATATCAAAACAATTTCAAGAAGCAACTCTTCTGCTGTTGTACCGGCGTAGTTAGCTGATGTTGTGAAGCCGCACATTCTTTGTAATTCTTTGTCGTAACGAATAAAAGCCATATGAATGTGAATCCCAGAAAATACATATTCACTTCCTTACTGGTAATAATCTAATGCAATATTTTAGCATGAAAATCTTAGGACAATATTACAGCTATTAAAAATGCCAAACTTTTCATTTTCAAATCCGTAATTGCAATTTGAGAACTTATTCGGAAACTCCAAGCTGTAATTCTCAGCGGACAAGCTAAAAAATACCCTATTTTGTGCAGGAAATTTTCCTTACACAACACAATCGTCATGGAGTTTTCCCACATCCCATCGCCGATCAAACCATCACCGAAACCTAGATCTGGTGGCATTGGCAAAGCTTTTTCTCTGGTTTGCGGTGAAATGCAATTTTAATAACATAGAATCTACCAAACGCACTCGCGAAAACAACTAGGAACTGGTTAAACAATCAGTATGAGCGTTGCAACTTGCCTGTTATGTAACATCTATTTTGCTTTGAAAAATCAATTTCTGAAAAAACTCGCAGCCAGTCGATTCGAAGTATGGAATAGTGTTCGATGCAGTAGAAATGGAACGAAGGGTTCCTAAAGTTATGAAATTAATTGAAAATGACAGCTCAGACTAGCGCATGAGGTTGGTGCAACTATTGATATTACTCCGTTGAAATATAAGTGGATGTGTATGCGCAGATCAGTATTGAAATGGAATGCTTCATTAATATTCTCGAGTCTTCGTCACTTTTAATTCCGCGTAAATCTTACAATAATATAACAATGACCCTAAATTTGAGGAATATAAGAATTACAAAGTAACAAAACGCACAACCTAAAACATACAACAATACAAGAACATTCGTAAGGAAACTAAAGCAAACAATAATTTCTACTTAAATGGAATTATGAAGTGTATGAAAACATTCTTTCATGTCATTCAAAACGACAGTAATTCCTACTTTTAAGCAACAAGAAGTTCATCCTATTTGTATAAATCTTGAATCTCTAAACAAAATATATCACATATTTTTGTCCGTCTTTTCCGGTCACTTCTATCAAAAAAGGCAAGAACGCGTGCGACACATCTTTCAACCTTTCGATTGATTTTTTATACAGTATTACGACAGATAACTCATTCCTAATTAAGATAATATGGAACTAACAGTTGCTGCACCACAGTAGTATAAAAGTCGTCCTCCTACGCAGGACCACATATTGCAAATAAGCAAAATTGTTTCTTAGTGAATCATCATAAACTACATAAGTGGAATAAATTATGAATAGAAAATATGATAATCTTTTAAATGCCAAAACATCACAGGCACAAGACGATATACACATAAGCCGAAATAAAAATGCAAGTATAGCGCACTTCGTTTCGGATCACAAGCGTAAAACAATTCGTTTCAGAGACGACTCATGCTGAAAAAGGATCAAAGAGAAATCAATCTACAGTGAAAGATGTTTTTGATCAGAGAATGAGTGGTATACCCGTACTTCAAATTGCCATCCATCATGTGGTCATGGGCAAATTCATTTCATATCTTAAAGTGTTACCAACTGTTCGTCTTATATTATCTCTCTATCAACTGCTTTCAGCGCTTACACAACACAACAGTGTATCCTCATATTCCAAACATGCATATATCATAAGAATTTACCATAAGAATATGATAAGCGTCAACTGGTATCAACTAATTAAATGCACAATACGGTTAAATCTTCTAAGATGTACAAATCTGTCACAAATAACTTTGAACACACTACTTAAAATGCAACAATTACTGATCATACCCTGTAAGAGATCCATTTTGGATCGAGAATAGATCCTCATCATCCGAACCACCTTCCTTATCGCTTAAATCCTTGCTCAGCGCTTTCCGCAAATCATCAATGCGCTTTTCAGCGCATTGCAAATCTTTGATCAAAGTCTGCTTTTCTAACTCCATTTTTTCGTGTTCGATAGCCTTAGAAATTCATCATCATGTTTTTTTCAAACAATCAATAACTATTAGAAAGTGTCATAACACATGTGTCATAAAAATTAGTAAACAAACAAGTTACGTTCTTACTTGAACTAAATTGAGATCAAATTTATTAATTTTATAATGAAACTCAATGCGTCGCTTGATAGACTTAAGTAATCTGCAAACAATGTAATTTGCTCGTACAGGTAGCACCGAATTCGATCTTATCCAAACCATTCCTCAACTTATACATTTTGGGTTATAACACATTTGTTATTTCATATATATTAAAAACTAATACCAACTTACAAACTGTTTGCATCTGTGGACAAGATCCATTTCTCTCTTACGTATATCTTCTAGCTGTTCCTGCAGCGTACTTATGTCTTTACGTGTTTTACGATTTATATTGAAATCTTTTTCGCGTAAGCTATTCAGCTCTTGGATCTGATCCTTCAGCGACTCCACTTCATCGCTGGCTTTTACCATCAAAGCCTGCAAAATAGCTCTATAAGCAGATTCCAAGAAATTATTCTTCTATTGCATTGTATTATATTGTTTGCATATCCAAGTAATTATCATTGTATTATAGTTGCTCTACCTCAAGCCTAAGTTTTTGTGAAATTTCCAACTCCAGCTTCGCTTCTAGATCACGTATTCTTTGTTCAGCTAATAACAATTTATGCTTCTCAACAGAATGTTGCTGATGATACTCCAAAGCTGATGACACATCGTTCAGCTGTTCACGCAATTTCTCCTTATCTTTTTCCATATCAGCCATCTGAAATCCATTCTTATTATGAATTTTCCTTTGTGAAGGTAATTTAATTGACTGCAGAACAACTGATCGATAAATTAGCAAAAAACATCCATCCATAGAAATTTATTGCTGAAAGATTTAGAAAATTAACCAATGAGAAAAAGAACATATAATTAGTAAATGAATATGAAAACCTGCTCAAACTGATCAGCAATTTTGATTGAATCAACTGCGCTTTGTTGTACAGCTGCTTTGTATTTTTTCAGCAAACTTCGTACCTGTTCATCATGCTCTTCAACTAAAGCTAGTGCACTACTTTTCTCCTTAAAAAGTACCAAAGCCCGATCTTCTGCGGAATTTTTTGCTGTCAAGGCGGCTTCCAACTACAATGTATAAATATTACATTGGCAATTTTCAATAATTTAACACTGCTAAAAGCAATCGTGTTGGGAGAAAAATCAAATCACACATAGTTTATGCAGCAAATTTTGGATGAAAGTTGTTAAATATGAACGATAAGGAAGAAAATTGTTCGATGCTCATCAAAATGAGTTCAACGAAAGAGAAAATGGAAAAAAGAAATGAGAATATTGCACTCGCCTGAGCTCTAACTTCAGCGAGTTCGCTTTCCAGAGAATGGCGCCCTCGAAGTGCACTTAATTTCGCGGCTTCAGCATCCATCAGTTGTTCTTGCAACTGACAAATCATAGTTTGATTCAATGAATTTTCTCGTTCACGAGCCAAAACTCGCTGTGTATCTCGTAACAGAGCTAAAGCTTTCCTCAAATCACGCTTGTAATGACCTGATGAAGCCTCACAGCTGCAAATGAAAAACGAAATAAAAAACAGTAAGTTTAAAAAAATCCTGAAAAGATAATAACATATACAAAATTGATCCAAGTTACAATTAACCTAACACTGTAGTTATCCACGTCACGTGCACGTCCTTCCAACATGCGATTCTGCTTTACTAGAGATGAATTCGCGTCTTGTAAATCCGCCACCTGCTCCTCAAATGCTCGAGCCTGGAAGAAAAAATAATTACTGTTCTCTTTTTAAACAATCAAATTTGCGCATCAAAATCCTACTCGTCTCTGATACTGTGATCTCAATTCGTCGATTTCATTATTTTTAGCTTCCAAATCCCGCAAACGTTCCGCTCGGCTTCTTTCAGCAGCCATTTCCAACCTCGTTATTGTTTGTTCCAACTGTTTCATGTTATCCATCAATTCGTTGAGCATTTCTTCCTTTAAAACAGAAAAAGCAACAACCGATTTAAGGTAAAGCAGAATCTTGACAAGTTCCTTAGTTTCTGAATACCTTACTTGTTCAGCACATTTCATCTCCAGAGAATGCTTCGCTTTATGCAATGAACTAAATTCACTTTCTGTACAGCCTTCTTTAACTTCGCTCAATTCTTCAAGTTCTTTTCGTAATTTTGCAACACTCTGACGCAGTTCACCATTTTCTGCTTTCAAATTCTTAAAATCATAGCAACTTCAAATCTAGCTAGAAGCATAATTCAATAAATGAGCTTTTAAGTGGAAAAACTGACGAATTAAACATGACAAAGCACAGAGACCAAAGTGTGCCCAAGAACTTTCTAATCCCTTATGAATTCCTTTAGACAGTGGTTTATACCTGCAATTCTGTAAACCGTCTTTCACTATTGCTTACAGCTTCTTCTCGTTCATGTTCGGCTTTAATCCGCTCCCTTCTCTCTTTCTCGTTATTGTCTTTTACAATTTTCAAATCCATGTCAAAACTTAAAAAGGAAAAAATTTCGTACTAGTAACACAGAAGAAATGTTTCTTACGGAAAAACGAATCTGCATTTAAAACACGGATTTGAAAATTAAACTATGCGACATATACATACTTTTTGTATTTCCTCTCCAATGCATCATTTTTTGCCCTTAGATCTCGCAGTTCGTATTCAACATCCTTCAACTGTTGTATTGCTTTCTGAGCTCTCAAACGTTGCATTGAATCGCTTTCCCTCAACGCTGCAACTTCTTTTTGCAATTCTACTGTCTGAAAAAAACAACCACTTTTAACAATTTAAAATTACAACATTCAGAAAAAATTAATAAGCAGTGAAGATGGAAAGTACATGCAGATAATAAATAAATATAATGCAAAACAATTAACCTTAATGTCCACGTGTATAACTTGATCATGACGTGAATGAGATGAACATGAAGGCATACGTGAATCCTCTTTTGAGTCTAAAAATTACAATTTCGAGATATAAATTTTCCGAAAGATATGCTTTTCAATTTTACTGTGAGCGAAAATAATAGAACTTACCATGAAGACGCTGTTGTAAAACCAGTACTTGCTTTTCAGTCTGAAGACGATGCTCCACTTCTCGTTCCAAAGCATCGTTCATAGATTGCGTATTTGTACGCTCAACAGTTAACATTTGTTCTATTTCCACAACACGTGACTCCAGACGATTTTTTGCCAGACGTAACTCCTGGATTTTATTCTCTTTTTCATCCAGTTTCTGCTCCCATTCACGACTTTCACGATCATTTCTAAAAAATTGAAATTTGATCATGACGAGGGACACAAGAACTGGTGTTCTTTGGGAGCAATAAATACTTTAATTACAAAGTAAAGGACCTTGCTGCTGCTAGAAGTGGTGCCACGCGGATGTAAAGACGCCACCACGGCCATTCACGCACTTTTGCGTAGGCACGACCATTCCGTTGTATGCAACGTATCGCAATTTCTTGTACGCGTCGCTTGGACAACCATTTCATAGCCAGATATTTACGACAGATTTGTTGGAAGTGTTCAATAAGACCACTCAAACAAAATTCACGACGCTCTTCTAGTTCATCCAGTAAATCGCTACGTAGAAGAACCTGCATTCAAGGTTTTTATATTTTACGTGATCTATGAAATTTGCCGGTGTTATTACAAATTAATGTCTTTAGTGACATCAGATAGAATACTATTTTGCCAAACTATTCGTGATTTATGCAAAAGTTGGGTTAAAATTTTCAATCACCTGGCTTAAGCCCAAACGGTACCGATGCGAAAATGCACCCAATTCTTCCAGTATTTTGCCAGATACAGCTCGATCATCCATATATTCACTTGGAGTATTCTGTTCCTTCAGCAAACATTGGAAACGATATCGAAAATATTTATAAGGGATTTGTTCCGGAAAACCTAAAAGTAAAACGCATAAAAACTCAAAATCGTTTCTATATTTAACATTAGATTTCCAGATTTCATTTTTCAGGTCCTAGATTTTAATGAACAGATAAACAGCTTTCGACAAACTCGAAAGATTTATAAGAAACTGGAATGCTTTGTAAAAAATAAACGAGCGTGCAAATATTGAAAACAAATTGCTCAATATTAATGAAATCCTAAAATATCGCTAGCAGGAATATAATACAACATTCCTTGGCTTGCAGCACGAGCTGAGTTCACTAACGACAGGTGACGCAGTTGATTTCGAACGTACTGTATATTTAGAAGCTCATCAGGCCGCACATGCATGTCAGCAGCAGACAGCGGCTGGATACAGTGAACAAAATGAAGACCAGAAGTCCTTTTGATATACGATGTGATGTAATCCTATAGCCCACTTATATAATATTTTCATCGATTATTTATGTAACATATTTCAAGAAAAGTGTAAAAAAACTAAACTGATGATTAATAATGTGAAGAACGATTGAACGATTAAAAGCGCTAAATGTAACTAGATGTTTTTTTTTTAAGCTAAAAGGAAAACCAGACCAAAATTAAAATCAGCAAAACGTAAAAAAAAAAATATATGAAGAATTACCAGCTGAAAACAAAAATCAGCAAAAAATCCAGAAATCACACGCATACCAGCAGCGTCAAGCTTGATTGTTTGTGTTGCTTTTCGCATTTTCAATGGTGTATTATCAGCCACAGGGTTAGTAACCGGCGAAAACATACTTGCAACTGTTAAGCTGAAAATGATATTTGTATATATATATATATATATATACATACAAATCATGCAAAGTCGAATGAGAAGTCTCTTGATTTCTCTACTCTCACCTTCCAGATATAGTTCTGAAGTACTGTAAATTCTCTGAAATGAACTAAAAACACAGTTTAAATTACATATCTAGCCATCCTGCAAAGCATTACTTTCTGGATGCAAAAGAATAAAAGGATGGTTAAGCATGTGAAGGTTTCATTTTTATGACGGCAAGAAAATTATATTCCTCTGTTCGCTGTTCTACTTAAAGAAATACTTACTTATTCGAGGTACATAATAAAGAAGTGAGCGAGGAATCAGTATAATCAGACTGAGCAGCTTTTATCCAGCCCTGTACATTATATGTAACAGAACTGCTATTAAGACCATGCCGCAATACAAATGTTAGCGGACTCGTGCCTCGCCGAATCAAATCTAAAAAGAAAACAAAAGAAAAACATTGGTTTCCGCTTTTTTGTGCTCGAAAAATGAAACTCACGTGAATCAGCCAGATGGACGAAGATTCTTTCCAAAAAAGAATCATCTGTCGCCGCTGGAAACAGTGCTTCCTCATCCAAAATACACATCAAACCACGTTTCTCCGTACTTCGCAATTCGATATCAACACAGTTAGACTGAAATAATGTATTTTTAGATGATAAAAAACTTAATGTAGCCCATTTGTTTATTCAGCTTTCACACAAGACATCAGCTCGTTACAGGCAGAATTATATGGTTATGATCTCCAAAACACAAGTTTTACATGATTTGAATATTGACTAACTCATGATAAAAATCAATTCCTACATCCAAGCAACTATAGCAAAGGCAAGAGTCAAACCTAGATTCATTAACTGAATTTTTTAAAATTAGATTTCACAAATTGTGCCACACCATCTTCCAAATTAACGCTGCGAACAAATTACCAGTTGTTGTCTTTGATCAATTAACCGACAAATTTCGTGCGGAGAACTTTGAGTTTGTTCAATATCGGCCTCTACCTGCTCTCTTTTACACATTTCCAATGGCTCATTAAAACACACATCATGATAGAGCTCCGCAAATCGTTCATTTACATAATTATACAGCAAATCATTGAGGCTACGAGGATGAACAGCATCCTGAAAAATTATTTTCTATTAAAAAAATGAATAGTGTAAAAATAACTTCAAACTTTCGAGCACAGACATATCTTTTTCAATTAAAAATACATGGTAATTTTAAGGAACAGTACTGGACTGAATGATCCATATTCACTTCCTGGATAATCAACAACGGTAATGGCAGACGATGATGCTAAACCACTTTCCCCTAAACGGCGGTTTAATAATCGAATAACAGCATCAAAGAGTTCGTTATATAAGCAAGCAGTAAATCGATTCAAAGCTTCTTGTCCAGTTTGATTACGAGTCGACAGTGAAAATCGGCTAAAAATTGGGAACGGTATTATTAAAAAAGTGAGGAATTTTTCCTACTGTTCGCACTTTCAACTACTAAATTCTTATAAGACCGCTGTATAAACCTTCCTCCTTTATCCGAAACATTTCAACAATAAACACTAAGTTTAATAACCAGCAACAACTAACTCAAAATTAAGTTACATTTTCAGATGCAAAAACAGTTCACTACATACAACGTGGTTGCCGATAAGGCAGAAAAAAGAATTTTTTCCGAGAAATGGATACAAAGTAAATTTGCAATACCTAACAGGATTAGTGGATGCAGTTTGTGAAAGATTTTTACGGAAAACAGCAGAAATAAGCTGTTCAATTTCCAGCCCCAGAAGTGAAGCAGCCTGTTGCGCATGTTGCATGTGTATAAATTGTGATCTTGGCGCGTCGGTTTGCGTAGCTTCAGCACAAACCAGATGTAGGATTGCAGTAAGGATAGATACAATCGCAGACTTCTCTTTTTCAGTGAAACGCAATTGCGAAAACGAATCCATCAGCTTTAACCAGTTCTAAAAAAATACACTAATGATATCGTGAATTCGTTTCGATCTTCCACATTTCTCAATTCTGGAAATTTTTTCATGTCGAATACGACACCATTGGCCAACTAGATACATTAATTTGAAGACCTGATAAATTCTATATATAAGAACGTGCAATATGGGATACACAGATTAGGTATAAAAAAATTGAATTTGAACCTTTTTGGAGTCAGCAGATGAATCATCGCTTTTCCGTTTGAATGCTGCCGCTATTTCTGAGTCGACCCCTTGCAAAAAATAGCGTATTACATGAAAGACCCTTCCATCAGTGATACAACGATTGACGCGATTCTTTTCCAATAAGAAGGTTTGTATGGAAGCATTCCTGGAAGCATCACATCGTACACATACAATTCAAGAGCGAGTATGCTTTTCGTGAGTGGTGAATCTAAGTGGTGGCTACTCTGATAGCAACAATGTCTTAGACAAGATAAATTTACAGGAAATTTCAAAGGATTTAAGCATATAAAATAAGATTACCTTAATGATGCTACAGTATCAAACGAAAGCGAAAGCATCATTAAAAATCGAGTTGAATTAGCACTACTTTTTGTTCTACAATTGCCAAACGATTCCAAAACAAATAGAGCCGATGATATTGTATCATCTGAAACAGGCCACCAATGAAGCGTAAAGCGAATATAAGTTTCGAAAAAAAGGATAAATTTTACAAAAAAAAAGCACTCCATATTTCGCTTAAATATTGATAACACAAATCGTAGCAACCGCAAATTCCCCAAATCAAAACTTACATTATAATCTGGCTGTATTTTAAATCTCAGTTCCGTGTTTCAACTTCGCAGCTTTGTGTTTCATCAATATTAGATTTTGCTAACTACTGATTTATATTAGTCCCAAGTTGATGTGTTGAGTCAAAAAGTAAAATTAATTATAGACTTACATGACAGTGCTTTAGTCCAACCAGCCACTTCGCAAAAATAACGACATATATTCCGCAACTGCATCGTTTTTCCACTACCGGATGTTCCCGATAATATAATGCACTGGCTTCGTCCGGACATTTGTAAAGCTCTTTAAAAAAGTTGAGATCTACGTATTACGAAATGCAAAGAAATATAAAGTAACCTGAATTTTTACATGAAACTTATTACAGAACCCACATAACGCGGAAAGCTCTACCGATAAGCTTGTTGCGCAGAAGAATATATGTGTGGAGGAATTTGCTGTCGTCTGCATCCTTTGAAAACAGAAACTGTTGCTGTTGTCTTTGGACTCTCAGTTGCCAAGCATATCATATTTCGTGGACCAACGTATGTGTAAAACAAATTGCTGCCATAACGTTGGCGAAGTACGTGCAGCACACTCGTTTCATTTATATAACGTAAACTACAACAGAAGAAGTTGGAAGAAGGAAAATTAAACTTCATGGAAAAAAATGGTTCATGGTAGAAATCCTTATTTTTGAAAAAATGAAATTTTATGCAACAAACTCATTCAGGTGATTTATTCAAACTGAGTTAAATTTAAATATTCGCCGAATATTCAAAAAAAGTTGCAGCAACCTGATGAGGTCTTTAACTCGATCTAGGCTTGATGGATTCGCTTTATCAATGTCTGTCACATCAACATCCATTTCTAAATCCATCACTTTTATTCTCATTTTTCCATCTGGCAAGGTTTCCAACAAACGCGCGAAAGTGAAACCATTTTTATGTATCAACCAACATCGTTCCTCCTCAGGCGTGTCCTGCACCATTTAATTCCTATTACGATTTGAACCTTTCCGTATTTCATTTCGTTTCTTTCTTAATTCCCTTAAAAATTTCACATAAAACATTAGAACAAAAACTACCGTATTAGCCTGATATTTCGGAGTTGCCGGAAGCATAAGCGAATCGCCAACGACAGATCGATCCATCTCGTTGCGCTCACAGAGTTCAGCTAATTCTGGTGCAGCTCTTACCGTCAGTTCAATAGTCGGCCCACAACGCTACAATAATGGCTATTACTCGTCATCTTTGTACTTCTGGTTAAAACCAACAAATGTCTTCACAGCAATTTTCTAACTAGCGTGATCATGTATATGCAGCATATCTTACTATTTTGAAACCGAAAGATAGCGGACTGCACAGAAAAGCAAGAAGTAATGCACAAATCATCAGAGAAGTAAAAAAAGAAATGACGGTAACGGATATAATTATTACTTCTATCCTTCATATTTTAAAACAGTTAAGAGCAGAAAACTTCCTGACATTTCTATGTAACCTCCTCGATAAACTTATTTTCTCAGTAATTACAATCAAGGACAATCCCCCAATTCTTTATTGAATCCAGCAGTACAAATTAGAATTGAGATTACATTTATTTCAAAAGCAAAATCTGAAGTGCAAAATTTTTTCCCAAAAATGCAAAAACTGATAACGAGAAAATGAAAATATTTTTATAATTTCATACCTACTTTGTAATATATGCATGTACTCCAAACAGTTTGGAAAATCTTATGCGAAATTTAATGAAAAACGCTTAACTTAGATTAGTACGCAAAATATCCCAGATATTATAAATACCGAATCATGAAAGGGGAATAAAAAAATCGCAGTTAAAACCTCCATAAGAGTTGATAAATCGTTTCGACTTAACACATCGATTGAAGTACCATTGATTCGCAACAACTGATCACCCGGTAGTAATCCATACCGAATATCGTTTGGTCGTGGTGGACCGTCTTGGAACTTTACTGGTTCCACAAAGGCAACGGCGTGTAATTTTCCTTGTTTGTCAGGAATCTGTGTACGTCGTACGATGAAATCAAATTCACCTGAAAGCAAGGAACAGAAGGGTTATTTCAAAGGGCTCAAATAAATTGCTCTAAACCGCGCCTGAGCTACTTCTACATTACAAAATGAGAAGGATTACATGATATTTTTTGAACCGTCTACTTTTTGAATTAAGCTTACCAGAAATATTTCTGTGTAGCGTTACAGTTCTAATATTAACTTGTACCGGTGCCAGTGCCGGAAGCGACAACTTCGGCAAATTCTGAAAATCAACAACTGATCACTCGACCATTGAATTTGAGAAGTTCAAGATATCCTCCGCTACATTTTCCACGAACTCAAGTTTGGAGGGCAAAAATATATTAAATAAACTTTACGTTAAAAATGTACGACGTTTGCGTACCTTGAGAGCATGAAATGAAGAGGGGGAGGAAATGGCGACAACTGCGTCAGCCATATTGACTGAACAATTCCTCCCGTAGTTGTAGAATGCAGTTAATTCTTAAAATCGTTCAATAGCACGATTTTGCTCTCTTTTTGCTTTTGATCTGAAAAAATGAACTTAAAATCGAGAATTTCCTACCACGGAAATGCCTGATACAAACATCAAATTTTCGACACCTGTAATTACAGTGCTGATCTCCCAAACTTTGCAAAATGCTCTCAAATAACATCATCAAATCATATGGGATCCTTAAGACAAGAAGAGTAAAACCTAATGCCCATCTACGAAATTCCAGAAGTTACCGAATAACTAACTTACCTGACACTCGCAATCCCAACAACGACAGATCTATGGCACGGGATTATTACAACACGGAAATTGGCACAATGGCATGAAACCACATATCTGCAAGTCCAGTTATGCAACCCTGAGTTTTGGTTTTGGTTTTCGTGCTGCATTGAAATTTGTTGTGGTCAGCAAGTTACGTGGATCATTCATTGTCGTCTCAATTGACTTGCGAGCTGTATTTCTTTCTTTTTCCATTCTGCTCTGAAATTCTGTAATGTCTTGTTTGATATTCGCCTTTTCAAATCAGATATTCAGTCGAATTTTATTACCTTTGGATATTTTCATCCTGAACAAAGAAAACTAATAGTTTTCCGTCGGAGCTATTTCGATCGGAATCGGAAATTTTTTGAGATATTTCTATGTGACTTTTAGAAGGAAAGGAGGGAAATTATTCTAGATGGCATTTTTAACGAATCTGTTTGGTGGCCAAACCAACGGTATTCGTGAATCGGATAATTCTGCGGAAGTTGTGGAAAATCTCGTGGAAAGAGTGGAGACGTCCGTAGTTCCTGAGGATCGACGAGATGCTTTGAAAGCATTACGGTCACTTTCTAAGGTTAAGATCATTTTTGTCTAAGTGTTAATTTAAATAATAAAAGGAATGAAGACATTTAAATTACCAATGGGATAGTTAAACCTAATTGTAGAAAAACAGAATTTGAAAAATGAGAATTGTTAGAATGAAACGTAGCAAGCCAGTAATACATCCGTATTTACAGAAAACAATTTTACTAGGAAGTTTTGTTATGAATTGGGAATT
Organism: Litomosoides sigmodontis; assembly: GCA_963070105.1. NCBI lineage: Eukaryota > Metazoa > Nematoda > Chromadorea > Rhabditida > Onchocercidae > Litomosoides > Litomosoides sigmodontis. The sequence goes on from OY718806.1 coordinate 9,302,380, forward strand.
AATGTCCGACAAAATTTTTTGGAAAATGATTTTTTAAATAGCAAGAAGAGGACGTGGAAAAGCGGATTATGAGAAGTTTTCATGAATTTAGTTAGGGAACTCATTCAACGGTTGTTATCGTATTTAGATGAAAGAATGATTTGCAACTTAATGAAAGAAAAAAAATTGCAGAAAGTACGATTACCAGTCGCCACCATAGGTATGAATGTTTACATGGAAATTCTGAAGAAAGAAGACAGTAGTTCAGAGATGATATCCATTGTGCTTGAAATATTAATATCTGTGTTGTGCGATGATGACGCTTTCGATGATGGTAAGAGTTAAATTGCTACGCTTTTGGTGTGGATTTTTTTATTTTTTTCTAATAAAGTCAGCTGAAGGAAAAGAGAGCCAAATTCAAGATGATGAAATCGGTGAACGACTTGCGGAAATGATAGTTCGGAAAAAAGAATTTATTACGTCAATCATGGCACTTGTCGAATGCTACGAATTTAACGTTCGAAGGTATGCTTTTTCCAGTTTCATCGAAAGCTTAGGAGTTTTCAGCGATCAATAAATGTAAGGAAACAAAAGGCAAGAGGCCATCAAAAAGAGGGTCATTGTATATGTTGTGAAACCGTTCATTTAGTTTCCAAAATGATCAAGCTTTAAATGAAATGATTTTTTTCTATATTCAAGTCTATAAGGTCATAAAAAATGTTCGATATAAACGGAACCTAAATTATTGCCATCAGAAATGCTTTTTTTTACTGAATCTCTAAGCTGCTACCTTTTTGTGTTAAAGCTTCCAAATGTTTAATTGGACGTTTCAGAGCGGTAATACAGTTATTAACAGCACTCTTACGACATCGAGCTAGTGAGGTGCAAACAGCCGTTGTTGAGGAACCAATGGGAGTGTCTCGATTTGTGGACTTACTTCACGACTCCAGAGAGGTATTTTTCGAACTAGTAAAAAACGTCAAATATGGCAGGAAAACATCATTTCCTAGTTTATTTCGTAGAATATTAATTTGCGGCAACTTCTATCCGGAATATTGACTGTGTTCTTTTCCTATTCAAGATAATTCGAAATGGTACGGTATTAATGATAAGTGAGCTAAGTCGAGCACATCCACAAATCCAACAACTTTTGGCGTACGAAAATACATTTCAACTTCTTTTTGATGTTATCGATGCTGAACATATGGAAAGTAAGTCTCTTTGCGAAAATACTTGTGATTTTAGATTACTAATTCCACTGTCGTATCTTGCGTATTAACCTTCAGGTATCGTCATCGAAGACAGTCTTTATGTCATTCTCAATCTTTTACGGAAAAATCCAAAGAATCAACAGCTGTTTCGAGAAGCCAGGTCTGTATGTATTTTGCAAAAGTAAAAATACTGCCAGCACTTTTATTATGTATGGTGTTAGCTTCATCGAATTTTTTTTATGATGTGAAGGAAAAGTAGAAAATTGTCTGATTCCCTTAATGTAATGCTGTGAAACAAGAAAATGAAGATTGCGTAAGATAGCTCGTGAATTATGTAACATATTTTGGAGTTAGTTGGTATTGAGATGTATTACCCTCATGTCACAGAGCGATGAAAGGTTATCTTCGTATCTTTGAAGGTCTTTTTGTTTGCAGTATGATACAGCGCTTAGCACTATTGTTGAACCGTTTCTTATATGGACGAGAGGATGAGGAAGTTTTTCAACAGCACGATTGTCAATGGCAAAAACAGAAAATTGCAAATGTTATATTTTTGCTTCAAGTTGTTCGAAGTTTGCTTTCTCCTCAGGATAATTCTCAGAACAACACACATTCTGCACAAAAAGCAATTTCGCAATCAGGTAAAGATCTAACACTCAATAACAATTTTCCTGTTGCATCTCGCTCGTTAAAATGTATACTAAAATATTGGATTTGCTGCTAATACAACTCACTTGAAAGCAGAGAGCCGTTCAACATTTCATGTTCAACATTTCATTTTTCAAATTTGATTAACTGTGAGCAAGTAGTAGTTGGATTTTTCCTCGAAAATTATCCATCTAGTTTTTGTTGGCGATAGATGAGATTAAACATTAAATGTTTTGGCACTGCGATACTGACAGAATTTGTAGATTTTTCTTAATTTTTATTAAATGTTTTTTATTAATTTTATTTTCTAATATAAGCAAAATTCATATCTGCATCGTCCGTATTTCTTCAACTTCATTTGTTGAATTGCATTATCTGCGTTCATTTAATGGGGTTATAATTCGACATACCAATTTCATGCTTATGTCCATCATTTCATCGAACTGAGCTATTTTTTTAAACTTTTAAGAAGGGTAGGGCTGCCAATGAAGTCATCTTTATAGAAGAAGGATACATTATAAATCAGTTTTTGGTTTTACAACGTATTCAGATGTTTTTATTTCATAAATTTTGCAACTTAATTTCAGGAATGTTGAAAGATTTATGCAGTGTTTTGTTGTCCGAAATTGTAGCAACAGTGGAAGTTCTAACTGAAGCCATTATAACCGTAGCAGAAGTGATATGTGGTGACTATCCAAATCAGGAGTATTTTTCAACTCGTAGTCTTGCAACTGATGTGGGAAACAGGTAGTGAGATGTGAAATTAGTAAAACAGTACTTTTATTTAAACAGTTGATATTTCTGGAGGTCATAGTTTGTTCTTTCTGGAAGTACTGTTATGAATAGTTGTAGTTTCCTCTGTTACAGACCGGCATTAATTGTTCTTTTATTATCAATGAATGCTGACAAGCAACCGTTCAAACTACGGTGTGCTGTTTTTTATTGTTTCCTTTGTTATCTATACGACAATGAATTTGGAAAAACAAAAGTAGGTTTTGCTTTGCATCGTAATACTTATCAATAATGGTTTTAGAGCTATTATGTGCTATGTAAAGAATGACGGTACAACCATACCTCACGGGGTTTAGAATAAAAAGAGTGGGTACTGAGATGTGGAGGACTACTTATCGCTTAGTAAATACTCTGTGAACTCTGGTGTATTTTCATTCTGATTTGTTGTACTCCACAGAATTTGAATTCTTTAGTATTTTAGGTAATTAATACATTACTGCCTTCGGCAACTCCAAGTGATGCAGAAATCACTACTGGACAATGCATGTGTACTGCTATTCTGAGTTCAGAACCTGTGCAGGTAAGGCATATATACCGAAATGAATAAGCAGTATATGAAGCTGTGTAACTGTGAAGTAAACTCAAATAGAAAGCTTAACCGTTTGTATTTTTAAAACGATTCGAAAATAATTACGGAATATACGAACTTCACCGTTTGTGACAGGATGATCACTTTTAATCAGCATTCAGGTGTGGTTTGGTTGTGTTTGCTTGCTGCATTGTCTGCTAGATACGGATCATCTCAAACAGCAGCTACTTAGAGTACAACTAACAGCGAATCCTGCCGAGATGCCTTCTTCACTTTTGCAACTTCTTAGTTCTATTTTGGTTAGTTAGCGTTCCCTTTTTCTTTGAATATAAACAAATGGACTTTTAATGGAGTTACCAGCTAATCAAACTTTTCCAGATTTCTTTGGGAAGCCGCCGATCACAGACTAGAGCAGGGCTTCTTATGCTTCTATCAACATGGTTGTACAATTGTCCGTTGGCAGTTACGCAATTTGTCTCACTTGAAGAGAATATCCAATATTTAACGACACATATAGGTATAGCACAAATTTTAAATTGCGCAATTGAATAAAACTCTCAATTTTTTATACAGTTGTTCCTTTCATTTGCATTCTCATATACTTTCTAAAATTATTCGTTGTTTTTTTTTCAAGATGGATATGACATAGAAGCTTCTGAGGATGAGAATGAAGTTCTAAGGGGGTTGATAGCCTTCCTGCTTACAATATGTTTAATTTTCGATGAAAGTAACAAGGATATGAGCAGGTAGACTAAAAATGTTCTCAATTTATATGTATTTTATTCTACTTTAATAATACACCTATTTTCCTTTTCATTATTTTTTTCTATAACGAAATTAAATGATAATTTCCAGAAAAACTGCTTTGAGTATGGTAGTCGAACGTCGTGTTGGAAAAGAGAAGCTACTGGAGTTGTTGGAAGGCCTCTCACATTGTGAGCATTACATAAAAGCCGCACAACGACCGCAACCGTGGGCAAAATCAGTTGACGATCTGTTATTGGATTATCAATTCACGAAGTTCTTCAAAAGTGTCGAGGGTTCATCAAAATTTTTTTTTTCATAGCGAGGTTTTATAATACATAGCGTTCTTTAAGTTTTAAAGGACTTCAAATAATTAAATTTTTCAGGCCAGTTATTAGTCAAAGTGTATTTGGCTTAAATTATTTCAGGCTAATTAAATCCATTAGATTTTCCGTATCTTAGGTCAAATGGCCAAACAGATATGTCCGTCTGCGGAAATAAATTCTTCCAATGTCAATAATGACAGTGTTTTTAATTCATACAAAGAATTAATAAAACGGCAGGACGAAACAATCGCATCATTAAATCAGCAGATAAAGAAGCTGAAGGAAGATGCTGAAAATCTTCTTAAAGTAATAAACTTACATTTCTTAAAGTACTAAACTTGTGGTCTTTTGCGCTGTGGGACCTTTGTTTTTTGATCATTCATTGTTGGTATGATTTCGTGTAACTTCGCAAAATAACTTGTGAAAGATGAAGCTATCGGTTTCTAGGTAGGTTGGAATAATAGTAATTTTCAGAATAACGATAAGGAAAGCAAACAAACTATGCTTTCGAAGCAGTTTGCTGATCAATGCCAAGTGAATGGTGCCAGTGTTTCTAAACAGCAAGAAATTGAGCATTATAAGTGGTGAGCACATAAGAAGTTTTTCCAAAACATTTTTTCACAACCATATTTTTTCATTCTTTAATTCTTCAGAACTTTATGCGCATTTGTGAAATATAATACATTTTAGTATGGCCACACAGTGGTATTCAGAGGCGAAAAGGTACCAGAAATGGGCAGAACAATGGCAACAGTACCAAATTGCTCAGGTTTATTTGGGTATTTAAAAATTTGAAAGTATTAATTGTTATGAATTTAAAACAGGTAATCTTCAGTCACCGAATTCTCAAGATCAAATTGTGGGACAGCTTATCTCTCAAAACAAGGAATTGGAGGAGCAGCTGGAGCACGGCTGGCATATGTACGACAGTCAAGGACTGTCGTTAGCGGCAGCATTAAAAGAGATTGAAGAAGCGAAGGCCAAAATTGGTGTTCTTGAAGAACAAATTGCTCAAACAGCTTTGGATCATTCTTCCAAACAAATACCAGAAAAGGTTTTTTATATTATGAAAATTTCATTACAGCTCGCAGAATACTAAATTACATACGTGTTCCTTTTGGAAGGATGAGGTTAAAAGGAAAATGAGAAAGGTGGAGGGATTGAGTCATTTATGCTTACTCACTTTGTTTTGCATGCTTACATTTGATTTCGAACTGATTTTGTGTATTTCTTGCTTTTTTCAGGTAAATGACAAAATAGAAGCATTGAAAAAGGAGCAAGAAGATTTGCTAGTATTACTTGCTGACCAGGACGCTAAAATATTTGAATATAGACGAAAATTGGTGGAACTCGGGCAAGAAGTTACGGAAGATGAAGATAGTGATGCATAGTGATTCATGTTTTCAAACCCATACTTTATGGTTGGAAAATTTCTAAAAATGAATTAATTTATTATGAAATTTTCGTAGGTCTTGATGGTTTTAATGGTGTTTATTTATTATCTGTGTATTCCGCTTTATTTCCATGAGACAGTAATAATAGCTTGTGGAGCGAAGGTCGTGAGCACTTTTCATTATTCGGGTTTTAGGTTAATTCATTCCTGTAAATTTTTGTCATTTAGAGAAATTATGTGCTGCTTAAATGAACGACTGTTGGGGTGAACAATTTTCAATGTTTTTTTGCATATATTGATTATTAAAATGACTGTAATTTGATGTTAATAGAAGTAACATTAAATTACAGTCATTTGATCATTTTGCAACGTTGTTCCCCTAAGTTTTGCAGTAATTTTGTTCAAAAACTGATTGAGCACGACAGTGAGATCGCAAGATCCAGGGAAATCATTTACATATTTGTTGAAACAGCAAGACTATGAAGTGACAACAGCTCGTCGACTGAAAAAAAAGTCATAAGGCAACAGACACATTTGGCCCAAATATATTGTTTTTTTTTTTTTGTTAAATTGTTTGTGGGCTGATAAACTTGTGAGTAATGTATAAACATGTTCATCTTTTTCGTTTCTGAATAACAGTTTTTATCACTCTTTGACCCCTTAATTTTCCAATAAAGTTGTCCATACGCGGTAACCATTTATCTGCTCAGGAATTGGATTCAAACTTTAACGTAATTTTGGATATGCGGTTGCGGCACTTCCCTTGATTATCTTAAGTCCATAACATGATGCTACAGGGCAGGATCTGCACGCTACTATGCCAACCTTAAAGTCGATCGTGAAAGTCAATCCACTACTGCTTACTGTCCATAAAGTAGTACTCAGGTTTTGTCTATGACAGGTGTGACCTGTTTAACGTCGAAATGTTGACTTTAACAAACTGATTGAGATGTTCCCAGTGCAATAATCATGAGACTTACAAAAACTAATCGATAGAGGCACGCATATGGCCCACACACATCTATTTTATGAGTGGTTGTTAAAGTAAACGTGACCCGAGTTTATCTCTTGAAAAAAAAGAACATTTTAATGTTAAACATTTCGCAGCGCGGCAAGAATTTCCGATTACGTACTGTTTCTTCTCTCCTGATTATTTAACTTTTATCAATTCAAGGATAGTGCACTTCGATGTGTGATTTGGTGGATGTTATGCGGCATGTGCGCTACAAATTCTTATAACTGTAATAAGAACTACAGTTCTAATTATTTCCAAAAATATTTCGATACATTTAAAATCTAATCATCGTCAGAAGGAGGGGAAGGTAATTACAAATCTCGCTGTTAATGCAAACCATCTCAACTCATGGTGTGGATTCACCGTTAACATTCTCATTTTTTCAAAAAACATTACATGTCAAATGAAGCACGTTTCCCATTGACTGTTTTACTTTTTGTACCTTCCTGATGCATTTTCAATGTTGGAAATCATTTCAAACATAAGCGGTCAGCTAAATTTAAACTGAATCTTGAAACTGTATGCAGGGCCTTGAGATAGCTTTATTTTAAAAATAATACTGCTAAGTAACTGTGAGCGAATGCAGCTTCACTGCAGCTCTATGTCAATTAAAAAGAACTAAAATCATTTGGAATGGAAAAGGAGCTAATGGTGTAATCGTTCCTTTACTGCATTTGATTTCGCTCGTGTTGCACGCAATATCCGTTCAAGAAATTTCTTATTGGTTTTTAAACACGCTGGCTTTTTCCTGAAATATAGTCCTCATCAAGTTTATTTCTCTGCTACATTTCCGTAGTTGAAATTATGCCCTCCATACAATATGGCAGAAGTGAAAATTCTACATCATTATTAAGACTTGAGCGAAAAACACTAAGTCGACATGAATTTTCAGACGAAACATACCAGCCCTGTGGTCCAACAGCCTCGTAGCGACGAACACCCAACGCGGCATCCTTCAGAATCTCTTCTCGAGCCTTCCTTTCTAATTCAGACTGTTTATGCTCATTAGTCTGCGTAGTTTCAAACTGCACTTGCGTGGTAACCGGGCTGAAGTTCCGTTTCGCTTTGACAATAAATTTGTCCAGTTGACGAAGTTTAGACTGGTTACTTTTTTTATTCATGGTTTCGCCATACGCATCGTATAATGCCTTCCTGGGTTGCCTTAATGAGAAACCTGCTCAATGTTATAATTACTAAACAATGACTGAATTCCACCAATACCTGAGCCCTCAACTTGTTTTTTTATTATTGAGATCTACCGCTCAATTTTAGAGCGTCTCAAACAAATAATCTCCCGATTCCTCACACATGATAGAAGTCGGACTTAACTTCTTGTTATCTACAGAGTACTAAACTGTAAAACATCACGTCACAGAAATTTCATTGAAAAAACTGATCAGGAATTTAGACGGCACAAAATGAAGTGAAAGACAAATCAAACAAAAAAGGAAATCGTATATATGTGTAAAGGGACAAACAATTAGGAGCATAAAGTCATATCCATTAAAACGAATCCACTAATTTTCTACTTCAGTGTCACTAGTGAACAAGAAACACAATAGGATGGCATTGATATTCTAAATTTTGCACGTAATGTTCACAAAAAAATTACAATTATATAGTATAAAAACACATGCTGCAAAGAAATATTGTTCGGCATGAACAAGAACTGCTGATACAGAAAATTTCAGCAAAAAATGAATCGTAATTGACAAGTAGGTGCACATTGACTGCGTTTCAATGTTTTTGCAAAAAACATGGCAGTATTACATGAATAATGGAAAAATTTACTATCACAACCGATCTAATTTTAAGGGAATGGGATAAGTATGACAAACCAATAATATACACCATCATTTTCATAAATGCGAGTGGCCATAATTAGGCAATACACTCTTATGGCTGTTTGTTTCCGGCTATTTTCAAAACATCATTGATCAGGAAAAGAAAAAGAAAAAAACGGGAACACAAGACCCAAGTAATCACAGAAGCGCAATATACGACTATAAGAGGATCACTCCATAAAAGAAGAAAAAAAGGTAGAAAGCTAATCCAAAAAACGAACCACAGAAAACAAGTATTAGCACCTCCATTAACAGACTAAAAAAGATAAGTAACCAAACAAACAATTGCCGGATGAAGAACCGATTCATCCTTGATTATATTCTGAACACGCAAAAAATTTCAGATAATTTAGCTTCGGATGTTTCCACGTCTCTACCATATCAAATGCTAAAACGATATACAATACACTACACCATCTAGCTTCTGCGTCCATGAGTTCTTCAAATTCCGTTCTCTACGACAAGAACCACTGAAGTCGAAAATTATAACAAAAAAATTTAAACCTCTACCACAACCTCAAACAGACATGAAAGCATGAAATAAATCCACCTTCTTTTAAATCGAGTATTAAAACAAGAGAATTGATTATATGGCAATCCAATAATAGCCGACAACAAAAGCTATTCCTTAAATTGTATTCACTGCCACCAGAATAAGGGACTTCCAAATAGGTACTAAGAACGTGGCCTAACCTGACCCTTTCAGGAACTTGCATTTAGCATATTTAGGAACAAAACAATGAATGACTTTGAACAGACAAGACTTCCGTATTACATACCTTTTAACAAACAAAAAAAAGACCTCAGGAAAATTATTAAAGCTAAAGAACCAAATCATGGGATCTAAAATATAAAATATACACAAATTTTGGATACCTGAAAAAAATCCAAATCAAAATCTGAACAAAATCTTATAAAAGTCTTTTTCAAATAGCAGCCTCCAAACGTTTTGAAGAATAGAAAGGTGATACAGATGAAAGACCTGAATAGGAAAACGACTCACAACTTTCCTCAATAACTCCACTATCAAATGAATTAAAACTAAGACGACGTATGGAGCACAAATTTAAAGCTTGCTGAGGCGTATTGGGTGATGCATTAACAACACTTCCCGGAGTATTGCCCTCCATTTCGGACAAACCCGAATCTCGCTCACGTGGTCCGTCGCTACGACTAATCAACGAATGTTTGTCCAATTCAGAATCAATTCTTACTGCTTCCATTTCAGCGCACTCGGCCACCGACTCCTTTATATCTGCTACGAACCGATGTCTAAAATTGCCAAAGAAATTACAAATACAGAAAAATGACGAATAAACTATTTCCCATTTCGCCCACTCGTGTGCAAACTTACCTGTCGTCATCATTTTTCGAATTCAAATAAATTTCTTGCCCATCAGGAAGCGTGATTATAATGCCATAGTCGTAAAAAGGAGTTTCGAACATGCTAACACGCACTCCCAAAAGCATCATCCACGTGCGCAATACATACTGGCAGCACGATTTCCTTTTTGAAGCCATTTTTGCAATCTACAATTGCAGAATATTTCAAAGAATATTTAAATCTTTCCTTTTTAAAATAGTTTCCTCATCTTCGTCAAAAAGTTTGAAAAACACATCCTAGTAGTCCGCTAGAAAAGGTCTTCATTAAACTGCTAAATGTTAAGAACATACCAGCAGAAGATCATTAAACAAGAAGACTTCTCGTTGATGAGCATTGGCTGCTTGTCGCTTACTACGATCAATAATTTGATTCAAACGACAATAACATACCAGGCGACGATGCGGCTCGACTAACTTCTGAAAATTTTTGATTACAAGGTTAATGCATCTATCTGATCAACTAGAACTCGGTTCAGAATAAAACTCGGTGCATAAGAACTGTGTAAGAATATTTTCAAGTAAATCAGAAATTAGATTTATGGATTTAAAAATTTTTAGATTCTTATGAAGTTGAATTATAACTTACTGGCTTATCCTTGCCAACCATGCTTTGATCAACCACAATAACCTGAGATACATGATCTGATCCAGCGCTAAAGGGTGAGTCACGAATACGCCGATAAATGCGAACCAATAGTGTCCTTAAAAATTAGGTAGCAAAATAAATTTTATATTAACAGAGAAATTAGACTTTCGCTACCAGAAATAACGCTTACTTTGCAGGCACAAGCTAACTTGTAAGTACGTGCAAAAATCTAGAATTAAAGTAAAATCAACCTATCAATGTCGTATCCCGCGTCGATTCCACGTAAATTATTGATGAAATCCCCCACTTTCATTTTCAACGACGGTTTGATATTCGGTGAATGAAGATCTGTATTTAGCATAACAATAGCAAAGGCTAAAATAAATATTGTGTCCGCACTGTGAAAAAGTGCAATTTTATCGGGATTGCAGACGGCGTAGCGGGCAGAAAATACCTGCAATGAACTATTCTGAAAACTAATCCTTAAATGATATACGAAAAACGAAAAAAATGTGTTCCGCTTTAATTTCCCATGATTTAGAGTGAGCAGATTGGGGTGGATACACGGTAAAAAACACAATGATGACCTGATCATTATTTACGAACAAGTCAATAAAACCATCCCATCTAATCCATCCATCGCTAGTAAGGCTTCCTTACAGAAACAGTAACTTCGAAATATAAAGAAAAATTAGTTACAGACCTGCATAATTCTTTCAATTTTCTGCGCTTCTCCTGGAAGACGAAAAAACGAAAGAGTGTGCCTAAGTGCAATATCTATTTCCATCCCATGCAAATCAATCTGGTCAACGAAATGACTAAAAGTGACATCCAATCATCATGAGAAGATAAAAAATATATTAAATATGAATTCTATTACAAAGAGAACCCATGTGACACATTAATTCGCAAAATGTCAGCATGTAAGTAAAAGAAAAGTGTTACTACATTACCTGAGAACAGAGGATTGAAAAGGATTGTGCAAGTGTCCAATGTATTCACCAATCATTTGTTTACTTAAACCACGACGATGCAACAATAAATTAGCAATTGCGAGAGAATTATCCTCAACAAAACCCCACTCAATTAGATACTGCACACCACGTGTGGGTTTCCTGAAATCATTTCAAGTATTTTCCTTTAACGCTGCAATTCTAACTTGACAAGCAAACATAAATATATAACCACGTGTGCAACATTTACATTTATATATTTCTAAATTTTAGCAAATTAAACATTATTTTACGCTCTCCTTGCTTCCTGCAATTATTTCTAAAGCACAAAAAAAACCTCACTTATTAAAGAAATTGAGTGCTATTCTGTATTGACGCTTTCTTCGCTGATCCGGTACTCCATAAGTATTCAATGAAGTGCTGCAAACAACATACATATTAAATAATCTAAAATTTCTCCACAGTCGTCAGAAGCGCTAGATATCAATCCATCTTTCTTTAAGTTTGCCAATAGTATGAATACATTCTATTTCGTTAACAAAAACTCTTCACAGTTCAATCCTAGCTACTCAAAAGACAATCGAGATTGCCTGACCAGAAACCAACAGGTTCACGAATTTTAGTTTCTGCTGACATTGTTTCTCTGAAGAATGCGGGTACCACGTATGTTCACTAATTATGATGAGACAGAACCGAGCCTTGATGTCCTAGCAAAAATCCTTCAGTCACCGTGGCAGAATCTCTTTCTGACATAAACAACCACCTGACGGCTTGACATAGTGCTGCATGTTTATCGAGACGAGGGAGCGAATTTGAATGACTGCTGCGACCGGTAACTGCTGATGAACGGGGAAGCCAAACATGTGTTGTTGGACGCATCACATCTGTCACAATTCTGAATCAAAACACATTGATGCAGTAGTATCCGCTTACATGTACTTACCGGTTTTGAATCACATCCTTACGCTTTAATAATAATAAAATTAATTGATAACAATAAATTAATAATTAATAAATAATAATAATAATAACAATAATGATAATAAATTAATAATTAATAATTAATAATTAATAATTAATAATTAATAATAATAATTAATAATAACAATAATAACAATAATAACAATAATAACAATAATAACAATAATAACAATAATAATAATAATAATAATAATAATAATAATAATAATAATAATAATAATAATAATAATAATAATAATAATAATAATAATAATAATAATAATAATAATAATAATAATAATAATAATAATAATAATAATAATAATAATAATAATAATAATAATAATAATAATAATAATAATAATAATAATAATAATAATAATAATAATAATAATAATAATAATAATAATAATAATAATAATAATAATAATAATAATAATAATAATAATAATAATAATTCACAAAATTTTCTTGAAAAGACTTTGCTATTTTGAGAAATATGTAGATAAACCTTTTTTGAGAAAGTCGAGGTGATAAGCGCTCTACGGCAGAACGATGAGCTGCGTTATTCTCAAATCTGGCGTTTCCACTATTGTCACCAACTGTCGTTAATGGCAATGATGTTTTACCGTATCGTTCAGGTACCGATATCGCAGTGCGTGGAGGATTTTTCGATCTAAAACATGAAAAAGAATCGATAAACAACAGATCGAAATCACTCTTTTATGATCACCGTTGCCAACGATATATAGATACTATTTCACATAGTCTAGAGAACAACATTAGTACCCTTTCTTTTTTAACATAAGCATTAAAAATGTACCTAACTGATGCAGCGGAAGGTCTATAAAGACATGCTTGAGCTTTAGGAGTATCTGTCAAAGATTCGTTATGTTTCGAAGCATCATTATACCCCTGACTGCCATCACTTTTGGAAGATACCACACTATTTTGGATCGGCAATACCAGATGTTTCCATTGTTTCAACAAACAAGACTGACGGAATGCTCGCTGTATTCGTGTGGCAGCTGTATGAGCGCGCAGACGACCACCGTATCGACGCTCCAGCACCTAAAAAAGCTGCAGTAATGTAGCCGGAACAATGATACACAAACAATTACATCCACAATGTCGAAAACGTACACAAGGAACTTGTAATAATTAAATTTCGATATTTTTGGCATATTAAGAAATACCTCACCTGAAGCTGCCGACGACAGAGCTCATCAGAAATTTCGTAGCTCGTCAGTGCACGAGCCGATATGGTTGGACCACGCCACTCATTCAACATTCATCAATCCGATACTGTAGCAATATTTCTTGATAACAATCCTCATAATTTACCACGATAAATACATATACATGCGCACTGTTTTTCATCTACGACTACTGCTGAATAAATTAGGCAGTAAAAACTGCTTTAGTCTCAAATTCATTAACTGTAATGGGTTTTTTTTTTGAAAAAAAAAAAGATAATTACGGTGAGCAAGTTTTTCGCGCAGACATCTTATGGATTATAAATCTAACAATTACGATGAACAAATTCTTGATGCGACATATGGCTGAGAACGGAACTCAATTCCTTTCCTTTTATTTCATGAAATTCTTATTTTAATTGGTTGCACACACAAATTCATCAGTTGTATTCACTGTATGTGCGCTGATATCTGGCACCTACTACATGTGTGCAGTACCAGTTGGATATGTGTGGTATCTATTCGATACATATATAAAATCAAATAAATCAGTTTAATTATCCTTGCATGCGTTTTCTTTCCATCTTGTAAATGAAATGAAATGTATATTTAGGTACATACAACAGTATTAGATATGTGCAGCACTTGATGAATCACTAACGAAAATACAAGTATATCAGGAGCAAAATAATTGATTGCATTTCAAAGAACATCCAGTTTTTTCTTGACATACACGTGAACATTTATCTCATCCAAAATACCATCAATGTTTCTTGAATTTATACGTGAAAGACACAGGTGAAATTTATTCAACCTAGAATTACATACCCCCTCTCCTACAACATCCAACACACGAGAAGCAAGCTAGCAGCAAACAACCCCCGCAACTCAATCAATCAACATATGTAATTAATCGCAAGACATCGCATTCCACCTATCGCCTAACCTGTTTATCTTTTCGTTCATCGTTGACGTCTAGCTAACATGTATTTTATCATTCGCCTCGTCGTCCGTCACGACGAATGACTCTCATGGAAATCTATTCTATCTTAGCGCACATGAAGAGGATTGTGCTATGCTGGAGGAGTTTCACTTGGTGTCGGAGTTTTGTTTAATACCATCTGAATTTCGTTCACTTGTTTTTTTTTTTTTGATTTAATTATCTATGAAGTAGTAGGATGTGTGGTTGTTCACAGATTTTTTCCGTATTAGGGATGAATTTTGAACGAGCTTTCGTGATTAGCTTGTTCTGTTCTTTTTGTATTCCACAATGGTTTTTCTTTCTGTCATGAAATACTTCTGTACTTTCGTTTAGCGTTCTGTCGATTTTCACTCAGAAATACTCTTGATTTCTGGAAGAATACATTCGATTACATCTGGAAAAACTGACAGAATAGTAGGATTAAGCTTATTGATAGCAATGTTTACCTGATTATTGGCGTTTGCCGATTCTGTTGTTTTACTTTCATGTTATCTGTGCGAAATAATATACATTGGTTTGTATCAGTATTCAATTCAAGCATTTCATTTTAAATTTTATTTTATTTAGTAATCAAATTGCTGTTCATGCTTTGGATACAACGAAGATTCTTGAGCCGTTGTGCTGATTTGCTTCGTACGGAAACGGCACGGACTTATTTTCAAACTATATCTGCTAAGTTGAAAGCACTCCAGAGGAATGTGAATAATGAGTCGATTAATAATTCCGTTTCGGTGAGACATTTAGAAAATATGACGACATTGGCTCATACATTTTACGATAAGCTAGAAATGCTGACACAATTGGAAGTACTTTTAAAAGGTTCGTTCATTTTGCAGAATTTTATGTTTTTCGAACACATTTCGTGAAAAATAAAAATTTTATCGTTTAAAGAGGAAAATGACGCAGAAATCCATGAAATTGCAAAGTTGGATAGTGGACGATTAACAGAGGAATTGGATAGTATTGTGAAAGAATTAACCAATGCCATAATACCTGTTACTGAATACGATATGCTGAACAACTGTCAGCTAGAAATTACTCCGTTGGTCTCTATTTAATTATCTTACTTTATTCTCCCAAACATCCCAGAACTTTGACGCTTTTATAAATCTTTTTTTGAAAGCATTCCAGATTTACATTCTATAGTTGATGAAATAAGATTGGGTTAGTAAAGTTACACTCTTAAGATCCCAATTCTGTTTTCACTGTTTTACTGAAATTGTGATTAACGGCACTTTATTAAAGAGGTATAGGGGGTGTCGAAGCATC
Organism: Litomosoides sigmodontis; assembly: GCA_963070105.1. Taxonomy (NCBI): domain Eukaryota; kingdom Metazoa; phylum Nematoda; class Chromadorea; order Rhabditida; family Onchocercidae; genus Litomosoides; species Litomosoides sigmodontis. Next base: position 9,318,190 of record OY718806.1, read on the forward strand.
TTTGTTCGCATCTGAATTGACTCAGATGTACCACAATTACACGCAATTCATGAAGTGGAGGTGGACGCCTTATCAAATCGATGCTTTACCATCAGGTAGGTTAAGATTTAAGAAGTTTTAAATAAGCACACAAAAAGCACTTGCGACTAGATCATTCGTTTTACTGTACTTTGCAGGAGGCGTACGTAGTGCTATCATTTTCGTGCGAGGTAGCGGAGCATTCCGTGCATTACGTTATGAAGCTGGTGTTCATCGTGTGCAGAGGTTTCCATTAACAGATAAAACACGCATGCACACGAGTACCTCTGTTGTAGCTGTCCTACCAGAACCAGAAAAGGTCCATTTTCTTCCTATTGCTTCTTTCATCTTTTTAAGCAAACTCTTTTTTGTACTTTCTTCTATGCACGATGAAGACGAGAGTATTTTGGTCCATTCAGATTTGGTTTTAGAGGATAATCATTTCCCTTTACATGTCATGTAATTGAATTTATTTTAAAACTATAATTTTAAAAAGGGGCAAAATTTTTACAGGTGGAAGCTTGCGTGACGTCGGCTGATGTGAAAGTAGAAACAATGAGAGCTTCGGGTCCTGGCGGCCAGAATGTCAACCAGCGATCCACTGCGGTCCGCTTAACTCATCGCGAAACGGGTATAACAGTGCACTGCATGGATGAAAGAACGCAATATTCTAATATGGAAGTATGATTTTACATATTATCCTGTTTCTTTTCCGCTTCTCACTCATGCTACGAATGAACATATGATATAATCGGCACCGGTATGTACAAGAGAAACTTGAACCTTCACCTACCTCACTAACATTGTAATTTGTAGTTTGACATTTATTCGCAACCTTTAATTGTCCAGTCCTTATGTTTAGATAGCGTACAAACGGTTAGCTGCGATACTGTTACAACGGAAACTTGATGAAACGCAGAAGCGGTATTCATCATCCAGAAAACTACAAGTTAGTTGTTACAGCTTTATTTGGTGCATATAAAAATTAAATTAATTTCTCTCAACACCGGTGAATTTCCGTTTACTTCAGAAGTATTTTAGATAGGAACTAAGGCTCGAGCTGAAAAAGTGCGAACATATAACTTCAAGGATGATCAGGTCATAGATCATCGTTTGGGTAGAACCTGGCAAGGTGTTGCAAATGTTATGAAGGGAAGCAGTGCTTTAGACCAGATAATCCTGTCTCTCGATGAACTGTCAAAAGCTCAGTATTTAAAAGAAATCTTGGGCGCGGAGGACCACAGAGCCAGTTATGCTAATTCTAATGTTTAAGTTCAGGAAGCAATAAATATTTGCACCTACTTTCATGCAGTGTTGGATCATAATTTTTGCGACAGCGACAAATTTAAAGTGCAATCCACATAGATGATTCTTTATTATACTTAAACGATATAATACATGTTTGCAAATTAAGCAAAAGTAACACGAAATAGAAACCGCCAAATATTTCTCTGCATATGAAATCTCGCTAGACACCTAATTTGCACAAATCGTTTTTTGAATTAAAAAAAATTGTCTTCCAGAAAAGTGAAGTCCTTATAGATCTGGACAACTTCCTATAAAGCTAGGACTCATTGTAACCTGCTGAACAAAAAACATCAGCGTTGGAATTAACATATAGTAACTTGTTTACCATGGGGTACAGTAAACGCATGTGTGATGTTAGCATATAACTTATAGTAAAGATCAAAGTTTTTCGATTGATATAATCGTGTTTCTAATGAAAAATGCCAGTAATATATTAAAATATGAGGACCATTTTTACTCTAAACATTACACGTCTCTTGCTCGCCTCAATTCGCTTTCCCATATTTATTCTTCCGGTGGAAAATGTCATCTGCATATGATTGATTCGGCAATCGCTTAAGTGCTTTGTATGGATAACGACCTAACTGAGGCTGTGGATACTTCGCCATCAAATTATTCATCTGATGCTTGGTCAATATTGTATTTTCACTACTTGCACTGGCACTGTCAAGCACACCCTAAAACATTCCCAAAAGGAATTTTTCTTTGCAAAGACATGCGAAAGTAAAGCCCGTAAGTGATTGGGAGATAATTTGGGAGTGAGCGATATAAATATGAATTAGGTGAAGCATTTTACCTTCTTTGCAGCCGCTGCAAGTTCCTTATTTGCTTTGTAGACCCTGTTCACACAGTCCACATAGTCACGGTTGAAGTCTGCGCAAGGTAAGTTGTCATGTTCCCACTTTTTCAAGCAATCAAAAAGAGCCTGTAGCTCCTTTGTACAGCTTTCACCTGCAAAATTTCATTGATCTGTAGGGGTAGTTCATGTGGCTTTGGAAAATTCAACATCAAAAGGTATATATTCAAAAAGAGAGGAAAAATCGGAGCAAATTAGCAGGAAAAACCAGAATCTGCTATAATAGATGAAAAAATCTTGTGAATGAACATAAGAAGCTGTAAATATCTCAAAATTTGAGTAATATACTCAAATATTCGATACTCCTCCATGTTCTGCAAAACAGGGAAACTGGTTACCTGTACACAAACTAAAAACATAGATACAAAGTTCTAAAATACTATGCAAAAAGAAAAACTCCAGCATGTCCTGGGGTGAAAGCAGTCATTTCGTCTCTCACAAGAGTATCATCCTATGAATGAGCGAAGATATAATGCAGGAAGAGAGGAGGTATATGGGTGAATCAGTTATGTAACTGTAAAAACCAATAATATAAAAAAAAATGTAAAAAGAAACCATGATAAATAAAAAGTGCACAACCCATAGTGATGTAAAGAGAAAAAAAAAAACTGTGGTTGAGGATAAAAAAGACGGCAAATAGCCAGTCAACGATCATTTCATCCTCTCGTTCAAGTACATCAACATGATAAATAGAAGTGAAAATCCGACCTCGTGGTTTTGTATAGTTGCTCATTATATAATTTGTAGATTTTAACGGAAGAAACTCCTTGAACTGCAACTGATCATTTTTTGCCAAATTGGTCTTAACTGGTGCTTTGATATGGTTTTTCGAGAGCGATAATGTAAATTGCATCGCCTCTCCCTTTACCAAAACTCAACGTACCAATGTTACTATCTTCTCAATTTTAATTCCTAGAATAAAATAATGACAAAGTGAAAATATGAGTTAGACATACGAAAAAAAATGTCCGTAAATAAATTCGCCATTTTATCACCAATAATCACGAATAATAAGAAAACCAAATATCACCTGGGCAATGTAACTAAAAGCGATTGATTTCATAGTGGTCCCGTCAGAGTAGTACAAATCCAAAACTTGGTGGTTTATACTTCTAGAACCGAACATTGGTGGTGCAGGCGTTTTTATGTTTCCGGGTTTCGGGTGCTGCAAGTGGATTTTCGGTCCATTAGAGATTTTATGAGGAAAGGTATAAAAAACATTAGAACGTGTGAATTAAAGAATAGGGGGTGTAAAAGATAGTGAAGGAGGTTAAAATGGAATGTAAATTTATTTTTGAAGTGGGTGATCTCCAATTGTTCATGCAGAAGAAGGGGAATTTGTCTAAAATCGGAACAGCACACTGTTCCAATTTTATATATAGAGTGCTTAATATTTTGCAGTGGCAAGCAAGAAACCAATGGTAAGCAATGATAAGCGCAACATTAACCTGGGACATATAATATGGCAGGCCATATGACATATCAGCTTAAATTTGTGCAGGTTGGATCGAGAATAGTAGTATTGACAATCCGTAAATTTCTTAGTAAAAATGACACAGTGATAATGAAACGTATTGTAGATGCCGAAACTGCGTCAGGGTGCTGCAGATCCCAATGCCGATCGAGTTCGAACTCACTTGTTTTTTTCATCTAAAGTCTCACGCAATCCATCAAAGCGAAAACGACGTTCTCGCAGTACGTCTAATAAGAACAGTTAAATCAGTTATAGAACTCTCAGCTCACAACATTAACGTGTGACATATGATGTGGCAGGGCATATGATATATCTTTAGTTTAACTCTGTGCAGGTTGGAGCGAGAATAGTAGTATTGACAATCCGTATATTTCTTAGTAAAAATTCATGTTATACATCTAACCTCCAGATAAACTGCACCAGCTGATACACCGTAAGGATGAAATGGTGCAAACGGCACCATCCGAATTGGATCCGTCATTGTGGTTCGGCAACCAAAGAGTATTTCATTTCGGTCCTATGGCACAACGTAATCCTTTTTACTACTACTATCCGAAAGGATGGGATGTTCTGTATCCAGCGCACTTCGGTTTTTTTCCTTATCGGGCAACGTAGGAATTTTCTTCTTTCATCGCCTGATTCTTTTATTGGATGTGTTTTCTTGAGATGTATTTGTTATGTTGATGAATTTTGCTAACATCAGTGAGAGACGAGAGTTGGATAAGGTTCGGGAACTGTAAAAGCATATACGAAGTTCTCTTGATTTTCAAATCTCTGCACACATTTTCACATCAGATGATTTTGTAAATTGTGGAGGAGAAGGAAGATGTGATTTGAATTGTTTTTTGAAATCCATTTAATTTAGCTGTAGCTTTTCGTTTGTAGTTTTTGCATAAGTGGGTTTCATTCCGAATTTTTCTGCAGATAGAATCTTGACATTCTTGTGATTTGCTTCCCGAAATCTTTGCAGATAGTTAACTCCTTTGATGAGAATTGCCAATATTACTTAATGATGATACAGTTGAGAAAATTTCACGTAATAATTTGCTATGCCGTTCATTTTATTCACTTAAAGACATATAGAATTTCAACTTTTTCTCTTTCTCGCTATGAAAGGTAGTTAGGTTTATTGGTGTTGCATGAATGTTACTCATGGCATTCCCGGCTGCTGTGATTTTGACTAAAACCTGCTGAAAGTATCTTCTTCGTAATTTTTATCAACTTACTGAATGGTTTAAAATATTATAGCAATTAACTTTTCTAATACGTTTCATCTCATGTCAACTAACATCTTCATTCTATAATACTAAGAAAATAACAAAAGCGAAACATTTATTAGATTTCAGACGTTCTGAACAAGTTCCGTGAAATTGCTCCTTGCATGGTGTTGCTGTAATTTCATACGTGACAAATGCAGTTTGACGTCAGTTTTCATCTTTATTTTTTCTGATAATGGTTTAACTACGAGCTGAATTTCCGACAGAATAAATTTAATTCATATCATTTTGTTACTATTTTGTAGGAAATTTCGGGGATCTTCATCTGCGATTTGCGTAAGCGCATTTGGCACCTTCTTGTCGTTAGGCGGTGCCCTAATGCTGCTTTTAGCGCATTTCTCAATGGATAATTCTCCACTCTTTCATTTGGAATATTATTATCAAAAGCCGATACAATTAGCTGGTTCAGCTTTCCTAATTTGTGGTGGTATACTCGTGCTCGTATCACTTGTTTGTGTAACATTGTCGGTTAAGGTTCGTTCTAGGAGTCGCCTCCAGATTTTATCAAAATTCTGAGTGTTGTTGTTTATAACTATCTCTGTACTGAATGTTATTTAATGACAGTTCCACCGTTTTATTTAGATTTTGAGTGCGGACATCAGTGCAGAATTTGGACAACCACGTTTCACCATTTTGAAGCAAGCTGTAAGGGTACGGACTTTCAATACCTGTATCGTTTCTATTGACATTAGTATATCTTTGCTTTTCTTTTGAAGTAGAGATGAAAACGTGTCTCGGAAGGGATAATTATCATTGTTTCCTTGGTACGAACACAAAAATTTGCTAAGTATAGCGGGAGCGTAATTTCCGAAACTCATGCTTGTGCCAAAGAAATTTTTCTTTCTTGATTTTGCTCCAGTGTTTAATCAGTTCTAATATTTACGGAACCTGTTGGCGTTTACGAAAAATCTCCGTATCAATCGATGCCACCACCTACATATCCGGTTTTGGAAAACAAATACACTCAAATGACGGTGTTCAGTCCTAAATCAGAGTTGAAATTGTATCCACCCGTGTTAGTTTTCTTATTAAGTAATCCACTTCTTGAATCTGTTAACCAATCATTTCCCTTCTTAAGCATAGTGCTTTATATTTAAATATTAACTACAACTGGTAAATATCTGTATAAATTCTTTTCCTGTGTCAAGCATTAGGTGAATTTGATGGAATTCTTTGAGGGTTGTTATTGCGAACAACTGTTGCAACAGTGATACCTTAGTGACAAAAAGTATGCGATCGAATCAATATTTTGAGACATATTATACCATACGATAGGATAAATTTATTGATTTAAAGTACCACTTGAAGAAACTTTAAGAATAATGACAGATTCTAAAAGTTATTAATTACCTCAATTTTTCTTGCAAAAATTATATGTATGTTATATTACAGAATGCCCGGTTGTTCGACGTTGTCACTGCATGATCGATCATCAAACTCCTATTTCGCTAGCCCATACAATACCTTGCGCGCCGTTTCTGCAACAGTGTAATTTTCTGCTTGAAAGTACAAGATTTTGCGCTTGGCTTTTTTAGATTTTTTGAACTTTGTGAGACGAAAAAAGCGGACTAATTTCTTTCAGACAATCGGGCGTTGTAAAGGAAAATCCACGAGCTAGTTCGTTGGCGGGCACTCGAAAGCTTTCAAATGATTCTGTGCGAGCTCAACGTCGAGCAAGAAGCTTAGCCGCTTCCTCAACAAGGATGGAAAGAAGTCGACACTCCTAACGAGTGAATTTAAATTCTAAAGGGAATGAAGAAATGCTGTAAAATTTTTCATTGATCAGTTTTTGTGGCTCACATTAAAACTTAGTATGTTTGTTCCGGAGTTTGTCGCATTTTATCTTTCATCATTTTAGTGCATTTATTTGCATGTTTCATGCATTATTTATAACGTGGGCTATTTTGTAGTAATATATTCAAACACTACAAATGGTCTATTTCATATTGCTTGAGTATTAGTGCTACTAATTGGTTTCCAAAGTTATTCAACTTGATTTATAGTTAATATTCATAAAAGGAATTGAGGGATAGTTTGTGGAATTGATATTTTTATGAGAATGGCACTCTCCCAATGAGACGAGGTATATAAAAGGTATATGTTAATTAGTGAGGCAGTCATACATTGATAATATTTCCATCAATCGGCTGTTGATATTATTATGTGGTATTTTATATCGTGCTGTAGAGAATTGCTTGCAGACAGATAGACGCGCTAATTTAGCTAAGACCGTTTTCCATTTGAGCGTGCACGTAAGTTTCGGAAATTCCAGTGCAGCAATGTTCCCAATTAGCCTCTTAGAGTTCTGAATCGTTTTGCTAAATTATATTATCTCGAGCTGTTCAATGTTTTGGGATGAACTGAAATATCATATCTATAAAGCGTACATATAAAGTGTGGTCGAATGTTTTAATCAAATTAGAAGAATCAGTGAGGAAAGTGTTGTCATCTACTTGGATTTGCAATGAATTTCGACTTTTTATTCCAAATGTATATTGAGTTAGTTCATTAATTTAGTTGGCTTCAATAAACACTTTAGTGAATGGTGATGATTTTTGCAAACAGCAACCACTTCCGAGTTTGAAATCTATTGTATATTCCTTTTTATGCTATCAAATTTAAAAAGTAGATTGCAGTGTGAAGGATGTTTGCCTCTAAGAATGTCTGGCATTTCGCTCTGGCATTTCGCCCATCTGAATTTATATAACAGTTCAGCTGTTTCAGCTGTTTGGTGCTGAAAAGGATTAGGAAAATGGATTGTCTCATCAGATAATACAGAAGCTCCCTTATGGAAAACGAACGGGTGGGTGGTTCTCTTTTCCAGAGGCTCGGCGGAGAGGACACGATTTAAAAATTCTTAGAGATATGAAATAACCACCTTCTTCGCGATTAGCGACTATATGATAAAAGCCTTTCTTTGAAAATTCAGGGAATCTTATGGAGAAAAAAGTTGTGTTATTGGTACTACAGGTTGTTGTGGACAACTTTGTCAAGCAATCATAGGGACTGAAGTTAGGGAGACGTACATCGGTTGTTATTTGATTGAAACGGTATCACTATGCAGGCTTTTACCAGAAGTGGTGAGTGAATATTCGCTATTATACTGCACTTTCAGAACGTTGTTGTTGTTTTGGATTAAATTTATTGTAGAAGGTGGTCGATTGCCATAAATTTTATTTCATTCGAAAAGTGGAATGTTTAACATTAATACATCAGTTATACTCATATTATGGTGGTTCTACCGATTTTGTGCAAATGGAGCGTCAAGAAGAGTAACAAATTTAGAAATTATAGACATTAATTTTAGGTTCAGCAAACACGAGCCAGTTTTTGACATCATGTCAAAGACCTACTCGACAGTTCCGCTACTTCAGTATGCAAACTGTGGAGTTTGCAGTACCATCCGATTCAACAGATGAACTTTCAACTGTTGAATATTTAGGAGGTGGCTCATTCGGCAATGTCATGTACGTATGCTTCGTGTAGTTCAGCGATTTTAATTTATGGAAAACATTATTGATTTTTTTTTTGCAATTACGGGGCTGGACTTTTGAAAAATTTGCAGAAAAATTACGAATTTTATATGTGCCGACGGCCGACGAACAGTTGTTGCAATTAAAAAACTGTATGAACCATTTCGTGACGAAAAAACTGCGTTGAGAGTGTATAGGTAAAACGAATTATATACATATTACGTTTATATTTTTCAGTTGTTCAGTTCAGGTTGATAGACCCGAACAGTGTGGGGAAAATCATTCTTTTTAGTGAGGCATATATCACAGTAACCGGAAAGAAAACGTTTATATTCACATTGTTCTTTAAAAATTATGAAATGAATTTACTATCTTCTTTTTTTTTGGCTGAAATTTGACTGTCCACATATATTTCCACATTTCAGAGAAATTCGCCTGCTGCAAATGATGGTCCATGAGAACATTGTGCGTCTTTTGGACTTGTATACACCCGATACTTCACTTTCTACTCTCTCCATTGTGTAAGTCTTTCAATAATTCCACTTGGATGGCTGAAGTTTTTTGCAACCAAGTAAGATTAGGTCAAAGCCTGATTTGTAGTTGAAAAAGAAAGAAAAATATGTACAAAGTCAGCAAAACTACAAGTACCTGTTGTGCAGGCCATTAGGATGGTTAGGTATGGGAATTAAATGAGGTTCTTCGGAATTTGCTGTTCAGTACTATGTTTTACCAAATCCACAGAGAACTTGTGGTTTTTCTCTGTTCTACTGATTTACCTGTTACACACTGAAAGTTAGAAAGAGGTCAACGGATAGAGGTAATCAGGTGATAAGAGGAAGATAGTTTGCGATCTGCAATTTCTAATGTAATAAACTTGGCAGACTTTTATTCTTTAAGCAGGCCACCTTTGTGCTCATTACGACTTGCCCAGCTTCTGTTTAAGCTGTATTAATTTTTCATTTTCGTTACTTACTAGTGTTATTAGTCATGAAATTTGACCAGGCTAGGCTCATCTAGGCTTTGTATGACCAGGTAAGAAAATTATGTCACTGTTACGTTCAGACTTGTTTCGTACAGTATATTAATTGGGAATGTTTTCAACCGTTTAGCTCCTTGCTTCAGGTATATTGTGACGGAATATGCTGGTAACAGTTTATATGAAATTTTGAAGCGGGAACGTGAGACAGGATTACGAATCCTTACTCCCGAACATCACAAATTTATTATTTATCAATTGTTACGTGCACTAAAATACATCCATTCAGCAAATGTAATTTTTTCCGAATTCTCTGAAATTTGTTTTCAAGGTTCTCTCCGAACTTTGAGAAGTTAAAAAAAAAGCAAATTTAATTAAACCGTTAAGGTTATACATCGAGATTTGAAACCGGGTAATTTGGCTCTTACTGATGAATGTGATTTATCAGTTTTGGATTTTGGTTTGGCTCGCTCATTGAATGCAGATGATACTGTTCTCTCTGCATATGTAATAACACGTTGGTATCGTAGTCCAGAAGTTATGTATTGGAAAATATGTTCCTACGATACACAAGGTAATATGTATCCTTTCTATTATCGCGACACATATTGTGTGAATCCAATTTTTGCTTTTCCGTATAATCTTGGGCTATCCTGTAAATTTTGAGATATTTTGTTGCGAGAAATGGAGCAAGTATTTTGTTATAAAACCAATTGATATCTCTGTTTACTTGTTTTCGCTAATATCATTTTTCAGTTGGAATTTTTCAGCCGATGTGTGGTCTGTCGGTTGTATTCTTGCAGAACTTAGCCTTGGACGTCCACTTTTTCCTGGGGAAGATTGTAAGTTTTAGGTTTTTACTGTTAAATATGTAGAGTATGACTACTCCTTCCATTAAAACATTGCGTTTTGAATTTTCATTTCATAAAACCTCTACATAAAGAATCTAGTATTTTTCACCTTGCAAACTTTCTGCGTATTTCAGATTTTTTAAATAGTCAGTTTTCAGCAATGGCACAATATCGCTTGATAGCAGAGCTATGTGGAAGTCCAGACCCAGAATTGCTAGCCAAGCTAGCTTCCAATGAAGCTATTCTTAATGTTATAACTAAACTGGGTGTTTATTCGCGTAAATCTTTTTCAGACTATTTTCCCAAGACGTTCTCCGAACATCTTATTGATTTTTTGGATCGGATTCTTTTACTGGACCCTGAGAAGAGGTTTGTGAATTTTATTTTTGAATTATATTTCGTTTACCATATGACAAGACCATAATCATTCCGTTTTTCTGGAGTTCAGTTAAGAAAATTTTCAAGCTTTGATATTTTTTGTCTCCTTCAGAATGACGGTAACAGATGCACTTAGCCATCCGTACCTTGAGGAATATTCAATGCCAGAAGACGAACCAATAGCGGATGGGCCTTTCATTCTGGACGAAGGATCAAACGGCCGGACAGTTGCAGAATGGAAAGGTAAATCATTCAATGTTTATCATAAATCATTAATCCAAAGCAATAAAGGCCCTAAGAAAGCAAATGTTGTGGATCATGCTTATCTTAGATTATGAGTTAATGTTAACAATGTTGCAATGTTGGAGGAATTAATATTCTCCAGAAAATTGCATGTCTCAGGTAACGATGCTTTGGTTATCAATCTAAACTGTTTACTTGACAGATACAAAAAACAAGTGTTATAACGTACTATCTTTGCCTAATAGAATTTGGAATGGATATGCCAAAGATTAACTTTTATTTATTTCTCCTGTTGTTATTCTTGTGTAGTTTGTACAGTGCTTATTCTTTTCCAATGCTTTAGCTCTTATATGGAAAGAATTGTTGAATTTTGGTCAGCGAAGAACGAACAGTAGTTGATGGCCATAATTATAATGGAAATTACATGGTCCTTTTATTTATGAATTATGTCAGTATTTTTTTGTGATTCCCCGAAGCCATATCAAAAAGTACGTGGAAATAAACTGCTAACCACAATAACATTGCGGAGCAAAAAATGTATGTGTCAATAATTTGGGAATAAATCTCCCAGTTACTGACGAGAATTTCCCACAGAACATTAATATTAAAACTTGAATGATAATTGTAACGACAGATTTGTGGTTCGAGTAATGCGGAAATTAGTCAAAAAAATATTGAGTGTCGTGAATCAAGCAGGCGTTTGAATGTGGAAAATTTGATTATATGTTCATGTCCACGATTCTCGAACCAATAGCATTCTGTGGTTTGTCCTACATTATGTGCGGAAGAGCCAGAGTTGCTCACTTCGATGGAACTAAAAATTCATTGAAAAATGTCACCTTAAAGAGAATGATGGTTCAAAACAGTCTCTACCTGCTCAAGTAACCAACGGTCACTTCACGCTTCCAATAATATAGTGTAAAGTAAAGCATTATAAAGTGACGGATGGAGTGTTTCACGTGTGAAATTTTCCCTTCGCACATAGCAACGTGTACCTTTGCTGATCGCAACCAATGCTGTTGGCATTAATTTGACGTGATGTTCTGCATGTATAAGCTAAGTGAAGTGTGTAACGTAGCAAGAATGTACATGTTTAAAGGGTAGCCAAGAAATTAGGAAAGAAACACTTCAGTTAATATTTCGAAGAGGGTGGACGAAGGGAGGAAGAAGGATAGGGGTGAGGGAGAGAAAGAAAGAGGTGAAATTCTCATCATGGCAGGAGGGTGTATTCTGAAAAACAGTCTATGTCGGAGTGCGCGCGTATGTTGTCCATTCCTTCTGGTCTCGATAGGTAGATGTTGGTGCTGGTCGGTCGGTCGGTCGGTCGGTCGGTCGGTCGGTCGGTTCACGGTGATTTTAGAGTGCCAACTTATTTGTTACAGAGAGGGGGAGGGGGGGGGTTGCACCGGGCAAGGAGCACCAGATTGACCTCGCTTTGACGTTTTGCAGTGGCCATCCGGCGAGCAGTGGGGAAGTGGATGAGGGATGGAAAGGTAAGAGTGAAAAGAGAAAGTGGATAGAATGGAGGAGTGAAGAGAAGGATAGGAGTGTGAGGATGAGGAGGACTTATCGAATAGTTTGATGGTGTCGACGCTGCTGCAGGCAGTGTTGCAGTTTGTGATGAAGCGGATAATAACGCTATGCTGTATCTCCTTTATCCAATTTCATTCTCCCCTCATTCAATCACCCGCGCTCCCCTGCCTTTCCTAGGTGCTTTTGATTGGTATGATCAGAGAGATGCCCGAGCTTACTCGGTAGCATTTTCAACTTCGGTTATGTGGTGCTAGCCTGGCTTTCACATTTTTGTTGCAATCCTAAATCCCTTAATGAAAATATTACACATATAGGACATCTTATCTGCTCAACTCACGTAACATAGGAATTCATTGGTATGCTTGTGTTCAGGAATTTGTGTTGAATTTAACATCATTGGGGAAAGAGAGTGGGGGAAATGTTTGGTGAGATATTGCTCAATGTTATAGTTACTTTTATAATCAATTATTTACTCATCTTTTATATAAGTAAATATTCCATTATTTCATTTCGAGCTAGACGACTTAGTTTTTTCTTTTCACGATGTCTTACACCTTTCCTAACACGTACGATAATAGGAGTAACCATATGTCAGTCACTGTTAATAATAAATCGATTTTCTCAGTTGGAAAAAGTGGTAAATTGAAATGGTAGGAAATTGTTGTTGTGTTCGAAAGATGTGAGGAATTATGTTGGTTTATTTATTGCTATATAGGATGGAAGTTGCGTGAGAGTTACTGAATCAATTGACGTAATATATGCAGTGTGCTTGTTGTTGAAATGTCCTGAAGCATATGTGTATTTTGCTGAATGTTTTTGCACCTAATATATTGTTGATTGATTATTCATAGTGATGATGTTTCTCAGTTTTCTTTTTTTTTTTTTAAGAGAGGGAAGGGGTTTCATTGTTCAATTTCATATCATCCTAATATTAGCTAATATCATATTCGTTTCGTGTACTGCATTGGATCGGTTCGTTCAGTGTTTATTGCTGTTAGAACAATAAACATGAGTGAAATAGCATGTGAATGAAATTGCAAATCCTGAAATTGCAAACATTCAGTTAATTCATTTTGCATGCTGCTTTGTTAAAATTTAGTGTAACAATGTTATTGTTATCATTTATCATTATCTTTATCAGCTGTCGTGATCATTATTATATTTTTCATGAAGATTGCTTTTTTTGTCATACATCTAAAACTATCAGTAGACGTTCTTCTTTGATTGATCGGAGTTAGGAGGAGGGGAGGGGGGGAGAGGAGGGTGAACGAAACAAAAATCATTTGATTATGATGTAATGGAATCCACTCATTTCATGCCTTTTTTTTCTCCTTTCTTTTTCACTTCCATTTCGTTTGTGACTTTGAAAATTTCTGTGAAAAATAAGGTAAACATTCTACGCTAGATAAATCATGAATTTCACACTGGAAATATAAATGCCATCATTGCTTTTTTTTTTTGCTTTTAGCTTTTACTTCTTCCATTTTAGCAATCATTGCAAAATTTTGATCACAATCTATCCGTGCATATATAATGTACATCACATTTGCAATGTTTGTGTGTGGTGGAGGGAAGGGGATTTTGAAGGGATTTACTTTACAAGGCTTTTGAGTATAATAACTTTCCCTAAAGTTATTTTTATTTTATGCTTTAAGCAGTAGATTACATGTAAATGCATGCGCTTCAGGTATGCTATTTTTTTTCTTTTGATTATTTTACATTTGTAAATATGTGGTGTGTAGTAGTGATGTGAGGTTTTTTCTTTTTTATTCACTAATGAATAGCACAAGGTACTTCACTTCGTCATATCTAGTAGACGTTTTTAAATTGAAGCAAAACCAAATTATCCCAGGGATAACACTTTATTGTTAGGAAGGATGAGGAAGGAGGAGGAGGAAAAAAGGTGGAAAAAGAAAGAAGTCGTCAGGATAGTATGTCTTAGTTTACTGAACATTGGTTATTCCACTCCTTCACGATAGCTATCACTCATTATTTTTCTGATGGGATTAAAAATTATCAATTTTTACATCAGAACATATTTCTTTTCGGTCTTTTTTACCCCGCATCATCTGAAACTGCAAAAGTAAATGTTGCTCACTTTATTTTTTTTGTTGTAACTTAACAGATAACGGATTTTATCACTTTCACTTCCGTCTTTTTTTTTATTACCTCTAAATTGGTGATGTCCTAATTGGAAAACTTTATCGTTTTCGATGTGATAAGTGATATTTATCATTAGCATATATTTCGCATATGTGAGCTGTAGCTAACATATTCGATTAAACGGATATGAAAAAAAAGCATATCACGTTTGTTTAATAATAATGATGTGTTTGCTTGAGAAAATGATCAATAATTTACTGTAATTTTTTTTTTAAGATTCTGACAACTATCTTAACCTTCCATTGATATATCTATCTGTAGGAAACATATTATACATATATTTTTGAAAGAATTTGGTGACAGTTTGATCCTATATTCAACATTTCATAGAATTATAAGGATGTGAGATAGATCAACGATCAACGTGATATGGTGTGTAGGGTGACGTAAAGATGGAGTGGAATAATTAAGAGAATAATAATAGTAGAGATCACTATTCACTGATATGATAAGATAATAATGTGAAATTTCCCGCTTCATTACCGGTGCTTTTCGGCAATTTTTACGATGAACCACAGTGAAGAGTGTACGACGCCATGCTTTCGAAACAAATAAAACTGCACACAAATATATTCCCACACATACCACCCAATACACACACGCACACGCACACGCACTCATAGAATAAATACACAGATACACATACGTACGCACACACACACAACACACGCACACACACACATACACGAACACGCACACATGTATATATAACACATACACGTAGGTGCAGCACTTATTGCCTTCCCTATGCTCTTTTAGCTTTCTATCATTTGCCCCTTTAAACTAGTTTTCCTCTTTTTTTTTCTTTTCGCTTTAGTTTGTTTGTTTACATATTTGAAAATGTTATCGATTTTGCTGATTTCTTGATGGAATTAGTTTGGAATAGGCAACTGGCGTAGTTTATTTCCGCTATATTTGCTTAATCAATTTTAAAATTCATTTTGTGATTATAATTATTAATAGTAATGTTGTTGAATGGAATAGTAGGGATTAGTGATGATATATATATATATATATATATATATATATATATATATATATATATATATATATATATATATATATATATATATATATATATATGTGTGTGTGTGCATGTATAGATGCATTGTTTCTAGTTGTATATGATTGGTTCGGCTGATTCCGGTTCCTTCTTACAGAACGTTAGGAAAATAGTTTGAAGTGATATCATTATTTCGTTTTTCAAATTGATGAAATTACTGCAGTGTAACAACCAATTTCAAATGTTTTTTTCCTTTTGTTTTGTTTCCGACACCCGACAGCGAATAATGGAAATCGTTTGAGTTTTTTATAAGATAACAGTGGTTATCAGTAATTTATGGTTGTTAGCAATGCGCTTAGGCGAATTTATTTGTTTGGAGACATTATTCATTGACTTATTATAATAGCGCATTAGTTAAGTAACACTACTTTACTTGCAGCATAAGCGATGTCAGGTGGGATAAAAAATCGACGAATTTCGCTGGGCTCACCCAAAGATTTAAAAGAAGTACATTTCTTTGAAGAAGAAACAATTCCAGATGTTCCAGATAAAGGTGCTCGTATTAAGGTAGTTAGTTGATTAAGTACTTTTTTCATTCCATCGTTTTTTTTTGCATCCGTAATGCTGAAAAATTAGAAAAGTGCTCGACGATTCAGACGAAGGTCTTTATGTTTCCAGGGAAAGAGCGAGGGGTGGGGGGGGACTAGGGGTGGATGTGGGAGAGGTGAATGATAACATATAGCAGTAAGTGGTTGTGGCATTTTCTTTTTCCACATAATCACAACCGGAAGCAAGAATGTCGAAAGATTTAAATAAACCCGTAGATTTGTGTAGCAGGAATCGAAAAATAGTGAAAATTTCTACAATTTCTACAGAGTGGTTATTAAGCAATAATTGCTCAGTTTGGAAAAGTCCAGGATAGGCAGTTTATAACACTCATATTTGATATCGCTTAACACGCAAATTGTTGCATTGATATTCAGCAAATTTGTTATTCATAAATAATGTGAACTGCAAACAAATAATGAACTGCACGACGATTTTTAGGTATGTTATGCTGGAGTGTGTCTCACAGACCGTGAAGTTACAAATACGAAGCAGGCAAGAATTACAAATGGTATCAAAGACACTAGTCTTTTTCCGGGTTAGTTTATTGTGACTGGTGTTTGAT
This sequence comes from Litomosoides sigmodontis, assembly GCA_963070105.1. Lineage (NCBI taxonomy): Eukaryota > Metazoa > Nematoda > Chromadorea > Rhabditida > Onchocercidae > Litomosoides > Litomosoides sigmodontis. The sequence continues at coordinate 9,334,914 of OY718806.1, forward strand.
GTTTTTTAAAACTCTTTTTTGAAGGTCATCAAAAGTTTATTCCTTACAGCGTTCCACATCAACACTGTTCTTTTTTCCTTCAGGATATGAAGTTTCTGGTGTAGTTGAAGCTTTCGGGGATAGTGCTAAGTGTGCGGAATTCGACTTGAAAGTTGGAGATAAGGTACGTCTACGGTGAATGCTGGTGCATTTTGTAGTGTATATGATGACTCAGCACATCAACTTTTATTCCATAACATTGTCCTCTGTCTGGTTCTTTTAGCGGAGTCTTGTTCCGTTATGCTTTGCGTTGCATGTCCGATGGTAAACAAAAGTTAGCCTAATTTTTGGTTATTTTCTAGGTAATTGTTTGGCCAACGGATGAAATGTGCCAACAAGGCTATGCCGACTATGTTACAGTACCTACGCTACAATTCCTTATCAAGATTCCGGATACTCTCTCAATGCACGTTGCTTCCATCCTTCCAGCTGGTGCTACTTGGGCACTTTCTGCTGTCATCCAAGTAATTTAGTTTATATTACTATATTACCATTTGAATGCTTTAATTCGTAAAATAACATTTTAAGCCTTAATTTTTACGAAGATGACATGTATGATTAAGGCTACGTCAAATTATTAGGACTCTAATTTAGCAGTTAGTTTGAGCGCGAAAGTAGTTCTCCGTAGGTGGTTTTGAAAGTTGTCAAGTAGGGTTCTTTGCATGGGTAACTTGTTCAGGATAATAATATCGGATTTGTTTCAGGCAAATGAATATTTAGAACAGTACTACGACACTAATAGGGGTAGTGATGATGAGGTGAATAGTTTCGTAGAAATGGAGGTTTTTTAATATGTCGTTTTTTGCATTGATGAACGTAGCGGTTTGAGTCGCTTCTTTTTACTAAGGTTATATTCAAATAGGTCATTTATTTTATAGGATTTTCAATATGACTTTTTTTGAATTCGTCTGTTGATTTCAAAAATTGGTCCTCATAATACTTAGTGTGATATCCCAGACCTATATCTTTATTTGTTTATCCATATTTTATTTTTGCATGTTACCGCACTTAAATTCTTTTTTCCATGAAGGCCCGTCCAATTGTCGAAGCATTTTCGCAATCAAAGGGTTTCTGCAACATCCTTATCGTTGGTGCTGGTGGCTTGGGACTTTGGTTATTGAAGTTGGCAAAGCATTTTCTTTCTGGACATCAAGAAAGAAAGATTAAGGTTCTGCTAATATGCTACTAAGATATAATTTTGTGAAACTGAAAGGATGAACAATGCAGACTGAATATTCTGGTAACCACATATTTGTGAGGTCAGTTGGATACAATGGTTTTTTTTACGATGTTGGTTCATTCTAATTTTCATTTTTATGAATGCAGATTATGGTAGCAGATGGTCGTGAAGAACGCCTTTGCCTCGCTGAGCGTAATGGTGCAGATTTCGTTGTGCACTGGGATGACTCTGGTTGGTCCAGTGTCGTATTTTCAGAATAAATCGTATAGTAGTAAATGCTGTTTTGAAGTTGCCTTTAATTATAAGTGCTAAATGTTTTTATTCCAGAGTTCGAAGAATATCTAATCATGAGAACTAAAGATGTTGCTCGTACGGGTGTTCAAGTTGTATTCGATTTTGTCACTTCACCACGTACAGTTACTCGCTCACTCAAATGCCTGGCCGAGGTAATCTGTTGAAATTCTTAACGATAAAATTGGATCTTGCAATCCCTATCTTTTCTCGCGTTTTAATGCAAGTTTGCGATCTTAAATGTTAAGGGTGGTGTATTGTTTGTTGGTGGGCTGTCTGGTCTCGATGTACAGCTTCCTATTAAACTAGTTGCCCGTAATCGTCTTGCAATCATGGGAGTTACACGTGGTTCCATCGAACAACTCAAGAATCTTGTTTGTTTAATTGCGGGAGGACAGATAGATGCTCCGGATTACAGAGTTTATCCAGTCAACCAAGCATCGCAGGTTTGTATTTCATATGTACTTGACAATTGCCTAACTTTAAAATTTGAAAGGTTTCACCAAGGAAAAAATGCTCTTTATTATGACTAGTGGCAATGTGAGGTTGTAGTAGATGTTTTGATATTGAACAAGTATGGGAAAAGGTGCACATGTGTTCTCAGACATGATTAACGCTGTTTAGGCGTTAAGGAGCACTTCCCAACTCGAATTTTATTTTCTTTCCGACCACCAAACATATTCTGCAGGTACTGAAACAGCTCAGTATGTCAGAAGTTGAAGGACGCGCAATCTTGGAAGTGTGCGACCCCAATACTGCTCTCGAACCAGCTGTGAATCCGTGATTGTTCTTAAAATGTGTTCATTGCTGAAACACATCGGGTTTCGAGCGTTCGGTTTCTGAGCGTTGTCAATCTTCTCAATTCTTTTTTTTTGTTCATTTCGAGATGAACATATTGCTATTGAGATATTATTACTCTACATTTATCCACTAACATATGCTGTTGTTGTTTCGAGTCAAAACTTATCTATGCGAACTCTGAAATTAGTCCATCATAAGATATTAAACGACAGTTTCGTTTCCATGTACTTCAGTTTAATTTGGCCCGGGTTAGCAATATTTACCTTTTCTTTCTCGTCGATACTAGGAACTAACTAAATGAATGATTTTGTTTTCCATACCTCTTCTGTTTAATTCTACGTAGCATGCCGGTAGATGTTGTGTAACTTTCCTCTGGATTTTCAGCTTCAATTTGAAGGGATGAAGCTGTTTCTTGTCTAAAGTTAAAATATCAGTTCTTGAGGACAGTACTGGTAATTTGGTCATAGAATTTCACAGTACTTCTTTTCTGTGTTACATGGCATAAAAATTCAAAAATTCATATAGAGGTACGCTTCCTTCTTTTTGATTGAGTGTAGCTTAGTTTGCCATTCATTCATAATGCTTTTTGTGATCTGTACTACTTCGTCAGATGCTTCTGCTTGGTTTTTTCTTTTGTGCATCGGTAAACTCAACCAATTACAAAGCTGGCGTATTTCCAATCGTCATTCTTTTGTGTAAGCAAGTATGTATGCAGTATATTGTGAATAGGAAATATTCATTCGTTGAACTGTTACGAAATGTATTTTTTGGTGATGTGAACATGAACATCTGTGTCAGATGTACTTCTTCTCTCATTCATTTTCTGGATAAATATATATATCCTTATGTTAAAAGCACATTGTTTGCTTTTTCTTCTCGAAATCTAATGTTTACATCTCATTAGTTATCAGTTTCTCTTTGAAATTTTAATAGTCATCCAAAGATCTTTTCTATACCTTTTGATTGAAAGTGGTGTAGAATTATTAGAACTAGTTTTACAGCATTGGCAGTTGCTGTTGCAGCGATTGTCTCTTTATTTGGTCGAATAAAGATGGGGATTTAAGTCTTTTTGGATTCACACGGCAAAGCTAAAAACTAAGATGATAAAGTGTGGTAGCGGTGAACTTTGTGCATTCATTTTGTATTGACCTGAAGTGTTATCATGAAGCACTACAATTCCTCCGGTACATCGGTTGACTGTCGAACTTTCTTCAAATCGTTGGTGGAGGTGTACTATGGTAGTGGATTGTTTGAAAAATTGAGCACCTTATTGTGACGTGGGACTACTCTTCCTTCTTTTTGCTTTTTAGATCAATCTGAACTACATTTATAACTGTTAAGATAAATGGCTCTGGACTTTGGGATATTGTCTAAGGTGCGGGCGGCTCGTCATGGATTGCTCAGGTAATTTATAGAAGAGAATTATTGATATCTCGTAATGTTGTGGTGTATATCTTCGTGGTCTGAGAGCAAGACGCAAGAGAGATAGCGGAATTTGTTGACAATATATCTGTCGAACTTTTCATTCATTGATAATGCTGACGATATTGCACATTTGAAGGTTATCACATGCTGATGTTGATACTCCGGTGTTTATGCCGGTTGGCACACAAGGAACCATGAAAGGTTTATTACCTGAGCAGCTGTCAGGCTTAGGATTTCGTTTAATGCTATGTAATACATATCATATGGGTCATAGGCCTGGCCACAAAATTGTTCGCAAAGCCGGTGGTCTTCATTCTTTTATCAATTGGCCATACTCGATTCTGACAGATTCCGGAGGCTTTCAGGTATATTTTTGAATTAGTCGAAATTTGAGATCGTACAGTGATCCAATTATGTGAACCGTATTATACAGTTTACATCCTCGTTAATTATACGACTTTTTAGATGGTTTCATTGAATGATCTGATGAATGTGGATGAGAAAGGAGTTAATTTCAAAAGTCCGCATACTGGTGAGAAGACGATTTTGAGTCCTGAAGCAAGCATACACATTCAGGTAAAAAGTTAGGAAGTTCAATTTTTATTGTCACTTCTAGTTTTCGAAAATTTTTAGCTTCAGTCATTTTATCTAAATTGATTTCGTCATTTATTTATATGTTTGTTCTATTTCACTCTACTTTTCTCATTGTTCGTAAAGCTCGAGAAATGCATATCTGAGCGACTTAACAAATTACTTTAAATTTGATTCTTTTGAATTTGTCGCAGGAAGATTTGGGTGCTGATATTGTCATGCAGCTAGATCATGTGATACACGTGCTTTGTGAGGGACCTGTTATTGAAGAAGCAATGGAACGATCTATAAGATTTGTGCTTTATTATTTTTCATTAAACAAATCCATAACGGTTTAAAAAATGGGTAAATTTTGAGGTAAAGTTATTTTTACTATATTCATTCTGTCATTTTCAGATGGTTGAAACGTTGTCGTGATGCGCATACGAGGAAAGATCAAGCCTTGTTTCCTATCATACAGGGTGGATTAGATTTTTCTCTACGTAAAAAATGCGTTAAAGCTATGGTAGAGCAAGCGGAAACAGGTATTGCAATTGGCGGCCTAAGCGGTGGTAAATTTTTACTTCTTTTTTCTTTCATGAAACTTTTTATACACCATTTTTCTATGCGTTTAAAACTGTTTGATGGAGAATGATATATTTGATAGATGCTAGAAAAAACATCGTTTCTTATCTTGTAAAGTAACGGAAGTGTGTTTTGTTATTTTATTAGTCAACAATTCCAGTTTTAGTTTAATCTTTCAAAATGTTATGAGCGTCTATAAAAATGTCTAATGCGCTTTTAAATTTATAACATTTCCTTAGTTTTTATTTTAATAATATTGGTTAAAATGTTTTCATTTCAACATATAGGCGAAGATAAAAACTTATTTTGGAGAATTGTTGCATGCTGTTGTGATAATTTGCCGGAGCATCTACCGCGATATGTGATGGGTGTTGGCTGGCCAATTGATTTGGTGATTTGTTCATTGTTGGGTGCCGATATGTTTGATTGCGTTTATCCGACGCGTACTGCAAGGTTTTCAATTCATTACGTTTATCGCGAAGTTCACAGTTAAAAACCTTTTTCAAACTTGGAAATTTACAATGAAACATTGAAATATGATTTTGAAGATTTGGAACTGCGCTTGTGCGACATGGAGGTACGCTGCATCTCAATCACAGTAAATTCAAAAATGATTTTCGACCAATTGATGATAGTTGTCTGTGCAATTCTTGCCAAAATTATACACGAGCCTATATTCATTCCATACTAAACCAGGTATATTTTGCTCCATATATCCCAAGTTTTCAAAATTTTACTTTTTTGCTAAGGGGAAGAAAGAGCGAGACAGCGATAACATAACACTGTTGGTGTGTTAGAAACAAAGTTTTTACAGGAAACTGTTGCATGTCATATTATCTCGGTGCATAACCTGCACCACCATGTACATCTCATGAAACGGTTGCGCACTGCAATTGACACAAATACAGTACAGGAATTTTTGGAAGAATTTTTGTTGGAACAATTTCCGGATGGTAACATACCACAGTGGGTTCGTGAGGCAGTTGCGTATATGCGTTACGAAATTTAACAATATCTACCATTGTTACTTGTTGTTCTTTTTTTTAAAACTTCCTACAGTTAATACGATATGTTTATTTTCACAAACTCCTAAGTTACGCAATACCGGCTATCGGAATTTGGGATTACATTTTAATATGTAAACCATTAATTTCCATTGGCATTTCATGGCGAAAAACCAAGAGAAATATAAAATGTTATAGTTGAGTGGAAAGTTGATAAAATCGTATGTTATGTAAAATATTAGCCATTGCTTATATTCAATAAAGCAACATATGTAAATTTTGAACTGCTAGCATATTGATTAACTAGAAAAGTACAAGGCTGTCATTCAAGATGCCGCTTTTATTTACCAATATATTTAAACAAATATATTGCCGCCCACATGTGTAGAACATGTTAGGAGTAAGATATGGGTAAAACAGCATAGTTCTAATTTCGCTCTTCCAAATTAACATCATCGGTGAGAGACTTCTATTGCAATCGAAATGCAGCTTTGACATGATAGTAATAATTTATTTATTTTTCCTTTTTTGGATATGTTTTGGCTTTCCTCATTTGTGTATAAGAGATTTATCTGCTTGGGTTATTACTGTTCCGATTCGTCTAGAATTGCATCCTCCGCTGCATCAGATTCCTGAAACATCAACCTTTTTTTTGATATATAGCATGAATTACCTCTCACGTACTTTTTATTTGTTGTGTTTCTGTTGCATCTTTTGTTGAAACCTTAAGATTTTTAGGAAAACATTTGAAACTACTCAAACTAGCAAGACTGCAACAAAATTTCGACTTTTATGGAGAAGTTTGTGAAAAAAAAATTGAAGCAGTTTGCTTTAGCTTACTATACTACGTAAACCGTTAATGATAGCTTTCTTTTTAGAGATCTGATATCAAACATAGTCAATGTACCTGCAAGTTTGTGCTTTGCATACTACTTTTATTATCTGGACTAAAGTTATAACTTCATTCCTACTGTTTACCTACTTTACCTAAATTTGCTGTTAGCACAAAGCTACTCGTAAAATAATGGAAATTTTAACTCTTCTGCCTTCGGTTCTTCTCGTATTAGAGCAAAGTTCACAATCCTCGCTGATGTTTGACTGTCATTTGTAACGTTCGTTTGTTTGGACGTCGATAGATAGCCGTCCGCTGCCACATAAATTTCGTAATGTCCTGGTGTAAGTAAACGGAAATACTCACCAGTTTCCCCTGCAAAATGGCTGGTCATTTGATTAAACAAAAATAAAATTGAAATTTATTCGTACAGACAAAAATCATCTATCTTAAATCAGTTGAACTTTTGCACTGCAGTATCTCGATTTGAAATTTAAGGTCGCCAAATGAATTTCGATAAAAACCATAAATGTTAATATCAGATTTATGCAATGTAAATTAGTCCAAGCTTTTATTCGAAACATACATGACGTGACAGGATGCTTGATTGGTGTGATTTCGGTGCTATTCTTGATCCAAATAACAGCTTCTGCTATTGGTTCTCCGGTAATTTTATCCGTTACGATACCTTTGATTCCAATATGAACCTACAACAGTTCTTGCTAAAAGTTCTGCTTCAGAAAGCAAGCTTTTTCTACTATTTTCAAGACTTATTATAAGTGTGTAAATGAAAATTGTTACGAATCAGTCGATGTAGCTTATTAATTAGTACCGTTCAAAATTTAATTTAGTTCAATTGTAACTAAAAAAAATTTTTTTTCCAATAAAAAATCGCATGTTTTTAGATTTTTAGGGAACGTAGCAAAAATTTTCTTTAACTTTAATCAACGATGAAATTTTGCACACAAACCTTACGAATGAAATCAATTAGTGCTTCTTTATTGTCTTCCCAAAGATTTGGCAACAATGAGCTCTCCGGAAATTTCTCACATGATAATTCTAGTGTTATTTCAAATGCGTTTGTCGCCAAATAATTGAAATCTTGCATGCCACCGGAAACGGAGTACCATTTCGCACCATTTGTTATTCCACCTAAATACATATATGTGCACATTCCTGAATTAATTATGAATTTATTTGATTAATTTTTCCAATATTGCAAAAATGGGAAATTTAATGTTGTCGCTGTTGAACCTTGCTGTGTGAATGCATCGATAACAGTTCCATCACATGGTGGATGATCATTTTTTGCCATATGTGCATGCTTGCTTGCATAGCTTTGAGCAAGATATCTGTAAATTTAATTAAATTTAAAATAAACTTTAAAATTTTTACTAATTTAAAACTATGAAAGATTCGTTCTCATTCATTATTTTGGCAATAAGCGAAAAGAAATGACTTTAAATGCATTATTCTAAATTTTCGAATCACTATAAATTTCTACTACTTGAACAGTTGGAATGTGCTCACCGAAATGTTTGATCATCAGGACTCATCGAATATTCATTACTATTTGGAGTTCGAGCGGAATCAAACGGATAATTTGCTACTAAATCGCCTTCATGTATATTGGCTGATAGGACAAACGGTAAAGAAAGGATCCATTGGCCAACAGCTACCACTTCTGGTTGATACTTAAAATTATGCGAAAAATTAGAATTTAAAAATTTATAACATTACACTCACAATTATTCCTCTAATAAACCACTCGCTGAGAAAACAAGTGAAAAATAAGCTTGAAATTGGAAAAATACATACGTTTTTCACTTCATTACCGAACAGCTCCAGAAGATGGTCAAAGCGAGGTATGTTATGTCGTTCCAAGTAGTAGTAGAAACCATCAAGATCCGGAAAATTTCGATTTAAATCAATACCATTCGCATTGGACCGACCGGTAAACCAATCCCGCGCACTACTGCCCTAAAAATATACTTCGCTAAAAGTTATCTACTAATATTCCCATCAGCGCTGTACATTTTTTTTATCGGAAACTTTAAAACAGCATTTCAGATGATTTGGAAAAGCAAAAATCATCAAGTCAAATTTTCCATTACCCTTTTTCTTCTTAAAAAAAAGACCCAACCCTTGCACTGCTATCAAAAACTATTTTCATATGCATGTGTAATTAATTAAAATTTGCAAAATTTTGAAGTTTCAATTTTGAGTTTGCATGTTTCATTCCTCAACAATTAAAAATGATCATACACCATAGTCAGTCATCGAATTATGCATCAGTTGTCAATCCGTTAATCTTCATTTAGGTGATTTTCCCATATTAAATCAAATGAAACCGCAAGCTTCACCGCCACTGGTGTGCACTTTTGTTAATTTCATTTCTAATTGATGAAACTCATTGAAATGGATGCGTGAAGAAGTGAGAAAATCATATTACAATTGAAAGTGCACGCTCAAATCCATCCGGATTCATTGACGGCAAGAGATGAATGGATGTGGAATTGATCAGTTCAATGATTTCGTTATTTTTTGCCAAAATTTCGTCACAGAAGAATGCTGCAAGTCGTAAAAGAAGTTCTCGTCCAATAGGTTCATTCCCATGCATATTGCCAACATATTTCATTTCCGGTTTTACTGAAAAATATTGATCAGTTAGTTCAATAATTCCCAAATATTTGCATGGAAGAATTCCGAATGAAGTGACCATGAGTTTCTCCAGGATATTTCCATGATTGAAGTGTATAAAATGCGTAGTAAATTATGGATGAAAAAAAAAATCGTTATTTTTTTTTTTGAAATAAAAGAGAAATTATTTTCATTAAATTAAAAAATTTTTTTCTGCTACACAACAAACTCCAATATCAACCAGTACACTGTAAGGTATTGTAAAATGATGAAAAATAAAACAGTTAACATACGCATTTGATGTTGACCAGGTGTTGTCGAGAAGTGAATGACAAGCAGATCACGTCCCTCAACACTTTTACCAATGGAATAAATGGTGGTGTGATCCGGACAACGCTTATGAATATTTGTGAGGATAATTTCCAGTTCATTATAGCTATGATAATTAGCCCATTGATCATCAATGGTACCCCATACTTTCACTTTCAGGATTGATGATATCACAAATGCAAGTGTGAGAGAGCAATAACGGTGGGATACCATGAGGACGAGGATGATGATAGGTTGGAAGAGGTGAGGAGAAAGTAGTGCACAAGGCTAACACGCTTCAAATGTAGCCAATGAAATGCGCAGCACTGAATTATCCCTTTGTTTCACTGCACTCGGCATCGCTCCTACTTCACAATGTTTCCTGGATGAGTTTGAGTTTTCAGGCTCAAAACTCCATCCCTCATCCCACACACACTTCAACGTCATCCATCATCCCTCATCGCTTTCCATTCATCCCTCTTAATTAACTGATAGATTTGCTCGTGCGCGTACAAATCGATTAGCGCCATCGTCCCCTTCTGCGTCATCTTTCCATATCTGTCTGTCTCTGTGTGTGTGTGTGTGTGTGTGTGTGTGTGTGTGTGCGTGTGTGTGTGCGTGTGCTTATTATCATTCATGCTTTATGTCACCAATTTCATGTGGCATAAAAATAACGAAAAGATGACGTATGCATGGAAAAAAAAAAAGATCATCTGTTTATAATGAAAGATTGCAAAGCTAACCCATTCTCCTCCAATCTTCAGTGATGTGTTATTTATTATTTAAAGCTTAATTTAAATTACACGATTATCATTAGCATTATTACTATTGTTATTATTATCATCATCATCATTGTTATTATCATTACTCTTATTTCTCCTATTATTATTACTAGTATTATTCTTAGTTATCACTAAGTTGACTTCATTCAGTTTGCTAAGTTACAGTGTAAATGCACATAGAAATCGTAATTGAAATTGGCAAAATAAACAATGAATTGAAGTATGATTGTTGAATTGATCATCACTGATACAGTATGCTAATACAGTATGCTATCAGAAATCATAGCAATTGCTTCCCTCAAATAGTTATACACACTTAGATTTCTCAATTATTTTTTTACAAAAAAAAAAAAGAAAATCCTATTTTCTTTCTCGAATTTTTTAACAATTAATTTTTTTCCTATTACAAATAAAGAATCCATGTTTGTTACAATTCAATTTTCATCTGAAAATTTCAAAAAATTAATTAAATAATTGAGTGGAAAAGAGGAAGAATGGAGTAAGCAAAAAAAGAAAAACGAAAAATTCAATTGCTAACGCAATCAGTCATCAATCTCTCATCAAATTGATAAGCATCCCAATGTTGCAAAATTTCCAACAGTAAGGATGATAATTTCTGGAAGCGAAAAGAAAACCGATAATTGAAATGACAAGTGAATTTTACGCCATTTTTACACTCTCTTCCTCCAATCGTTGTACATTTTGAATGTTTTTCTTTTGTTTGAAAATAATATTAGTTAAATTATGAATAATGATTTGTTTAATATCTTAAGAAGTATTTTTTTAAGTTCCATTAAGTGAGTAATCCTTTTTATCTTTCTTTCTTTCCATTTTTACCATCCAAAAATTGTTAAGAATTTCTTTATTAATTAAAACAATTAAAAAATATCGAATAGTTAATTCCACAATATTTTCCTTTTAACTTTCATCGACTAATAATTTGTTTTCCAAATTAGAAATGGAAATTTTTGCTCAAGTAACTACTCAATGAATATATGATATAAAAATCGAAATTTTTAAAATCAAAATTGAAAAATAAAACCAGCTTCTTTAGCAATTTTTGCAAGGAAAGAATTTCTTGCTACCATAAAAAAAACTACCGCTAAATATAAACGTTTGTTAGCGTAATTTTACGATTAGGAAACTAAAAAAATAAATTAAATTGTGATTTGAATTGTCAGTTCACATTCGAGAGTGTGCTGTGGAATGAGATGATTTCAAAATCATTCTACTGTTTTATTCGTTTTCTCGTTTTTTTTTTTAAATTCTCAATTTCATATATAGTCAGCAAAAAATTGCCCTTTGGAAATGCTTTTGTTTTTTTTTTTTGTAAATTTATAATTTATTCCCTTTCAATAAATAATTGTATTCCCCACTGAGCCATTGATAATTGTTAATTTAAGCATAAATTTGAAAAAAAGTTAAAATGTAAGTGAAATTTTTAGACAATTTTTTAAAGCACAAATATGATGCTGCAGTACTTACATTGGTTTCGTCGTTTATGTTCGCATTCCCCAAAGGATTTCATAAAATTATGCTAAATTAAATTAAGAGTTTTTTTTTTGACATTTGACAGCAGATAGTCAATCCTCTGTTTGATATGAATTTGTTGCTGTTTGACATTTCTTTTTCTCATTTCTTCCTTCTACAGTCAGCAAGCAGAAGAAAACTTTGGAATTAGGAAGGTTTCGATGGTCGAGCAAAAAATGATTTTATTTTTTCTCCTGAATTTGTTGAATAATTAAGATATAGCAAATGAATAAGTACTTCCTCTACTCTCAAAATAAGGAATACTTATTAAAAATTAATTAATTATCAATTGATTTTTAGGAAATAACCAAATTCAACCAGCCTGTTGGTTCAGGACGAATTACTTTAGCGATGTCAAGAAGGAAAAAAAAGGGAGCAAGAAGAGAGCAATTATTCCTGAAATATGAAATGTTATAATGAGGCTTTCTACTTCAAAATATATTTGCGATGAATTAAATTTCAAAACTTAATTCACCATTTCAAATCAATATATGTTTTCGTGCTTTCTTTATCGAATGCATTTCTGAAAAATTGTAACCAAAAGAAAATTTCACCCAAAAATTGAAGTTTTTTTTTAATAATTCACTTTCCTTTAGTTACAAAAAATTCAAACGTTATATATCATTGTTATTTGCCTAATAAAACATACCAAACTAATTTAATAGCTAATTTTAATAAAAAAAATGCATTCATTTAAAGTTAAATACAATATTTCCCATGATATTATTAAATTAAGGCCATTTTGATTCATTTCTATTGATGATTTTGCTTTGTTTGGGTCAATTCCGTTCCATCGCCTTTTGATAAAAGTTTATTGTAATTGTTGCAACTAAATGTTTCAAAACAAATTAAACTAAAAACAAATTTAATTATGGAATGCAAAGATTTGACAATAAAATTGAAAAAAAAAGAAAAATTAAATTAATCAAGTAGGCAAATATGGTATATCGCTGACTAGAAGAAACGTAATTCAAACGTAAACTACTACAGCTATAACTAGTGAGCGAATAAGCGTGAAGTGCATACAGCGCAATTAGCGATCGGTGAAATTCATTCATTTTTAAATTTCAAACGATGATGAGGTAAGAAAATGAACACATTTATCTTTACAGACAGAAAAGGCCTACTGTAGATGTCCGAACAGCATAAATGGCATATGTAAGATTTAATCAATGCTGAATAGCAATTAGAAATCAATAGAATGAACGGAGTAAGTTAAATAAAGAATGTGAAATGAAGGAGAAACAAACAGAAGAAAAAATTTATTCTTTTAAGAAAAAGAAAGAATAAACGATGAACACTTCATATTTTATAATTTATTTTAAAAAAATTTTTGAATTATATTTGTGCCACTAGCAGCTATACACGACAACCGTAGCGTAGATTAATAAATAAGCATGAATTACTAATTTAATGATTTCAAAATTGTTAACTTTTGCATGGGATAGAAATTTTTATTGGATGGAAAAAAGTTAGCTATGATTTCACTTAAAATATTTCCAGTATTTCAGTATGAACAGTTATGATCAGCCATTTCGTATCTGAAGCCACTTTTCACAATGCATCATTTGAAGTGTTACAAAAATTATTTATAATTTTGAAGCTAACAATATATGGCACACAAAGCAATTATGCAAACCAACAACAGGAAAGTTCGTTTATTTGTTTTTTTTTTGTTTTTTTTTGAGAAAAAAAAAGGGGACGAAGGAGCAATCGAATTGGTAAAAAGATTAATAGTCGAGTTAACAAAAAAATTGTTGTTATCATCAACAATACTATTGTCTGAAATTAATGTTAAAATCATTGTCACCAGTATCATTCATTCCTTGTTTGCTTATTTATTATTAGCTGTTATCATCATAATTATCACTACAACCATCTATCACTATCACTATTACCATTAGTAACGGTGTTAAAATTATGAAAATGAAATGAGTAAAGACAACCGGAAGACGAAATAGGAGGAAAATAGGGATTGAAATTTTGGCAAACGTTAAAAAAATTAATCTTTATGCCATTATTGCTATTGTTACTAATCAAATCTCTGTTTAAATTGTTTTTGAGTATTAAAATTTGCAAGAAAAAAAAAGAAGTTGACGCGAGCCAGTGATAAATTACATCATCTTTCGTTACATTTCTTAGAAAATGTATTATTTAAGTTAAAAATTTAATTATTTTTTTGGAAGTCAAAAAAAGGATGAAATAACGTGTAAATAATAATTAGGGTATCGTAAATTTACAATTTTAACAAGTAAAATTAAACTTTCCCGGAAGGTACAAAATTATTTGTTAAGAAAATTCATTGTAAAATATTAGAAGATGTAATTAATTGATTTAATATAAATTAAATTAAAATATACAAAACAAGAATATTTTCAGAAGTGAAAAAGGAGCAGTTCTTTTTTCGTTTATAAATCATTTATGTTTTTCTGATTCATTCCAAAAAAAAAATGCTAAAGCTTCCTCTCTTCTTTTTTCATATCATAAAAGTTCTATGGTAGTTCGCATTTGAACATTTTTCTAGAAATTTTCAACGTACTTTTAATTATTTTTAATGATTTAAAAATAATTTAATACTAATTATTTTTAATGATTTAAAAATAATTTAATACAATGTACAGATAAAGACAATGGAAATTCCCAAATCGTTTAGAAGATACGATGACAAGATGTTCTGATAAGGTGAAAATATATGCATATGATTGTAGACTTTACAAATTTATAATCGAATAATGAAATCTGTACCTAATTATTTGCCCTCATAATTGTTCAAAGACAGGTGGAGGGGGTAGTGGACCAAGAATTGTCACACTGTTTGTATTAGAATTAAGTTCCACTTCTTGTTGCTGCTCTTGCTGCTGTTGTTGTTGCTGTTGTCGTGGTTGTTGTTGTTGTTGCTGTTGTCGCGGTTGTTGTTGTTGTTGTTGCTGTTGTCTTGGTTGTTGTTGTTGTTGTTGCTGTTGTTGTTGTTGTTGTTGTTGTTGTTGCTGTTGTTGTTGTTGTTGTTGTTGTTGTTGTTGTTGATCTTGTTGCTCTTCTTCTTGTCTGTAACGATCATGACCACGACGACGGGCATTCATGAAAAAATTCGCAACCGTTGCAGGATCCAATTGTAGTTGTTGCGATATTGTTAGCTGCATTTCCCGTGACGGCCGTTTGGTTTCCTTGAATATTGCCTGCAAAAGGGGTTTTCTCTTTTCGGATAAATTACTTCACACCACGTAGTGTAAAAATTTCATAACAGCGTGCGGTTAAATTTTATTCTTTTTCAAACATATTTCGAGCAATGTTTGGGTCATTTGTTAGTTTGTGATGAAATTAATTGTTAACTGCAAAAAAAATTTTCATCCATTAATATCTCATAAATTGGGCGAATTATAAATTATTACAATAAAAATGTGGTGCAAATGCCGTCATAATGCTGTGAAAGTAGTGTGACAACCGAGACAGAAAGAAAGAGAGAGAGAGAGAGAGAGAGAGCGACAGAAAGGGAGTGAATTGTTGCAGAGAATGCTAACGAAATACTACTTCATTCCTTTTCCAAATTGCTGCCGTATGACCTCATTCTTCTAGGTTACGTAACCTCACTTTCTCAAAATAAGAAAGAAATGAAAAAGAAAGAAACAAAACTGAAAATGGAAGTTTTTTTTTTTTTTGCCCAAGTTAGGAAGGATGTATATCCTAAGCCAGAATGCCATCAAGGCTAACATACCACCGTCCTGCTTGTAATGTATCCGGAGGACTGGTCCTGTGATGACTTTTCCTTCTTCGCTACTGATAACTGACAACTGATTGCTTCCGTGAAACGAAGGAAGCGGATACGCACGTAACTGATTAATTATTGAAATATTGATAGAAATAATGGAAAGAGTGGAGCGTATTGGTATTAAATTTGCAGTAAACTTCAAGAATAGGAAATTAAATCTAAATTATGTGGCAAACCGAACGAATGGTACGTGCCTTTTTTACCTTCTAACTTGATGAAGTGGTCGAGGCTACACTCTCGTAAGAACTTTTGATAGTTTTAGGTTAAAATATTTAAATGAATACATAAAATAAGTACATAAATGAAAGTACGTAAACGTATACATTTTTGTAAGTAAATAAATATATGCATACATATACATATATACACATATATAAAGAAAATGTTACATTCACTATGGATTATTTTATATAAATTAATCTCACAAACTTTTGCCAAAATTTGTAATTTTCATAAATGCTGTCTGTTTATAAATTTTGCAATCTTTTTCGATGTTTTTCTCTTTTTTCAAATATCAATTAGCACCTGCAACTGGCCCACCTGCAATGTACGTCTTTGGATATCGGTGAACACTAAGCGTGGTTTTTTAGGTGTTGCCGATTGTGAAGCACCGTTAATTTGTTGTTCATCTTTCCGTTTACACGCTAAATTCAATCAAATTCATTATTGACGCTAAAAACGGAAATTGCACGAATAAATTATAAAATAATTTTTTTTTAAATTTAAACAACTTATTTACTGATCAGTGGGTTATATGTGGAATTTTTCTATATTATTTAGATGTAGAAAAAGGTACTTTTAAACTTTCCTCAAAAAATAAAAAAGAAAAACGGAAACAGAGAGAGAGAGAGAGAGAGAGGGAAAGAGGGCGAGTACATACACATATATTTTATATCAGTCCCTTTGAATCACAGTTAAGTACTTAATTTTTAGAAATGTAGGTCCAATGTATATCATAATTAGTAGTCCATGAAAACATTAAAAGCACCGAACATCAATTGACAGTGCCCTCCTACAAACATATTTACAGTAATGCTTATTAATTCACAGTGGGAAGAGTGACCTTTCGGCGTCGATAATTGCCATCAAGCACAGGTCAGATGTCAGTCACGAGATTAAGGACATCATTACTAATGCTTCTAAGACAAGTTTAGCTTAAATGAGAATATGCGTTTTGTTACAATGCTATTCATGTTTACACGCATATTACGTGTAACCTTTGACATCCATCACAAATTTAGGTAGGGTCACGTATGTGAAGATGGTTAGTCCTAATGTTTATATTTTTTCAAAAATTCTTATATCAAAATATCTACAATCAATTTTGTGTCGTTTTCCAGAGATTAACTGTTCTTCCATTTCATGGAAATCAATGAGGCTATTTAATTGTTGTTAAGTTGCTAGAAATTCAATTTTAATGAATCATTGAAAAATCGGCTTAAGGCAATGGCGCAAAAGTGGACATCTGGAACGGATGATGCATTATTAATGAATGTCAAATATATATGTATGCATGTGCGTGTGCGTGTGCGTATGTGATGCATGCGGGTGTGTGTGTGTGTGCATATGGGTGTGTGTGTGTGTGTGTGTGCACATAGATGCATATGTTCGGTCATGTTATATGGCCTATGCACATTGTCCATGTGAATACAGGTAGGTGACTACCTCTAATGGTGTATGGTAGTACACGAGGATATACTGATGACCTTGATCTAATTATCTGATTACCGCTTGCTTGATCTACCTACTGTAACATTAGCAATATCATCATCATTATTATCATCCACCACCATCATCAATTATCTGTTCAGATTTGGAAACACTGCGAAAATTTATAAAATACATTTAATAATAATTGTACGGAAAAATTCGATATTTTTTTGTACTGTTTTTTCTCTCTCTCTCTCTCTCTCTCTCTCTCTCTCTCTCTCTCTCTCTCTCTCTCTCTCTCTCTCTCTCTCTCTCTCTCTCTCTCTTTCTCCATCCTTCTCTTTATTATATTTGTTAACAAAGAAGATTTTTAATTTATCGTTTTTTTTTTTTAGTAGAAGTTTGCTAAATAACTGATTAATATCAATAATGTTAGCTGTTAATTATTTTAGTTATGGAATAAAAATGGAACTGCGGAAAGCTAACTAATAAAATGAAAAACATTTAAATAATAAATCAGTCAAAAGTTTACACTTTTAAATTAAGCGGACAAAGATTGTTCAATAGCCTGGAACTGTTACGTAAGGAATGACAGTACTATAATACAGAAGTGTTGCTATATCGGTGATAATAATGACGTTGATAATTTTTATTTATCACACTTCTTACAATACGAATTATTGATCAACCTTTGTGTGAAAATTATACAACAAATAAACAAACTATCAATAAAGTGCACGTAAATTATTACAAGAACTAATTTAGCAAAATTTCATCCTTGGAATATTAAAAAAATTTCAAATATTATGCAAACTCTTTTGTAACTTGCAAAAAAAAATCAGATGATTAATGATGAACGATTGTGAACTAAAAATTAGAATTACCAAGCTACAAATTGCATTCAAAAAAAATGATATAAAAAATAGATCGGCTAAAGATTAACTTTGTTATTATTCGAATTGCTGATCAAAAATTACTATCGAAGTGATAGCCGTTATTCCTAAATTCGAGAAAAAACTCGTTTTACGTATACTTAACAGAATTAACCATTTCATATAATTGTAGTAAAATTCTAGTCTTCTGATTGCTCCGGGTTATTGTGCTTAAATTGTTCTGTGGAAAAAAAAGAAGATAAAGAAAAAATAAATAAATTCACTAGAGCATTATAAGTAAGATAATATAATAGTGTATGAATCGATTTTGCAATTAACGAATGATAAATTATTAATTATAATATTTGAAATATCTTTTCAAATGGATCCATTCGTTCACTTCTTTTTTTAAGTAACAATTAATATTTTTCAATCAGCTTTTCTAAATTATAAAAACTGTTGAAAACATTTTATTAGTTATGCCGTAAAAATTTTTTTTTATTCCATTAAGAGTGCTAGTAAGAAGGAAACGGACAAAATGAAAGAGGATTGTGGGTGGAGGATAAAAAAATAAACAAAAATGTGGACAAAGGTCAAAAAACAATTAAACCCCTGAGGTAAGTGGAATCCCGCAGATAAAAAAGGGTTTAATGAAAAAGGAAAAAAAAACCACCATCTGTGGGTACAGTAAGTAGCAGCTGCAACATCATCATTAATTTAAACTCATGTCCACTCCTCATTGCCCATCCGGTCCAATGTTCACTGACTCATTCTTCATTCATCCTAGTCGTAACACATGCAGTGGCAATCATCATCATCATCATCATCATCATCATCATCATCATCATCATCATCATCATCATCATCATCATCATCATCATCATCATCATCATCATCATCATCATCATCATCATCATCACCATCATCATCATCAACGTCATCATTGTTATAATCATCATCATCATCATCATCATCATCATCCTCTCACCATCAAGGACATATGTCATTCACACAATAATGTATTTCATTCTTCCTTCACAATATCATACAAATCAATTCATTTTATAATAATTTTCACTTTATTAACAAAAGTTTTGTTATTTGTACTAAAATTTCCAATCTCTCTCTCTCTCTCTCCCTCCCTCTCATTCTCTTTTCCATCCTTCTCCTATCCTTTCCCTTCTTTATCTCATTTCTCACATTAAAAAAAATGCGACCAAAAATTTGTTTCCAAATACATACGAGAATTGATTGAAGATTGCAACATTTGGTAAAAAAAAAATTGAAACACAGTAATAAATGTCTGTTTAAAAAAAAAAACAATTATATTGGTAGTTGAAAACAATCGTATAAGTTATTTCATTGTAAAAAAAATTAATAAAATTCTTTTTCAAAAAAAACAATAAGCAACAAAAAAATTAATAATAATTTCGAATTATCAAACAAAAAGAGAGGAGAAAAAAAAAGTAGGAAGGAAAGAAAAAAATTACCAGCCAAGCGTAAGGCAGACATTCGTTGAAATTCCGGTTCCTGCAACCATTTCGCCATACGTCTGAACGTTTCACGCCCACTCTTAAGCTTTGACCACGGTTTCGGATTCCTTAGCAAATCCGAAAGTGTTCCCTGTGACCTAGAAGGAACTAATTGTTAAATTCAATACGTCAAGTCATCTCTTCACATTTAGCCAGAAAATAAACTTTTAGAATTGCATAGAAGAGAGCACTCAATGTAATTGATCGTTTTTTCTCTCTGAAAGATTACAAATTGTTTAAAATAATTAAAGGTATTCGTGAGCTGTATGAAGAAAGGGAACATTTTGAATGAAAAGCCACAAATGGCATTTTCCTGCGTCATCACTAAGCCTTCTGTCAATTTTCTTCGTTGCAGAAGTTGGTTTTTTTTTTTTTTTTTAAAAATCTAAAACAGCATTGTGATATTAAATTGAAAGAATGGTAGATAAACGGTATAACCTTCTTCCTCTATTACAACTGATTAACAGATCCTAAAATGAAGAGAACCAAAGTTAGATTATACTACAGGAGGGGGAAGAATCACATCCATACTTCTAGCCCAGTGAATTAAAAGGAAAAGGAATGATTCCATAATCAGTATGTACGTTAAACCAGATTTCACGTCAAACTAGTGTCGTCATTTGACGGATGATGATAGCTACCTCTGTAAATGAGTTCGAGTAATGATAATCATTGGTGGTGATATATCGCAAATGATTTCATTGATGATAAGAAGTGAAATTGGAAAGAAAATTAACTTCATAAGAAACCTGCATAAAACACGCTGTGCAAAAATTGCTTGAGGAATTGAATATCGTTTAAGTTCGGCGGAAATTCGTTGTGCAAGATCTTTTGTATTTAACTCATCCATATCACTACTACCGGAATCTGGTGATCCGGCATGCGATATTGTATCAGGTTGTTGAATTGGTGAGGAACCGTTCTGAAATTTTGTGAAATTTTGATTAAAATAATTAATACTCAACATTTATACTATTAACAATAAATGTTTTCAGCTCATTTGAAAAGATAAAAATTTTATTGCTCTAATGATATAAATACTACTCTTCAAGTCATCAGCGTTTCATAAAATTTTTTAAATTATCAACAAAGCCGGTTAATAACGTCAAAAAGGAAACAGAAAAGGAACCCTTTTGACGGTTTCCATTGCTTCTGCATTCAAGACATCGCTTGGACCATTAAACGTATTGTACGAAGTTGAGCTGATGAAATCCAGTTTTTCTTGTTTCGGTTCCAGAACACCGCTGTACGACGGTACGTACGGTGACTGAGAAGGTGAAAATGGTTCGGTCAGTTGATGGAGCTGCTGATGCAAGGTAACGGGTGTTGTATATTCATTCCTATCATTGTTGGAATCAGCCGATTGAGCGTCTTCCGTATCCGGTTCACTTTTCATATCATAAACATATTTGATGTTTACGTTATACGCAAATGAACCGAAATTCAATGAAGTTAACATGGAACTTGTTGGAGTTTGTTGGAAAAACAAGCTACCACTAGAACAAGCACCAGTAGCTGATTCACTTACTGCAGGACTTGCCGCGGAACGGTTAAATTTAACGGATGAATTGGTAACAGTTGAAATAGGTGGAAGTGGTTGAAGTGGTGTTAGCGTAGTATACTGGTTGAATGGTGTTGTTGTGCCAGCAGTTTGACTTTGAGGACTACTACGGCCATGAACCGGATAACTGTCATCGTGGATGTGATTCCGATAGTTATCCGGTTGTGACGGTGAAGAACTTGGTAGAGTGGCCGATAGCAACGGATCCGAGCTATTGCCGGTCATCGGTCTAGATGATTCCAGTCCTTCCATTTGCCCAAAGTATACGATGCACTGAGATGCGGCCGCTTCGTTTCTGGGCTTTCAACGTAAAGCAAAAAGCTGTGCAACAGAGACAGACACATACATGCACGCTCATATAGACACACACATACACGCACACACACACACACACACACACGCACATAGACAGATCCATAGAGAGGAGGGGACAGTAGAGGTGTGACATTTAAGGAAATCCCTGAAACTCCACCCTGCGAGAGGAAGAAAGCTTCTCTCATTCGGACAGACAGGAAAGGGAACAATCATGGAGAGAGTTAGCTAGCCATTAGGGAGTAATGGATTTAGGACTTTCATTACTCTCTCCCACTGAGGCTTAAGAGTTGGAAGAGGCGAAGGAAAGGACGGAAGGAAGGATGGAAGGAGGATGATAAGAGGTGGGGGGGGGGGGGGGAAGGGAGTGGAGGACGTTGCTAATCCAGGAAGGAGAAGAAGGACCGACCGACGACGACCATTCAGAGATGATGCCTGCTAGCATGCTAGCTAATTGCAGTAGCACTCTCGGGTGTCGCGCTGCTGCTACCACTGTTGTTGTGTTTGATTGCGCGCAGACTTGCCACCACTTGTCCCCCCTTTCCCTCTCCCCCGTCGCCCCCTCCTTATCCCTTACAACTTAAGGCCAGGATGAGGCACAGCTTGCTATCGCCCTTACAACTACTAACTCTTCCATATTGCGCTAATCCATGCTACACCAGCTGCTGCAACTGCTTTCCTTCCTTACTGCTACTATTGCTGCTGCTACAGTGCAGTTAACTCGTACAATTAAACAGTAGCCAAATGCAGCAAACAAATGTAATAGCATGCAAAAAAAAAATAATTCGTTACTTTTCTATTTTACAACTTAAATTAAAGTTTTATTTGGCGGGTTTTTTTTCGAAATTTTATTTGGCGGATTTTTCTGTCATCGTTCATTTCGATAAAGTGCCCCTTTTCTCGATCTCCGGATGAATGTTTAAAATGAATTCGCGGAAATTAGGGATTTGTGATAGTTCTAGCTTGTTGCTTTTTCCCTCTACCTCTGTCTCTCAGGTTTCATTTCATTACACTTTACATCACATCCTAATTGGAATACTTTAAAAAATGAAATGAAATATATGTGTTAAATTTTGGTAGGAAAATCATTCTCCGCCACATCCTACCTCATTTGCTATTTATTATTTGTCGATATTATCGGAAGATGTCTAGCCTACACGTGTATTTTGCCTCTTTTGTAATAAATAAAAATAATTTCAAGAATTTTTTAAATTAAAATAAAAAAATCATAATATTCTCTAATAATTTAGTGTGTCGCACATTTTATTTGATGAATATAGTCATTTCAGCGCACAGATTTACATCATTGTACACTATTTTATTTGAGCAAAAAATGAAAATACACCAAAATTCAACAAAAAAGGAGAAGAAAAAAAAAGGAAATTTTGTGAAAATAAAACTTTATTATTTGATAACATACAATTAGATAAAATTTGCCTATGTTTCTTTCCTTAGAGAAAAATTTATACAAATGCTTGTATCCCTAAATTATTCTTAGCATCATTTAAAGGTACAAAATGATTGAAATGGAAAAATGGATGAGTGAAGGGAGGAAGATGAGATAGAACGTAGAGGAAAGGTAGAGAGAGGGGAAAATTTTGGTAAAACTTACTGCTCAAGTTTTAATGATTTAATTTGATCGGTAAATGTAACAAGTTTCATTAGCACTGTCATAGATGGCAAATAATAGACGATTATCATTTGGCGATATTTTTTAAAAAAAAAAATTCAAATTTCAATCGCAATTCATTCAAATTTCACATACAATAAACAAATTATTCAATTTGCTTGCAATCAATGTTTGCTAATTTATGTTCTTTCTTTTCCCCCTCCTTTCCTGTAAAAAACGTATTGTGATGAAATTTCATCCTCTTCCTTGAATTTCAATTAAATCTATTAAAATTTAAAGTAAGCAAACATTAATGAAATATGATCATTTAGTCAAGCCTATTATTTGACGGTGTATACATATGCGCCTGAGCATGTCGTACCCTTTCCGCCATTTCTTTTTCCTCCTCACCAACGAACATCGTTTTCATATCATATTCATCATCATCTTCGTAATAATAACCTATTGGCCTGGAAGTAATGGATGAAATATTCGAGGATTATCAGAGACCTATAATTATTATAAGGTTGAAGTGCTCGTTACTTTTAGTTAAATTGCTAAATGATAATTGATGTAACGCGAAAAAAGTTAAAATTTAGCATAAAAATAAAAAGCGAATCCGCGTTCTCCTTATTCTTCATTTCGGCACCGATACGAACCTCGGTTGCTCGCTTGGAACCCGTCCATAGAGGAAATTGGTATGTGTATTTTCTTCAACTGGACATTTTTCCGGTTCGGATGAATCTTCAACTCGATTAAATCGATATGATATCATCCAAATGATGATAACAATGATGACGAGAATGGTTACCACACCACCAATGCCAGCTGTGATAAGAGCTATTTTTTGTGTTCGTGCTTGGAAGCGAACCTATAAAAAGCAAGCAATTTTATTCGAAATTTCGATATGATTAATAATAATAACAATGAAAGCAATGATAATGCATAATAAATACCAAATAACAGCAATAATAAATAATTAATAATGATAAATCGTTGTAACGAATGATAGTAATAATTAATGATAATAGTAACAACAATAATAAATATCCGAGATTTCCGAAATTTTTTCCTTTCTTTTAATCTCGCCCATAGAGAGTTTGAATAAATGACAGGTATGCTTGAAATGTTTTGGGATTTTGAAGGAAACAGAATTGTTTTTGCAAAAGTAGAATATCTTAATGATTTGCTTAGAATTTTCATTGCAACTTGTTTTTTTTTTTCAAAATTTTAATCTAACCTCACAACGATCGCCTGAAAAATTTTCCTTACAAATGCATTCCACATAACCGATTGGATTCTTTTTGCAAGTCCCATCATTAAGACAAAAGTTATTGCAAGCATCTAAAATAGCGTATTTTCTTCATTCTCGTTTGAACAATAAAAAATGCTAGCAATAATAATTACTATTAGTATTGTAGTAATTTTATTTAAAAATTTGATTTAACTCTACCATTACATTAATGTGCTTAAAATTTCTTCTCTCATTTCATTCATATTGTGATTTTAATCAATATCATCGGATAAAAATTGGAACTAAAATGTTGCCATAATTGGCATGCATTTATTAAAAGAATATGAAACTACAACCTTGGCAATGTGTTCCATTTCCTTTGTAGCCCGGTTTGCACTTGCACTGATAAGATGGAATATCATTATCATCTGGTAAATCAATGCAAACTGCATGCCATGAACAGTTATCCTCGCCAGTAATACATTGATTTGTTGAGTAGCACTGACTTGCTTGTGTTGCACCTAAATTAACCATTAAGTTAATCCCAAAATGCATTTTGAATTAACTTCTAATTTGTTAATTCAAATATTTTACAATTTACAATATGTATTTTCGAGTAGTAATTTAATTTAAAAATTTGATTTAACTATACCATTACATTAATGTGCTGAAAATTTCTCCTCTCATTTCATTCATAAAAATTTAGTGGATTTTTTCTTCGTTTTTTAAATACCTTGAGCAGCAGTGGTATGATCAGGAGGACAATGCTTGCAAGCAGTTTGAATTTCTTCATCCTGGAATGTTCCACGAGGACAGAATTGACATTGTTTGCTAAAACAGATGATGTAATTATTATTTGCGTAATTTTTGTTGCTCATAATTTCTGTACGATAATAATTTACTTTTGATATCTTCAAAAAACCATCGAAGTAAGTAAGGGATTTGTGAATAATTTCATTTTGTTCCCTTTGCAAAATTATTCCCTCCTTGAAAACAGTAGCACTGAATTAACACTTTTAATTGTCATAGAGTAACTGTTACAAAGTAAGAAATACTTACGTGGTGGTAACAAGAAATTGTCCAGCGAAACATTTCGGTGTATTGCATTGCATACGACGAACAGATGCAATTCCTTCGGTAGTAGTACCAGGTGGACAATCGACGCAACTTTTGTGAACACCACGTGTACGATAGGTTCCTTGTGGACATGACAGACATATACCAGATTGTGTTAAATGTTCACCATCTAAAATTTAAAATAATAAAAAAAATATTGTTAATGTTATTAAATTTTAACTTTAGTTTATCAAAAAAAAGAAATAAAAATTAAAATTCAATTTAAAAAAATTAAAATTTAATTGAAATTTCCCTTAAAAATTGACAATTACAAGCAACTACTATAAATTAAACCAAGGAATTGAAACGAAAAGAGAGGAAGGAGCAAGAGAAAGAGAGAGAGTGAGAGAGAGAAAATTTTGACCAAACTAAAAATCAAAAAAAAATACTTCGACATATTGGTCATTGCGTGGACATTCTTCAAAAAATGAAACTTCAATCAATAAATAGCAATTCCTTATTTATTTGAAATTTGAGCACGATAAATCAAAACAAAAGAAGCCTTTTGAATTTTTTATTTCTTCAATATACTTATTTTCAAAAAGAAAAAAAAGACTGCTTACCGGGACACTCATCACGACATTCATCTTCAGATATTGATGTTTCTTTTAATGTTGTTTTTCCAACGCCGCACGGTATGCAGTTGAAAGCTCCAGACACCGGTTGATAAAAACCAAATCCGCACGGTTCACATGCACCACTACTGATATTGAACATTGAACCAGCTTCACATGCATCTTCAAATTCTCACTTATTAATCAGTTTGCTTTTTTTGAACAAACAAGAAGCAATTAAAATTTGTTTGTCATTAATGAATCTTCTTGCTTACTTTGTTTATCCATTTATCTACTACATTACAAGTATAGCAGATAACTGTGCTATCGATTTTTTATTTGTTATTTGTTTTTTTTTTGCTGTCGAAATTTATCTATTTCTGTTAAATGTGTAATTGAAGCAAAATGAAATGTGTGATAACAGAAAATTTATAATTATCACTTCAAAATCAATTTAAATTACAGCTTATTATGCACTTTTACACTGATAATTATAATTGATTATTGATGAAAACAAAATCGCACATGTAAGCCATTATTTTAAAAAAAGGTCGATTTATTTTGTAACTTAAAATTTTAAATCATACTTTTACAATCTGATAAAAGTGATGAGCCAGGAGCAGGTGTAATAAATCCATGTGGACAAGGCAAGCAAGAGGTTTGTCCCGCATGAGGTTGATATTCATCAGTTGTGCACAATTTGCAAATGTGTGTTGTTAAATCATAGGATGAACCCGGTGCACATGGTACTATAAATTTGAAATTAATACAAAACTAAACTTTTTTAAAAATTACGACGAATTTTGAAATTTCTTGTCTTCTGATGAATTGTTGCTCATTCCAAGATGATACTTGCCAATTATCAGTACTTACCGCATAGATTACGGACGTTCACGCTTCCAACTTCACATATTTGTCGTTCTTTCAACTCAAAACTGTTCAAATCCGGTCGGCCGTTAGGAATTACCTGTATGAAGAAGTGATTTGAGGTAAATATGTTGCAATTTGTATTGCCTCAAAAGGAACACCTCAAGACGAAATAGCTGCTATGATGACTTAGTAGCATTGTTTGCTTACTTCATACACTAAACGACCGGATTCGTTTTTGCACCGGAAATATTAGGCATAATTTGATGAACGTGAAGCATTTAATCTGCAAAATTGCGTAATTTCTTTCCATCTCCACAAGACTCACCTGTTCCAAGCTAAATATATCTTCAAGTAGAATTTCATTCTCTAGAACATCAGACACTTTTGCGCGTTGTCCCGTTTTACGATTCTCCAAAAGATCGCTAAAATTTGACATAGATTTTGCAGTGAAATTCAATCAATTTGAAAAAATTTTAACATAGCAAACTCACTTAGTGATAGGTATGGAGACTTTCACGTTGAAAAAGTTTTGCGTCTCACGACGTAGCCGTAAAGTTGTAGCAATTGTCGTTGCGGCAGTTTCTTCATTTCCAGCAAAGCATTGCACCGATATGTTGAAAGTTGAATAATCACTTACGTTACTGAAAAATACTTTCAAACAGTTGGATAAATTTGTAAAATAACCCGAAGAAAAAATAATTATATTCCCAGACTATTTATGAAAATAAAACGAATTAAAATTGGAAATTTAAAATTAGCATACGAATATTAGAAACCTAGTCGAATAAATATTCCATTTGCTATTCAATAATTCAATTCGTTGAGAAAGCTTTTCAGCTAATGTATTTCGTCCTGCGGCATTGCATATTGATACGGTCGGATAATTTATGGATATTTCAGCAACTCGTACAGCAGCATGTGCTCTAAAAATGAGAATGTAAAAAGTTTGAAGTAATGTGCGGAACAAGAATATCTGATATTTTGTAACTTTTCAAATATTTCGAAAAACATGATTCAAGCGAAAGGAAGAGAGAGAGAGAAGGGTAAAGAGAGAGAAGGGAAGTAACACTTACTTGGTACACTGTGGGTAACGGAATACATAGGCATTCATAGGTCGCGGTCTCCACTGACCATCCGAAGCACAGGTGTAGAAAACAGCTGGTTCGGTGCTAAATTCATAACCACTGTCACATTCAATGGAACATGCCTTGTAGCGTAATTGTGGACCCCATGATTCACAAATTTGCACACCGTGCAATGGATCTTGCAATGTTGGACAGAATTCACGTGACACGTGAATCTAAAAACTCAATTATTAGCGCAATTTTTTTTTAAATTTTTTAACAACCAATGGTATTAACTTTTATATCCTAGAAAATTCCACCAAATAATTCATTCGTTTTATTAATGAACAGTTCAAAGTATGAATTAATTAATTAACCTTAAAGATGCATTGTGCCATTGAATGATTAGTTTTAGCAAGATAAACCACAAGATATTCACCCCATGTGAATACTTGGCCAGGTTTCAAATTTCGTTTAACATCTACATATCCATTCATTGAGGTAAATGTTGGTTCTTGCCATGTGATATTCACCTATAATTTCAGGTTTTTTCACGAAATACAACAACAATAAGATGAAATTATTTTAAAAAAATTTAAAAATGTTATCCAAAATTTAAATGAAATTTCAACAGTTCATGATGTAGCAAGAGTGGTAACAACCTCTTTCTGAGTTGAAACAACAAAAATGTCGGACGGACAGCCGAGAACTTCAATTTTCTGGGCAGGTTGACGTCCGTGCTCTCGTCCACAAGTGCTTTTCACTACTTTTTCAACTTTTCCGGAAAGTCGAGTGTAGCCGGCAAAACGCAAGATCAGATCATCATAGATAACCTATAGAAGTGTGCAAAAAATTAATGGTAGAAATTATCACCATTGTGTGCGGTGTTGTTAACAAAATTATCAATCTACCATTGAATGAATTATCATTAGGAAAAAGTTTCCTAATAAAATTCAACCTAAATCACAGAATTTACCTGTTGCTGTTGACACTGATGAACAATGGAGGGAATTTCAGCTTCGAAATCAACAACACGCTTCCAAATGTTCACTCGTGTTATCGAACCAACAAATTTTGGCTCATTTGAAAATTCATTTATTGGCTCACCAAGTGATATCCATGCACTGATAATTATTCATCATCATTATCTTGCAAGTCATACTAGCATTCATACTCTTTGAATGTCTTATTATTATTATTATTATCATTATTAGTTATTGTCAATTAATTATCAATGACATCCTAATTTTTTTCTGCAAAACTATAATTTATTACTAAGTGTTTCCGTATTAGAAATGAATAATTTTGTTGGATAATAAGATTGCAACAAACTTAATGTCTAAAGTTTTGCCAGCGCCATAGCCAACATCAGCGTAAATTCGAACGGCGTTCCAAATCAACGAGTAGGAGCCGTCTGTTGACTGCCACGTTATCACTAAATTATTCCAATTACCGTCATTTAATCGTTGTGTTGGAGGAAAATGAAGATTGAGCGGTGTTTCATCGTGTAAAAGATTGAAATATATGTTATCAGCTGAGATGCGCAATAATTCGCTTATCTTTGATGGATAACTGCTTTCTCTAAAAATAATCTCAAAATTGACAAATAAAAGAAAAACGGAAGAATTAAATATTCACATACATATATGTATAGACGGCGTTATTTAATTTTACAAATTATTGAAATACTAATCGTCAATTAATTACGTGCAATTTAAATCAATTTTTATTCAGTTACCTGATAATAGTAATAAATTGCGTACTATAACTAAGCGATAATTATAATTAATCAGCGTAGAAATATCAAACCTGCTGTTGTAGAGGGTTAAAACAGTTCCACGCGTTAGCGGCACATCAAATTTAACCCACAACGAAATAGCAAACGCAGATGATGTAAATTTGAATGGAACCGATAGCGCTGCTGCTGCAGGCAATATTGGATCATAGAAATGGAAATCATAATCTTCATCAATAACCTTGTCACAGTTTGAGCCCGTCATATTAAACGGGCATTGACAAAAGAAACCGCCAACCTAAATTTGAATAACTTTAGCTATTATTTAGCAACAATTAAACGTCAATATCAATGTGTAAAAGAAGATGGAAAAAATTAGCAATTTTGGTAATTAAAGTAATAATGGTCAGGAAGTGGATACTTGATCAATGCAAGTTGCTGCAAGTGAACACGGTGACGGTGAGCAATCATTAATGTTCGTTTCGCAGTTTTGTCCAGTAAATCCTAAAAAGTAAGAGTGCACCAGCAAATCCTGAATTGTTTTTAAAAGGTTTTTCACTCATCGTGGAAAAATTTTTCTACTTTCAAAATTTCCACTTCAAAAACGGACAAATTGCAAAATTTTCAAATGTTACCATCGCATGCTAAAATTAGCGTATTTTAGAAGAGCCCAGAAAATTGACACAATTTGAAAGAATCAACCGATGGATGGATAAATTAATAACAATGATAATCATAATAATAATAGTAATGATAATGATAATAATGAGAAGAGTTTAAACCTGGTTGACAGATGCATCTGTATTTGCTACCTTCGTGCAATTTGCAAACAGCATCATTCTGACATAAATTCTCTTGACATGCATCTAATTCATACTGACAACCAGCACCAATAAAATCTACAAATTTAATTAATCCATTAAACATTTCAATTTATATAAAATTCAATACGTAACGCTAACACTGTTGCCAATTTTATATTATGCACGTTTTGAAATATTTACACTCTAGCAGTTATGCATGTATAACTAACTACCCGGTAATTTATAATATAATAATTGAAATTGTGCTTCACTCAAATTTTTATTCATTAATTTTTTAGCATTTTGGAAAAAAAAACCATTCCTCCGCTAATATCCTTCGCTTGTAATGTAAATTTTTAGAAAAAAAAAGAATTTTAATGCAGCTATTTTAGCTACATCACAACTTTCCTTTTTTTTTTTAGCTATATCAAATATTAATGGTGCAAACCTTTCGGACAGGTGCATTCCAAATGTGAACCAAAATCACCGCAAACACCACCATTATGGCACGGTTCACCCAAGCAACGATTTGGCGCAATTTCACAATCCTTTCCACTAACACCTTCCGGACACACGCAAAAGTAGTCGCCGACAAGATTAACACAATGCGCATCATTATGGCACGGATTTAATGCACATAAGCCATCCTCCTCCTCACATCTACCACCTTTCCAGCCACGTGGACAGTCACATCGAAATTGTGAACCGGTGTCCAGGCATGTACCATTATTAAGACATGGTTCAGATGCGCACTGAAAAATGATCATTTGCAAATGCACTAGTAAAATAATTAAATTTTTGCGTAAATTTAAAGATACAAATTGATGACAGCTACAAATTATCTACCTGATCAATATGAATTTCGCATAATTCGCCGGTATAGCCATGACGACAGTTACATTTGTAACCGTTAATTAAGTCTTCGCAAAGTTCAGTACCTTCTTGTGAGCATTTGTGCAATAAATCACATTCATTTCTATTATGTTCACAATGCGCACCTTAAAAAACGCAACAACTTCTCTATGGTTATTTTTTTGAAATTTTTAAATTTGAACTTTTTTTTGAAGTGAAACTGCGCTATATTAAATAAGCTACTCGAAAATCATTCACATATTTTCTTGTTTAAAATTTAAAATTAAGAAAAATTCTAATTCATTTATACAGTTTGCTTTAGCTAAAATGAAGCAAATGAAGTCTTTTCAAATGATGAAGTTTAAATTGAATGAAATTGATATAATTTAAATTAGCAACCTTCAAAACCCAGTGAACATTCACAGGTATATTTTGCACCCTGATTTATACACGTCGCATTATTCCGACAAGGTGACGTGGCACAATGATCGGTCATATGTTGGCATAGAAAACCATGAAAACCTGGCGCACACTGACAACTGAATCCATCAATCTGTTGTGAAATCAAAATATTAAAAATGATTTTCACCTTACTAGCATAAAAGAACAATTTTAATGTAAAACGAAATTCAGAATAGTTACTAGTAAATTTAGATAGTAATTTAAGAACAGTTTAATGAGCATTTAATAAAAAACAAAGACATCCGACAAATTACATACAATTGATAATTTTATTATTTTGCTATGTTAATTTATTCTCTCTTATTAAAAACCTTTAAAAATTTAATATTGAATAAAAATTAAATTTTAGAAAAGTTTTAAAAACCTGTTCGTTGCATGTAGCACCATTTAGGCATGGATGTGAAGCACACTGATTTATTTTACTATCACAAATTTCACCGGTCCATCCCGGTTCGCAGATGCAACGTTGTGTGTGCAACATATCAACGCATAAACCATTGATGCATGAATTTTGTCCACAAAGGTTAATTTTTTCATTACATCGTTTACCGGTAAACCCATCCGGACATTCACAACGGAAATCATTGACAAGATCTGTACACGTTGCATTCATTGCACATGGATTATCCGCACAATCATCTAAAATGAAACAAATAAATTATCAATTAAAATTACATTACAATTACCGATGCTGTTAACATTAGCCAAATGAATGATCATATTTTTGATAATTCAACATTACACCGGTAAAACATTCCCGATTAATTTCACTTTATCCAATTACTATTAATTGGCGGATGTGTAAGGACGAGAAATGACTGACCAATGTTGATGGAGCATGTCGGTCCAGTCCATCCCGGTAAACAGTTGCATTTAAATCGTCCCAGTTGCAATGGCACACAATCAGCACCATGTTTGCATGGATTTTCCATAAGGCATAGATCAACAATTTGTGAGCAATCCGAACCCGTAAAACCGGTTCTGAAAATATTCAATATATATGCAAATGAAATAAAAAAAAAACCTACATTTAAAATTTTACAAGAAAAGTTACTGTTGCAAACCTGCAAATGCATTTGGTTGTACCAAGTCCAGGTAAGTCATGGCATACACCACCATTTGGACAACTCACTCCGATACATTCATCCGGACCAAACTGACATCTGCTTCCCGTATAATCTTCAATTAACATGTAAGTTTTATAAAATTAATCTGAAATTTGTGCCATATAGCAAATTCAATACAATTTTTACGCTTAAAGCAGTTAATTGTATTTTAAAATTTAAACGTAAAAGCGATCAAACGCACTTTGCGCACATATACAGCGAAATGTGCCGGCTGTAGCTTCACAAATTCCCTCATTAAAGCATGGTTGTGTGTTACATAATGGCATTTGCACTTCACAATATTTCCCGGTATATCTGAAATTACAAATTATTAATTAAATTTCAAAATTTACAATTGAAAATATCACACAGCAACACACGTGAAAAGATAACGAATTTAAAAAAAGTAATTCTAATGTATAAATTTATAAGTTGTTGCAAAAATTTCATTAGCATTAACAGGCTACCAAATTATTAAAATCTTTTCCAAAATTATTAGACTAATGAATAATTCAGTTCAAATGATACAGTAACATTAATCATTCTTTACAACAATAGATAATGGCAAAATTAAAATTAAAAAGATTAATTCCTATATTTTTCAAAAAATTTTTGCATAAATTTATCATTTTATTATCGTATACCGACCCAGGTCGACAAAAGCAAACAGTTTTATGATTTTCCACCATACAGGTTCCCTTATTTTCACATTTCGTTGCTGAACAATCAACTGCAATGCAATCTGTCTCTTTCACCGCACCCGAATCTCTCGTTATCGTATTATTTGGACACTCAATGCATCTAAAATAAAAATTTTTTAAAAAAAAAATTTGATTTGTCCAGAAATTAAAACTTGCATAACTAAATGAATTAAATGATTAATTTGTGTCCTATTTGCCATTAATCCTTCTTGATTTACAAAAAAAAAAAAGAAAAAAATGCAACAAAATTTTGCAAACATGTTATTGGTCATTAGTTCTTGTCGTAAAAATTTTCAATAATAATTTTTTTTTTTTAAAGATTAACTAACCTTTGTTGTCCAAGTACAGGTTGATACCAATTGATGAGACACGGTGAACATGGTTCCAAACCTGTTAGTGAGAAATGACCAGCCGGACAGGGCTGTTTGCACTGTGATGGACCAGTAGAACCTAATTTTGCTGTATATGAACCCTGCAAATAATTATAAACATTAAATGTTAAATTTTAATTTATTTTACAATACCATGAAATGCACTATAACTAAAATTCCAATATCACATTTACCCTTCACCATTTTCTCATCTTTTTTTTTTCTTCAACTTCAAATTACAAGAAATGTACGTGGAAAAATACTGAAAATTTTGAGCTACATTTATTACCTGTGGACATGGCTCACATTTCTTATAGCCACCAAATGTTGGTGGACCAGCAAAAGTATGTCGAGGACATAATTGACAAGGTATTAAACCTGTTTCACTGTACATACCATTTCCACAGACAGCTATAAACCATTAACATTCATATTAATACTACTTTTTTTTCGAATTAAAAAATTAAAAAAAGAAATTTTGGAGTTAACAATATCAAAATTAAAATAACAATAACAATAATAACATACGAAGACAAGCATTGAACGATTGCGATCCGGGAAATTGAGTGAACGTTTGATCCGGACACGGTTTACAATTCACTTGTGCTACCTCATCCTGATAGCTTCCAGCAGGACATAATTCACACGTGTTATTAATATGAACTGTTCCTTTCGGACATTGCACTAATAAATGATTGATAAATGATTTTATCATTGCATTAATAAATGTCACATTTTAAAATCAAAATTTATTAGAATTTATAAATTTTAAATTACAATAAACATTTCGTTAGAACATAAATTTCAGTCATTAGCATATTTATGAATGGAAGAGTTCATCAAATATCTAATCCAAAAAAGGCGCATTTTTTTTCTACAGTAGCGTAATTGAAATAAATTTTAGCAGTTTAATTTCAAATAAACTTACAACATTCCGGCAATGTTTCCGCACTTCCTTCACGTAAAACTTCACCGTCCGCACAACTGAAACCTTGAACGACGACAGTTTTTGTTGCATTCAATGATGGACAGCCAACTGATTGTGTTGCAATTGTTTCACCATTTACATAAAGAAGGCTTTGAACAGGTGTGGTAGCACCTAAACGAACAAAAAAATAATAATAATAACAATTTTAAATTTGGTGAGAAATTTTTTAAATAAAAAACTACGTTGCATGAAACGATGAAGTAATATATATGAAGTAATACGGTAATACATTTTAGTAGCAATATGTTTGACGAAAGAACCAAATTTCAAACATTCAAAACGAAGGAAAAAAAAACAAAAAAGAACCATTTAATTTTTAGCACCAAATTTAAATTTAGACAATAATCTTTTGAGAATTTTATATCTTCCGTATTTTTACTAATCGTTAATTTTTGAACACAAAATTTAATAATTTACAAATTAACGTGTTTACGTGTTTACGGTAGAAGAAAGTACAAAAATATACAAAAACACAGTTACAAAAAAAACGTCTATAGTTAAAGTACAAAAATGTACTTATGGTTAGAAAAAATATATACTTATAGTTAAAGTAAAGTACAAAAATATACTTAGTTACCTGGTATTCGTAAGTCAAAAATTGTTCGTAATGTTAAACCACATAATTCGTAGAATACGTTTTGTAGAACGGTTGGAAGTATTTGAATAGTGTAATTTGCTGCGACACCGTTTACTGTACTGACGAATTTAGCATCCAAGAAACGTACGAGTACATCAATGGATGATGAACAACGTTGTGATAAAGTTGTATCCAAGGTGTTAAAGAATGTACTGATATATTCCGAATAACCCTGGTAATTAATTTCAAATTTTAACAAATTTCAACATAGTTTCAAAAAGAAAATAGAGATGCGGAAGAGAAAAGAAATAGGGTATTGATGAAATAGTTCATATTAGAAGTATATATACATATATAATGAAAATATAAAATTAGAATTAGAATTCGATATTTTAATAGTAGCAAATATAAGCAGACGATTTCTCAATTTCTTTTAACAAAAAAGATTCGATAAATGATTGATAAAATAGTAAAGGATAATTAAGCGATTAATGAAAAATTTTTTTTCATAACAATTAGCACTGAATTAGACTTCTTTTAAATAAAAAATATCTTTCATTTTGAAAGCTTGCAATTTTAAACGGTTGCTTTAATATTGTTTAATTTATTTTAAGATATTCTTTATAAACAAAAAGATAAAATAAATTATTTCGCTACCTTCAAACATTCACTACCAACAGGTGTAGAAATAACATAGTCAACGCTGACAGCTAATTCATAACGAGCTGGTTCTAAAGCAATCGGTACACACGCTGGTATCACATTTGACGGTGACCATACGCCATTGGTGCACGTAAACTTTTGTGTTGCATTTTGTTCATTAGCAAACGTGAATTTTCTAGCGCATTTAGCGGTACAAATAGTTGAGGCACCCTGTATCTGACAGTCTTTTTCAACAGTTTCCTCACCGATCAATGACCACGGTGAACACGGTTCAGCTACAATTGAACACTTTAGGTGGTGTGATATGATTGATAGCTTCAAATATTTCATTTCGCCTCACCAACAAGTGCTTTAGAAATTTCTAACTTTTAATTAGGCACAAACTTAACAAGCTACAGACAATAAGAAAGGTGGCTAATTCGAAATTTCGAAATAAATGCATTATTTTGTTTTTCAATAAATTCCAAATTCAATTGTAGAGTGATAAAAGTTGCAAATAATGTATTCATTTATTTTAAACAAACTATTTAAAAATGAACGCAAAAAGAGAAAAAGGTGGCAGTAACCTTGAAGAGATACTTGAAATTTGCATTTATTCCTATTTGATGCGCTATCAGTAGCGGTAACTTCAACTGTAACATGTGAACTAAGCGTAAGTAAAGCTTCAGATGGTTCAAATGTTACATCTGTAATGTTAGAGGTGTCCTGAATTACCATTTGTACTGTACTCTCGTTGAACACAATTAATCTTTCAAATTCACCACTAGCAGCAGGAACAATATACGAATCAGGACATTTCATTACAGGTGGATGTGTGTCTGAAAGGAACAAAAGGAAAATAATTTGGTTAGTTCGATTGTTTATTTCAAAAAATTTTATTTTACCAAAAACATACTTTTAGCTTCTTTTTTTTTTCTTCGATACGGCAAAAATCCAAATGATAATTGAAAAAATTATTATACCAGGTATTCGAAGCCGGATGATACATTCCGCCGCATTACCGGCATCATCAAAAGCTGTATAAACAATGTTCATATCATTTGAGATCATTTTCGGTGGTTCAAAGCCATCCGGTGTAACACGTATGTATGCCACTGATCCAGAATTATCAGCTGCAGTTGGTACTTCGTAAGAGGCGGGTAGAAGTTGTCCATTGTCATCTGTTAGAATATAAACTGGATTTGTTGGACAGTTATGGAATGTTGGTGGTTCACTGTCGACACATTGCGGTACGGACGCATTCCAACCCACCTATATTTCAGTAATCAAATATGCAACAATTAATGATAATAATATTAGTGGCAAAATTAATAAATATGATAATTAGTAGAAAAAAAATTGAAATGAAAAAATTTTTTTCGTCATCTAATTTAGCTAAAATAAGCTGCGTAAGCAACCTGTAAATGAGAGGGAATTTCGTAAGCAACTGAAAGTGGTGCTAAACATCCGTGCAGGTCAAACCGAATGCATGGATTCTGCTCGTATTCCGTGACACCAAGAAGGATGTAGCGTGCTCGTAATGGTGGATTGAGTTCAAATTGATGCATTGCATTGTGATTGCCGGATGGCGTTTCAAATTCCTATCAAATAACATAACCAGTACTTTATCACACTTCTCTCACGAAAATTTTTCCGGAAATTCGGAAATTTTGTTATTAGAAATTTAGAAGTTACGCACAATTGGATATGTGTCGTAGTTTTGGCTGTATTGAACTTTGTAGAATAGCTGCATTTTGGTAACATGACCACGTAAGTGACCACTACCGGCAACACCTGCTACACGTAGTGTTGTTAATGTGTAGATGCGTTGTAAATCAACGGAAAGAAAGATGAACGCATCTTTAGAACCACACCAACCAGTAGATGATAAACGAGCCTAAAATTGGTATTTTGATAAATAATTGACTGCAAAAACAACATAAATTTCAAAAAATTTTTCATTGGTATAGGAAACTGGAATAGTTTGATCATTTTTTTCATCCATTACCTTGTGAGGCTCATAACCCCATGTGGTCGAGTCAGAATTGTCCGCAAACGCACCGTCCGGTATGAAACCGGATGAAATTCCAACATCCTCCGCTAACACACAAGCTGTTCCAAGAGTGCAATTAATTGTGTCTGATGGAAATGGCTTATAGCCCGCTCGATTGCAGGTAAATTTTGCTTGTGCGCCTTCTTCAACTGATTCCAGTTGCACCTGACCGTCAACCGGAAATCCAGGATCAACACAAACAGGTCCTGAATGTTAAAAAAAAAATTGCTCAAGCTATGCAAATAAATATGATCGGACATTTGCAACATTTCCATAAATTTAGCTCTTTAATTTCAAATCATATTTATGCATAGGCCTGAGCAAACAAACCTTCACATCTCAAATCACCGAGATCCCAGTTGCCGTCGACATTACATCGAATTGTTCGATCATCATAACTGGATTTACCGATTAAACTATACGGTGGTCTACAACTGAATGTAAATGCTGATCCTACCTACAATAATTAAACACTATTAATTAACTGATAAAATTAGTTAATTCTTTAAACATAAAAAAGCGCAAAATTTAGCAAACGAATTATTAATTAACTAAAAATTAACACTTATATGAACAAGATACTTTTCCTCTTTCTTCGTTCACTTTAAATTAACCATTTAAAATATTAAATGAAACTAATTATCTAA
Source organism: Litomosoides sigmodontis (assembly GCA_963070105.1). Taxonomy (NCBI): domain Eukaryota; kingdom Metazoa; phylum Nematoda; class Chromadorea; order Rhabditida; family Onchocercidae; genus Litomosoides; species Litomosoides sigmodontis. The sequence goes on from OY718806.1 coordinate 9,373,979, forward strand.
CTTTGTAAGAGTAATCGTCTCCCTCGTAAATAGCACCAGCAAGCGACGGTGGTGGACCGCAGTCTACCAGAGGACAATCAATTTCCGGTCCTGATAACCAATAATCTCGACCATCTTCCTGCGGATCATAAATGCATTGGCGGAATGATGAAAGGAGCGAACTGCCTGCTATAATTTAATATAATTACTCGACTTAATCGAAAACCAAAAAAATGTGAGATCATTAGCGATCATTAAATAAGCCCAAAGGTCAACCTCACTTCCTCCGCCAAAAAAAAAAACGCCACAATTACTTAATCATTGAGGTGTAATTAGAATCGGCACTTTTCCCCTTGAAGCTTAACAAAGCAATTTGCCGTTACGTTACAAACGTGATAATTTGCATATGAAAAAGGTAAACATATGCAATAGACTACCTGGTCGATTTTGCTGACTGCAAACAATTGATACGTTACGTCCATACGCAATGGTACTATTTTCAGGTGTAACAAATAAACCAATAGCCGAATTGTTACGTACACCTTGACATGTCGCTGCTAAAAGTAACGTTAATGAAAAGGATTTTATCACTTGATAAAATTATGCGTAAATTTTATCTCAAACTTTTTTTCCCTAAAATTTATTTACAAAATTAACAAATATAGCAAGTTACAGAAGCAAGAATTAAGTTCTTTTTCCATGCAATATTTTTACAAAATAACTTAATTGTATGAAAAAAAAGTTTGCCTAACAAATTAAAAACGAATGGAAGAAAAGGATAGGGTAATTTTAAGTTGGAATTGCGAATGGAATTAACATACGAAGACAAAGTGGTTCTGTACCATTCCATCTACCATCCTGCATGCACTTCAAATGACTTGCACCCGACATCTGTAAAATTTTCATTTTAACTAAAATAGCAAAAAATTGAAATAATAATTAAACAAACTAAAGTGACACTTACTTGATATGCGAAATCGCATTGAAATTGTACAACCATTGGATAGTGAAAGGTTTTTGCGGTTGAAAGAAGCAATCCATTTTTTGGTGACGATAAATTAGCGCATATTCGTGGTACACATGTTTGATTGTATCGAATAACATCCAATGCATTCAGGCCCGTTTCACCATCCTAAATTTATTAACTTCAAACTAATCAAGCAAGGAAATTATTTTTTATGAGATCAAAAATTTTATTTGTTGTTTATTATTATTATTATTATTATTATTATTATTATTATTATTATTATTATTATTATTATTATTATTATTATTATTATTATTATTATTATTATTATTATTATTATTATTATTATTATTATTATTATTATTATTATTATTATTATTATTATTATTATTATTATTATTATTATTATTATTATTATTATTATTATTATTATTATTATTATTATTATTATTATTATTATTATTATTATTATTATTATTATTATTATTATTATTATTATTATTATTATTATTATTATTATTATTATTATTATTATTATTATTATTATTATTATTATTATTATTATTATTATTATTATTATTATTATTATTATTATTATTATTATTATTATTATTATTATTATTATTATTATTATTATTATTATTATTATTATTATTATTATTATTATTATTATTATTATTATTATTATTATTATTATTATTATTATTATTATTATTATTATTATTATTATTATTATTATTATTATTATTATTATTATTATTATTATTATTATTATTATTATTATTATTATTATTATTATTATTATTATTATTATTATTATTATTATTATTATTATTATTATTATTATTATTATTATTATTATTATTATTATTATTATTATTATTATTATTATTATTATTATTATTATTATTATTATTATTATTATTATTATTATTATTATTATTATTATTATTATTATTATTATTATTAAATTATTATTATATGTAAGTGATAATGAAACCTTTATATGAACACCGCCCTGTCCATCTTCCGTGAGTAAATCGAAACCAATCTCACATGCGCAACGATACGTTCCTTGTAAATTAATGCATATTTGCTCGCAATTACCATTATTTTCATCGCATTCATTGACATCTGAAATTAAATGAAAATAAAAAATTTATCAAAATTCAATCGAAAATTTCCATATTAAACTTTAGAACTAAACCCTAGTAATTTGTTTAATTAAAAAAAAGAACGAATAATAGAAATAAACAGTTACCGAAGCAATTTGCTTTATGACAACCAAGAATATCTAGTTTTGCGCATGCATTACTGAAGAATTCTTCAATTGTAAGCTCCAGCACTCGAACTTCAATAGGGTGCGGTAAAACCAATAATTCACCGCCAACGATTGCAACATTTCGAGTTATCAATTTCTGGATAATTGATAAAAGTTTGTTTAATTTTTTATTTTAACAAAGTGATTGAAGGGAAGGAAAAACATGCAAAAAGAAATGAAAATATATTGGAATGTTAATATTACATTTGCAATGCAATAATCAATGCGAATTTTCATTGAGCAATTCTACTGTAAAATTATGAAAAGAATTTGATTGCAATATTTTATTGTTTACTAAAACTTACGGTATTATTAGTAGCACTGTAAGGTGTCAGTGAGACACCGGTACGATTTGAATATTTCAAACTGATCACCGTTGGATAAGCACCATTTGCAACTTTTTCCACGCGTATTCGCTCGACAACTTTTGGCACAGCAAAAACAAACGTAATCTTTCGATCGTTATCATCAGGCATTGCGCACCAACCTGAAATAGATAGTGCAAAATTACTAACTTCCTTTACGGCACTTTCAAGAGAGAAATATTTGCTAGAATTAACTGAATTTCTCTAGAAATTCCCATTCTACCAAGTGTAGTTACGACTATTCGCCTTCTTTTCTTCACGAAAGCCTCTGATAATATGAAATTTGATGGCGAAATGGAATAAAAAAAAAAAATGGTATGACTAAATAAACGAAATGAAATGCTACGATGAAATTGTGCAATGCTGCTAACTTAGCTTTTAAAATTAATAAAATATAATTTTAAATATTTTAGCGCAACACTAAGCTTCAAATTTTAGTATTATCAAATTTTTAATTTTGATCCTTTAAGGAAGCAAATTTCAGTTTTTTTTTTTAAAAAAAAATTTACCAGTTGTTGCATAATTTCTAGCGTGAAAACCATTCATTTCGCTAGTTCCTTCAGCGGTAACAGAGTTTAAAACTGATGCAGTACTGCATGCTGAAATGAAAATGCATTAGAATACTACAATTACAAACGCTAGCAGAGAAACGGATAAGTGAGAAATAATAAAATGAGCATTTTAGGTGAGAAGGAGACAGCCTGAGCAATAAGCATATATCTTACATAATTGTGCCTGAAATCCGGAAAGACATTGGCAGTGATAACCACCCGGCATATTAATGCATTTCGTACTCTGAATGTTGCAATTAGCTGATCCTTCCGCGCATTCGTCAATATCCTGACATTCCGGCACATCACTGAGCGTTTGATTAGCAAGACATTTCAGTGAATCAGCTCCAACAGTTCTAAATCCTGGTTGACACTCAACTCGAGCTAAATCACCAAATTCGAAGCGCTCACCCGTTAACACAACACCATTAGTTATTAACGGTATATGTGTGCATGCTAATTCTGAAAGAAAAATTTCAGCTTAATTATCATATACGCATTCATCCTAATTTATTATTTCTAATTATATGCTAAAGCACTTTCTCCAAAGACTTTGATAAATAAAAATTGACAAATATAAATTAGCATGAAAGAAAAAGGAAGCAAAAACAAAACAGCAAGATGAAAAAGAAAAATTTTATCTTGATGCACAATTCTTTGTGGAACAGTTTAAAATAGAAATTTCACTCAGGCTGTTAGAAAAAAAATATTGCTATAATTCAAGTGAATTGCACTTGTCTTTTTAGGTTAACTTTTTTCCTACGTTTTCCAAATTTTCACATCAAATTTTCAATTTTTTCTTATTTCATTTAAAAAAAATTGCAAAAAATTTGATTAAAATTTTTGCTATATAAAATATTGAACAAACTTTTGCAGTACGGTTGTGCAAATGACCATTCGCCGGTGGCGAGACAAAGGAGTGTTGCAGCACCAATTCTTCGAAATCCAGCGACACATTCAAATCGAAACACGGTACCGTAACCTGTGCCATCACCAAATTCCAATATTCTTTCACCATTCACGAATGGTGCCAGTGCAGGACAAGTCATTGCTATAAATTCAAGAAAAAAAAAATTAAAACGGTAAACAGTGAAAAAATTTTTGCATTCAACTATTTGTAATATCAAATTAGAAAATTGTTACATTTTTTTTTTGGAGTCAAATATTTGTAAATTAAAAAAAAATGCAGCAAAGCAAAAAAAATTTTGCAAAAAATTATTTATAAATATTAATTGTTAAAGAGATTCTGGGATAGCTGTAACTTTTAAAATGTTTTGATAAAATGCTTTTTCACCTTTACATGATGGTGTTAGAGTCCATCGTCCTTCATCGGTGCAGTAAATTTCACCTGATTCTTTACCGCTTGCAAAACTAAATCCACCATAACAGGTGTACTTTGCTGATCCACCGTATGAAACATTTGTTGCAGATGATGCAAATCCATTGGCAATTTGTGGAACAGCCGAGCAATAAACCGCTATAATTTCATTATTATTGCTTTTTTTTTGTAAAAAAATTTTTAACTTTAAACTTTAAGTAATTTAAAAAAAAAAAGAACGATCTTGCAAAAATTTTTTTAGTAATTAAAAAAAGCAGTGGATAATTTATATATGAATGAATACGTTGGCAATCTGGAATATGATCTTCTGTCCATTTTCCACCTAGTTGACAGGTTATATGGAACATTTGCCCACGTCCAGTGCGAAATTCATAGCCACGTGGACATGACGCTGTTACTGTCGTTCCAAATGCTGTTGCTTTTGTTGACAATGATACAAGCTTTGGTGCTTTCAACGGTGGACAATCTAAAATTGAAATCAAAAATGTGAATTACTTAAAGAAAATTAAATTTTGATGTAAATATTGGATAAAATAGCAAAAAATTTTTATTCACTTGTTGAAAAAGTAATGTTCCATCCAAGACCGGTCCTAATTGAATTAGTAACGAAAACCACTTGAACAATTCCGGTTTGAGCAAAAATAGTTTTCGGCGGTCGTGAAATTGCAGAAAAGCCATCACCAGGATGTAACGCACGACCACCTTCAATTTCTTCGAACATCTAAAAATGTTTGAGTGAATTTTTAACTATTCATTGTAAAATAATTTATTAATTTTGAAATTTGTAAAATTTCGAGAAACAAAAATTAATGTATAAATAAATTAAAATAAACCAATAAACGATCATCCTCTGCAACATCAAAGCTATTAACAGCAAATGCTGTTGGTTGCTCCGAATTTCTATCTGGTAATTCCACAGTATAAACACATCGCTGTGAATTTGGATACGGTATCCGAGTATAACCAGGTGAAGTTATAATTCCTTTATCTAGATGAATCCGATTTGAGCAACCTGTAAAATTTATTCACACCTTCCTTTCTATTATTACTCCGATAATTTATAAAACTTGAGCAGAAGAAATGAGCCAAAAATAAAATTTGACGTGACTTAAAAGAGATTAAAAGGAAAAAAAGAACGAACCACGCTTATATGTTATGCTAAATCCTCGCCCATTTCGTGCAAAATTTGAGTAAAAATAAATGTACAATTGTGGTTGAGTCGAAATGATTAGTTGAGGATTTGGTAATGTTCCGGTTAAACGTGCTAATACCGGTGCTGATGATGTGCCTCCATCATAAAGTTGCAAAAAATCATTGCCTTTTTCCAGATCAAAATCTTTCACCTGAATAGTAATTTTATTGATTAATCTGTAAATTTAGAAAAAATTTTCATAAAAATCTTAGAATTGAATATTTTGTTTTAATTTTTTAATAAATAAAACATAATTTTTAGCTTTTTGAATATATATATATATATATATGTATATATATATATATATATGCTAATCTACTCTTTTATTAATTTATTTTGCTATAGCAATTACATTTACAGAATTACTGTTTGCAATTAGTCAAATTTAATTTGAGCAATTAATATTAAACGAACATCAAGTGAAATGAGCTGTCCTGGATGTGCATCAATCTTCCACACACATTCTACACCATTTTGATAATTCTTCGGATAATCAGGACTGGTAAATGTTTGCCCATACGGTTGAGCTTTTAGTACACCTCCACACGTGACACTTGCTAAAATAACTACAAAAATTTTACCCATTATCTTTCAACAAAAAATGATTAAGTAATTAGTTGTAATTAAAGCGACGGAGATGAGTGACACAAATACGCTTACCGCTTCTCCAACTTGCTCTGAATCCACGTGCCTGAATTTGTGCATCACTGCTAAACTTTACAACCACTACATTGGTACTTGAAATAAGTGTTTCAGGCTTTTTTGATCCAGATAGAATGGCCATAACAATGGATGAATTCTCCGCTGGGCCACCATCCAAAATTGTCACAAAATCTTCATATTCTTCCGTTTCGAATGAATCAAATGTTACCTGTGCAGGAATAATTTCAATGGTAGTTTTTTTTCCTCATCTTTTTAATTTTACCAAGTTTAAAAAACCGTTAGCACGTAGCTAAAAGGCTTTGTAAGTTCGAAAATTCAATTTTAAAGCACTTTTGCAAAAAGTTTCCAATTTTAAATGAAAACTTGTGATTTCTATTTCTTTCTTTTATTCATTCACTTGCATTTCAATTTTTAAACAAGGAATTGAGGAATTCACCAAATCTAAACGAGCGTTTCTTTTTGATTCGTATATTATTAAAAGAAATAGGTTAAATTTGATAATGGTTTTTTTCCGATTTTATAAATTAATTGTAATTTTTCGTGAAAATTTTGTCCCGAAAATACAAGCGATTGAAGATAGATGTAAAAACAATGAATCCCACCATTTTTAATTAAAATTTTTTAGAATGTTAGGAATGAATGCATTATTAATGCAGATTAGGTCAATAATGAAATTAAATTTGTTACAGGCAACATACATGAATCCGCGAATTGATTGGTCCTTCGATGACCCAACGACAATTCGCATTGGCGTTGTATGGTGCCGGATAGTTTGGTGATTGTATTTCACCTGATTCACCTTTTTCATATTTCAAACATGTGATCACTTTTGGTGATGCTGTAGCAAAATCACTGATACTTCGCTTTTTTTTGCAATTATTAATAATTAAAAAAAAATTTTTTTAATTCGCCTTTTTTTTGAAAACTTTTAGAAGATTTTAAATTTTTATAAAAATTTTGTAACACATAATATAGGCATATAGGCATATATATATATGCATTAAAAATGTTAAAAAATTTTGTAGCTTTTTGAAAACATTTATTAATGCATGTTACAAAAAATTAAATTATTGTACGAGTTCCACAAACACTACTTTCATGCGAAGGAGGAGAAAGAATGGAGTAGGAAAAAAAAGAAGAGTGTAAAATTTCATTAAAAATCAAGGTTGCAGAGTGAAATTTTCATTGACACTTTAAACTACATGTGAAACAGGTAATAAGTAAGAAATTCTTACCTGGGCAATTGAATTCATCACTGTAATCACCGCAATCGTTAATGCCATCACAGTGAGCTGAATGTGATACACATTTGCCATTTTGACAAAAAAACGAACCTAAAAAAAATTGATTAAAAATTTCACTAATTTCCTTTTTTTTTTCTTAAGCTATCTATCAATGAAAAAAACGTTTAACTCATCCAAATAAAACAAATAATTTTAATATTTTGTGATAAATTTACAAAAAAATTATTAGATGAAAATTTATGAATATTTTCATTTCGTCTTAGTTAATACAGTCTTATATCAGGTATAATGTTATTGATGTACTAGCGCATTTCAAAAAAAGAAAAAACAACATCCGCAAAATTTGTCATCGTACTGTTTTATGTATTTCCGGATTTTCTATAATCAACATAATACTGTCTGTCATCTTCTCCTCTATCGTTGATCTCTTAAATTTTCGTTTTTTCTTTCTTTCATTCAGCTTTTTTCTACTCTTTCATCTATCACATAACATCGCCGATAATTCACAAAATTAGAGGATAATTAAAATAAAAAATAAATTCATACTTTTGTCAAATAAATTAAAAAAATGTTGCATCGTAACATTTAATAAATATCACTGTGCGTAACAAAATTTTTCATTAATTTTTGTAAAATTATATATTTCCAATCTTTTACATAGTTTTTTATCACATAGTTTATAAAAAAAAAAAACCATAGATATATATGTCTTTTATTTTTTGCTACATAAATTAAATATTAGCAATTTTTTACTTCTACACAAATTGGTAGTGTAGGAAAAAAAATTATATTATAAAATTAAATTTTTAAAGATGCAAATGCATTTAAATAGAAATTGATGAGGATTGATGTAGTTCAACGCATCACATAACATCATTGCTGATTTGTATTTCTTTTATTGTTTTAATCGGTGATTGGTACAGTGATGGATGCCAAGGTCATTTAAGTACTGCTATCTGTTCCCATCTTATCTCACTTCATTTTATGCATCATCCCTTCCATCCCCGAAATGAAATTCACAATTTTCCAATCTTTCTTTCATCCACTCTTTCACACACTCATTACGCCTCTCTCTTTCATCTTACTCATTTGCTACTTGGCTTACCTTGCATGCATGCAGGTAACGCACATACAAATGGTAATAATGTATTGCACATTTCTAAGCTCCACCGTAGTCCATTAGTTGCTGTTGTTGCTGTTGCTGTTGTTGTTGTTGTTGCTGCTGCTGCTGCTGCTGCTGCTGCTACTGATGGTGTTGTTGTGGTCATCGACACCTGTAAATTCATCATGCATCCTATCGCCTCACCCTGTCACTGTATTCTTTCAAGTGAACAGCACGAAAATTTCATCTTAGCTTAATTTTAATGTCCATTTAAATTGTTTAGTAAAATTGATTGCTAAACTGTTTATTAATTCATTTTAATCATTCACTTTTATCATTTTACAGTTTTATATCTGAGAAAAACAATTATCCGTGGAAATGCATATCTTCTCTGATAAGAAGAAAGGAAAAAAAAATAGGGAAATTTCCTTTGACGACATTTCTTACCTTTTCCAATCCCTTTCTCTTCCCGTTTCCTTTTTTCGTTTTTTTTTTAAGACTTCAATTAGTTCGACATGTACAAAAATTTTAATTTTCTCCAAAAAAGAAAAAAAGGAAGAAAGAAAAATGGAACACAACTTGAAATTACTAAAATGATCGATTGAAATTACGATAAAATACATTCATATATATAGTTTAGATTTATCAAATATACATTTTTACGGTATCAGAATAATTTTAAATGAATATTTTAGTATATAATTACGGAGCAAATATAGTACGTAGTTAATCTCTTAGGTATGAATGAGTGAGTGAATACCTTTGTACAGGTTCCAGCCCTATAATTCGGTTGTCCATCGTTCCAATGGCCAACATAACGTGATGTTATGGTGCCATCAGACCACAAAAAGTACGCATTTTCATCTTCGGTTTGTTGTGCAACAATACCTTTAATAAAATAACATTTTATAAATTTTATAAAAATTTTCAATTAATTTTTACTAATAATATAATTTGACAGCTAATAAAGAACAGAAAATGGTGTTAATTTCAATGAAACAATTCGTACCAATCCAGAATTCATTACGATTTATTGAAAGATTTTTCTGTTGTCGATTGACTAAACGATGCAAAAAGTTATTTTCGCTAAAAGATTCAATACGTGCAAGTTGACTTCCGTACCTGTTATTGAAAAATACACGTAAGATAATAATGTTTTAATTATAAGAATTAAACAAATCTACAAACATCCAATTTAAATTTCATCAAAAAGCAAAGCAAAAGCAATCAACACCTTTGTAAAGCTTAAATTTTGCAATTCCAAAAAAAAAAATTTCTAAGAAGCAAAGAGTTCGTAAAAATTGTTGCCTAGCAACTTTACAAAAATTTCAAATTAAAAACGCCATTAATATTGTATCATTACGTCCACTTACTATTCCGACTTTCGTGCACTTTCTTCAGTCGAATTAAAATTTTTTGCGCTAACTGCGATATGAAGGAAACACAAAACAAAATATATTAATGGTGATAACGATATGATTACTTATGATAAGAGCAGTGATGGACATAATGAAGAAGTGCTTAAAATTTTTGCATAATCAATAATGCTATGCATGAATTTCTTAACTAATTAATCATGCATTCACTCAACCTGGAGCAAAATAGTAGTGCTTGTGGCCATGATCGTTCAATTGTATATACCCGAAAACACTTCGACCTGTATTTCTCCCATCCTTGTGCACATTCTAAGCCAATATCTGATACTGTATATTTCATATCAGTTACATTTTTCAAGCCATTTTCCTAAAAAAAGATGTTTTTAACAAAATTAGAAAGAGAATGGTTGGAAATGAGGAAAATTTCCTATTATTAATAGAAAAATGACAAGCGAGAAAGAAATGTGAATTTCTTTTCCTTCTAATCATTAAAAAAGCTAAAGCTAACCGATTCAGTGGTAGCAGCGGTAGCAGCGGTGATAAACGTTGCTGCACTGATAAACGGAAAAATTGATGTAGCAGTGCTATCCGTAAAAACGGTTGCAATTGCTGCATTTTGTTTTAGTGAAATTAGCAGTATGAATGATAACAATAGCAATTGTGATCGCTCTTTTCGTGATGCAATAGATAAATGGTATTGTTGGAAAATTATCATGGTAGATGATAATGATAATAGTATATGGTGGTAAAAGCGTACGCATACACCATCCACCGCACTCAATAATGGGCTGTCAATGTCGTCAGGCGTCAATTGGTGGTGGTCGTTCAGGCTGCCTTACGGATTTTGCAATCAGGGCAAGAAGATGAGAGGAATAGTCCAGTTGACCTCATTAATTTGACCTTCCAACTGCTTCATTTTAACCTTCAAATAGACGAGAGGATGTATCACCTTGTCTTCATCATTCGAAATTCTTACAACAGCCAATTACTATCAAATGCAAAATGCCAGTCCATCCATTTTTCTTTTATCTTTTCCTGCCAACCTTTTCCATATCGTTTTTTTCACCTCTCTCTCTCTCTCTCTCTTTTCACCATTTTTCTCTCTTTTTTTACCCTTCATCTCTTTCATCTTTCGTTCCACACTGCAATATCTAAATTTCCAGCAATAATACAAATCGCATTTTCATTTCATCATATTTCCACAATATTTTCATTTTCACTATCTCTTTGTTAGCTTTGATTATATCATTAACAATTGAAGATCGTACAATAATGATATGATGTGATACGATGATGACCAATGGAGTGTTAGCGAATAGCTTTTCATTATTGCTGTATTTTGATAATTTTTTCAATTTTTAATTTCATTTTTATTAATAAATTAACTATCATCTCTTTTATCGCGTCTTTCTCTTTCTACAAAAAACAGAGAGAAAAAGATTTCATTTTATGTACTGTTTTAGTGATAACAGGTTTCCACATGCATCCTGATATCTTAAATTAAACTGATTATTATCATTTGCTGTCAGATTTTTTATTGTGGAATGTTAATGAAATCTGTCGATTTATGCACACATATCATCTAGACACCTTTACTTTATACAATAATAATTTAAATTTACACTAACGCTATTAAAATAGAATTTGAAAGTTTTCACTACTAATTCTAATGTTGTAATTTAAAATTATATGAAATTTTTTAGTTTACTTTCCAATTTTGCCCCTCTTTTCTTTATTTTTCTCTAACCTATTAATCGTCCATAATCCATCACTTAATTCTATAAGTCAATATTTCGGAACAATTTTCAGATTATTTCGATCAGTACGTGATAAAACCAATCTTAGACTTTTGAGGAATACACCATCAATTAATTGATAGCTCAATAATGCGATGAAATATTTGAGTTAAAATTTACAATTAACAAAGCTTATTTCAATATTCTTTTCAGTTTTTTTTTCCTCCTGTTACGTTCTGAGCAATGAACAATATGAGAATTAAGACAAAAACGAATAACATTGAATATTTATCGACGACGACTGATTTTTGCAAAAGTTTTATTTTTCCACAAAAATTAAAAATGAAATCCACGAGAAAAATCACAAAAAAAAAGCAATATAATCTGCACAATCCAAATACTAAACACTGAACAGCCACTGCTTTTTCTTCCTTTAGAACTGGTTTATAGCATTCTAACAAATTTCACCATATATTTTTTCACATTTGATAAAAAGCAAATAAACAAATGAATAATTGGAAATGAAATGAATAAACATGAATGCAAATTTTATTCAACAATTATGTTTTAATTCAAAGATGATCATGAAATTACACAACAAAAAAATATCAATACGTGTTGGAAATTGGAAACTGATTACTAACTAAATAAATGAAATTAATAATCTGTGAAATACTTGTAAACTTAGCAAAAAATCTTTCATCCACAAATTAATGAGGGCAACAATGGAAATGGTAGCGATAGCAACAACAAACAAACATCAACAACAACAGCAAACAAACAAGCAAACAAACAAACAAACAAATAAACAAGCAAATAAACAAACAAATAAACAAACAAATAAACAAACAAATAAACAAACAAATAAACAAACAAATAAACAAACAAATAAACAAACAAATAAACAAACAAATAAACAAACAAATGAACAAAAAAATAAACAAACAAATAAACAAACAAATAAACAAACAAATAAACAAACAAATAAACAAACAAATAAACAAACAAATAAACAAATAAACAAACAAATAAATAAACAAATAAACAAACAAATAAACAAACAAATAAACAAACAAATAAACAAACAAATAAACAAACAAATAAACAAACAAATAAACAAACAAATAAACAAACAAATAAACAAGCAAATAAACAAACAAACAAATAAACAAACAAACAAATAAACAAACAAACAAATAAACAAACAAACAAATAAACAAACAAACAAATAAACAAACAAACAAATAAACAAACAAACAAATAAACAAACAAACAAATAAATAAATAAACAAATAAATAAATAAATAATATCCAACACCAACAACAGCAGCAAGGATGGCAATATCCGTTCTTCGGAAACACGATTTCATGATTTAATGGGGGGGAAATATTTTAAGATGTTTTCTTACACAGCAATTTTCATTCATTAATTTAGTGAAATTTAAATGAGAAAAAAGGACAAAACAAAACACACGTGTACATCCCATTAATATATGCGTGTATATGCGTGTACGGGCGTGTGTGTGTGTGTGTGTGTGTGTGTGTTGTCCATTCAACTAACTGATCTATTCCACTAATTACACTGCTTTTTTTGTTGTATTCTGAAGAAAAAAGTTTTTTTTTCCGAATGAAGTAAGTAATTTTATCAAAAAAAATTCAAATAAATTAAAGTTTAATTGATAAAAAAACGAGAACATAAATGGAACAACTAGTTGTAGGAGAACTTTGCAAAAATTCCCTCAATTCCCTCTTCACTCCATGAGGAAAGAAATTTATTAATTTTACAGCAAAAAAAAAAGTTTTTTATCGTAACAATTTATGGGAATTAATTTGGCATATTTTAGATGTAAATTTAGAACTTAAAATGTGATCATATAAGAGAAAGATAAAAATATGGAATGTTCAATTAAACATTTTAACTTTCTTTCGTAAATCAATTATAATTATAACCTGAAAAGAATAAGAGTATTTGCAAAAGAAAAAATTTTATAACATGCCCAGTGTCGATGATACATTAATTACCCTTGATGAATTAAACAGGTAACAAATTTTAGTTATCCTTTAATGCAATTAGTAATTTGAAAATGAGATAAGCCTGTAATTAACTTTATACGTCTTGCCGGATGGCAATTACGTTAACGAAAAGCGAAAAGATCGCTAACAGAGTAGTGAATTTACTGATAAATGATACATTTTTTTTTTTTATTTTGTTCACCCACAGTTATTTGTAACCTGAAATTGGTTGCACTGAGTAAATTATCAAATAAATAGGTAGGAAAAAGGAACAAAAAATAAGCAAATATAATTGAGGAATTGAAATGGTATTAATTCAGTCTAGGTTTACAGCAAACTTGTCCATTTTATTTCTTCGGTAAATAATGTACAATGACATCGATAACTGGAGGGAAAGTGTTCGCTAATAAAACAATTCCATCAACTCTACCTTCTTGATTCTCTTCCTTTGATGACCCTTATTTACATCTTTATTTGTCCATCTGTTTGTCCTAATGCATCATACTGTATAGCAAATGCATCACTGATTAATCAACTGATCAGATGATTAAATTAAATCAAATTTAAAAATTTAAAGTTCATGAAACATATGACATCATCCCCATGGTATTAAATATATGAAGATGGTGCTACTCGGTCTGCTAACCTCGATACTATTCAAATTTCATAAAAACGATGTGAAGTTTAATTGTGGTACGAATTGTTACTATATAACTTCCAATGTAAAAAGATTTCAATTGAAGTTTCGAACTAAAAGTAAAGCTTGATTATAAAGTTTGCATGGATAACAACTTAGTGGGAATAAATGATTTAGGATGAGATTAATCCTAACGATAACGTCAGCATTTGCAACGTGTCGTTATGATGTACGGCTATCATCATCCATAAATGATTTGAAATAATTACTATAAACAATAGAAGTGAGACTCCTACAGAGAAAACGGATGTCCAACCTTGATTTTTAATTCCGTTAAATTGATCATTTTTCGAAATATAATTTCGGGTGCTCAAGCTGATATAGTATTATTTTTCCTAAGCCTATAAATAACCGTAGCATACTACCTTTACAAAATGTCATATCAAATGAACTCAATTTCTTTTTTCTATTAATGTCTTACCCTATAGCAGCAATTACTTTCGTGCTCGTAACCATCCAACGATTTCCAACAATTAAACTGAACTAAAAATTTCTTCATTCCGGAATGCTCAAGCATTTTACCTATCAGGTAACAAATTTAAAAAAAAATGTTTTAACAATTTTTTGTTCAATTCGTGATATTTTTGTAGTTCTATTTTACAAGGAAAATGAAAAATTTTTAATTTCGTGAGAGATAATTAAACGTTTTATGTTACTAAATAGTGACGTGTTAATGGACCAAATATTTGTAAAATTGAGAATTCTTTTCGGGAGAAAAAAAAAGACACGAAAAGAGATAACCATATACTCGAAATTTTAGTGAAAGCATTTCTAAAAAAAAAAACAAAAATAATGTTGACATCTCATGTCATATGTGGGAAAATTACAACCGGAAGCTGATATTTTGTATGAATTGCAAAAAGAAGTTACAACCGGTGTATATTCCGATGAAGTATCTTATCTCAGTAGAAAATAGGTTTCTTAGGTTCTATCCGCTTTTATGCTAATAAATTCGGAAGCTCGTTTAGAGGTAAAGAAAAGTCAACAATGTATTTCAGTGCAGTTAATTCTCGTCATTTCACTTGTTCATCATGCTATCAAATGAATGGTTGCAATATGATTAAGAGACTGGTGTAGGAGTATCTTCATTTCACATTATGATTTTTTTGCAATATCGTAAGTAATCTGTTTTCATAAGATAACTTAAAAATCAAATAAATTAGAGAACAAGTTGAGAAAAACATCAAAATCAAACAAATCAAGAAACGAATTGAAAAACGAGTAAACAAACTCAAGGAAAAAAACAATCAATGCAAGCTGTAATATCTGTTTCATCCATGAAATATTAGGAACTAAAAACTACGAAATATTAGGAACAACAGTTTCTTAATATCATAATAAGCTCAGTGGGACAGTGAATTTGCACAAGCGCTTCCAAAATCCGCAAAAATCTCAAAATACTTTTCTAGCATGCATTTTTCACTCAACCTTTCTCGTTATCCCTTAGTAACAGACATAGCACAAATTTTAGGATTAAAAAAGAAAAAAATTAACAACGAAAAATAAGTCTAGACTTGTCAATCACTTCTAAAAAAAAATAATGAGAAAAGTAATATCGTTAACATCAGAATGAAATCACCAAAAACATATTGCAAGAAAACTACCCGGATTTGGATGTTGCTGCAGTCAACCATGGGCACTGAAAGAAGCTCAATCACAAAATTTGTATTACTAGTTTAGATGGATTACAATCCAAACTCACAGTTTTTATTGTTGTAAAATCCATGAAATGTCAAAATTTTGCAATATGACAGACAAGTGTAATAAGTGGAATTGAATGGGCAGGAAAAACAAAAAAAAAACAATCCGTAGTGCATGTGATATGACA
Organism: Litomosoides sigmodontis; assembly: GCA_963070105.1. Taxonomy (NCBI): domain Eukaryota; kingdom Metazoa; phylum Nematoda; class Chromadorea; order Rhabditida; family Onchocercidae; genus Litomosoides; species Litomosoides sigmodontis. The sequence continues at coordinate 9,390,352 of OY718806.1, forward strand.
AACAATTAGTTTGTAGATTCTTTCTGCGCAGACGGAAAGTTAATATCCAAAAATGCATTTGGTATTTGAGGACCGTAATATATTTTATTATTTATTGCAATCGCTTCAATTCTCTTCAGCTCCAAGAATTCGCTAAAATGAAAAGTTGATATTTTTCCAAAATTTACTGTGGTAACGGTTATCAAAAAATTTATGAAAATACACGAAAAAATAGCTCAAAGAAAATAACTACATCTCTCACAAATGTGTACGTTTTCTACTCAGGTTTACGAAGTATCGTTTTCCTTAATTTGAGTTTAAATGGAACATTTTAACCAATTTTTTACACATACTTGGTTAATAGCAACCGATTACCCTCTGCCTGTTTTTTTCTTGAATAAAATTCAGCATCCGCACGAGCAGTTGCTCGAGCTATGTGACTTTCGTCTGAAATTTGAAGCAATTTGAACTCAAAATCAAGGGTGCATATTTTTTTCAAAACTACTAAATATTACTAAGCATTGTCTCAAAAAATCCTTTAAAAATACGAAACCCACATTAGACCGAGTTTGTAAAGCAGGCTACATAAAAAATAATTGGATGGAAGGCGGCAAAAACTTTACCTTCTAGCTGAGAAATTCTTTTTTGTGCTTCTTTTTCGGCAATATGTTGTTCATAATGAATGGCCGCTACTTGGGCGGCTTTTTCGGCTTCTGAATTTGGAATTAATTCAAAACTTTCAAAAAATCTACTTACTAATTTAAATATATGTGACCTTCCAATGAATGCTAAATTCATCTTCCACTTTTTTGACAAAAAATCCAGTATTCCTTGTTTAGATTATAAATAAACAACACTTTGCCTTGATTTTATAATAAACAGTGCGGCAAATCACTTCAGACTACATTATTGTTGTTGAGTGGTAGCCGGAACATCTAAGAGTTTTGAATTCAACCTTGAAAATTGATCGTTGAAACGTCATAATATCCCACTCCAATACGAAAAGTGCTACATGGAAGGAACCAAGAATAGAAAAAAAGAATACCAGTTAAACGACGAATAAGATAATAAAATTACCTATTACAGCTTTCTTGCGTTCCGTTTCAGCTTCTTTTTCAACCACTTTTTGATGTTGTATAGCTACAAGAAGTTTCGTCTTTTCAGCTTCCCTAAAACAGGCAATGCTTGAATTTATGAAAATAAAGAAAATAACGATTTTTCATCACATTCATCTTATGGCATGATATGTACGTACAATACGATATAAGAAGACACCTATTAATATCGAACTCCTGCACACGCAAAAGTAGGGAAAACATACATTTGCTCATAATTCTGTCGTATTGATTCCGGTATTTTAGGTTTTGTTACTCGGACTGCTTGCACCGAAAGACCAGGAGCCATTCTTATTAAATCCTTTTGTAGGGCAGTCTTCAGGTTTTCGTCAATTTGATCTGAAAGAAAACCAGCAGTTCAAATTAGAAAGTATAATAACGCCACTACGACCACTGAATGCAATATGTCCATACAGAGAACGGACGACATCAAAATAATGAAATAGCAATAGTGTGATGTGAATATATATTGGAAAACACACCAAAAAGATCGATGTAAACTTCTTGGAGTGTATGACTACTGCAAAATTGATTCACTTCATGATGAACTTTGTTGAATATCAATGGCCTATCGTAATCCACCGTATAGTTTTTTACAATATCGTAAACTGTAATTCCAAGGTATTCAATGTTTACTTTACACTTAAAAGCGACGTCGAAAAAGATGTAATTTAAAGCAATATCAGAGGAATTCAAGAAAAATTCACTAGTACAAAGTAGGAAAATCCTTTACCGCTTGATGAAGATAAAATATTCACCACTTCGATTCGGTCAAAATAAATCATAACACCACCACTGCAATGACAGTTTAAACGAAATGCTTTTCGAGCTTAAAAAAATTAACAAATCACGGGTTAACCATCACTATCTTATTAAAAATTACTACCCATAAACTTCTAGAAAGAAAAACAACACTGGCTGCCAACCCCGCTCATTTAATTTATTCATAACCAAATATAAATCAATGTTAAACTTTAATTACAACATTAGTTAAATAAAAAAAAGAACTCAAGACTTACCTGGTCCCACACGGTACATTTTTAGCTTCATCAGTTTGTAATGTAACCTGCACTGATTTATATGTTGTGAAAAACGGAAACATTAGGTGATATCCTGGCTGACTAACGCGACTTAATAGAGCACCACCCTTTATGAATAAAACAAACAGTATAATAATTTACAAAATGATTTACATTGGAATGAAATTTGAAAAAAATAATAGTAATATTTTGATAGAAATTTGAAAAAATTTCAATTCAATTTCAATTATCCATTACTTATACAAATAAGAGACATACCCGATAATAGACTCCAACATGTCCCTCTTCGATATGATGTAAAGAAAATGCCATAAACAGAGCAAAGATTGCTCCAACCGTCATTAGAGGCCACCCAGGTACCATATCTAAGCTACGCTGCTGTCTTTCACATCAATTTTGTAATTTACGATCCTAACACATTAACACTTCCATAATTCACATTGCTCTAATTTGCATATCATTTAAAGACCACGCCTCCCATCCTACCAATCAATCCAATTTCATCGTAGCCAAATTTCGGATATTAGACTCACTTAAAGCGTAAACTTTTATATAATTCAGGAACCACTTCTTCCCAAAAATCACTGCCTTCAACATTTATTATGGGAACCGAAAAGGCGATCACTGATATTCACATAGACTTTAATAAGCAGACACGTAGAAAAAATTTATTGAATTCAATAGAATAATTGTACAACGAATTTCAAAATTACACGAGGTCGTAAATTCGATATATCTCCTGATTCACAATCAAATTGCTTCGACATTGGACCACGATGCATTGTTGCAGTTGTCAACAAATCTGCCATTGCAATTTTACTGCTACCTGAAAATTTTAAAACACATTGACGAAAGGTTAAGTTAAACCTCCTTGTTATTTCCGAGCCTTACAATGAAATTTCATACTAATAGAGAAATTCACAGCTTTTTCGCTTTCAAAGTACTTCATAAAAACAATTCATATGTTTAAAGAAGTAAGCAAACGATGCCACGAGTAGAAATATGCAATGATTTCGTAAGAATTATTGTGAGGTAGGGTTAAAACGATGGTAGACAGTAGAATTGGAGTAAACAAAGGTAACTCCCTGAAGTTATGAAATGCATCTTTAAAGACAAAAATTGATCTAGACATGATAACCGGCAGTAAATGGTAAAGTGTATCAGTTACTATTAAATCATGTTAAACATACCTGCACAAAGGTCTGGCGAAAAGATTCGATTGAGAAAAATTGATACTTCAAAAAAATCATCATAAGCAGTTTTATAGATAGGCAGTTGTGTGGTACAAAGATGCTCTTTTTTGTTGATATCAACATCAGCATACGTTGACGTCTGACCGATTTGAAATTTACACAATATCGATTGGGCTCCTAATAATTTCAATGCACTATTAACGTTTAAAATGCAAACTAGCTCCACAAAAAGTCGGCCTTGTTCAGACATATCACAAGATATCGTTGGTTTCTGAAAAAAAGCATTTGGTAATACAGGAAATTTGATTAAACACCCAAAATTTTTTAAAGGAATTGAGCAATTTCATCTAACAGTAAACTTTTACCGGCAAGCACTGATTACAGTAATCGTTAATCGCTTTTTCAATTTGTGCAATCCAGAATAATCGAGCATTTCGATTTGGTGCGCGTAATATTACGGAAAATTCACCTAAAATCTAAGTAATAAACACTACTAGAGGCAAACAAGAACGTATGAAAAGACGGAAATGTAAGAAAATGCTAACCGGAGCGAACTTCAAACGAACAATCATCCATTTCCTTGTTCTGCACAACTTTAGCATTCTCCAGCAACAAAGGTGTTTTGTAAAGATTTAACTGGAATTCACTTGTTTTGGAAATTCTGAACTCCTCCAGCTACAAGAAATTACGTGAAAATTCCAAATCACCAGGTTGTTATGCTATCATTATTATAACAGTCGCTTTGTGCGCCTATCACAGCGTGACTTCGGAATGCTAACGCTTTCTTGATATGCATGTAAGATTGTAGCTTCCTTTAGCTGTCATCCAATATGTTATTATATTACTGCCACATCAAAAGCTGAAGCTAGGTGCTGTTTAATACTGCTTATAGTTTCTACCTACACACAACGCTGGTATCCACATACGGTCTGTGATATCCTTCTGATACTTTAATTCTGAGTTATTGTTGCAGCACGGTTAACTGAATGATAAAACCTGTTCGATTTGTTCCGCTGGTGTTGTTAGCATTAAAAAATCATTAAATAACAAGGCAACCAATATTTTTCCATTTAACTGTTTCTGCAAAGCTCCTGAATGGAGAAGACATCGTGGACCAACTTTCCTGGAATAACAAAAAAGTTTATAAAATTAAAATAGGATGTTTCGTTCGATTCCATTAAATTTTAAATTCAAATTTAAACTTCAAAGCACCGTGTGTAGGACGGGAAGACAAGGGGTGGTTGTATAGCTTCACAATGGATATGTTGCTGGGCCCAAATGAGCATGCTGGAACTGTCTACTACGCTGATAACATCGTTAATTTCGGTACATAATGACTTTAACATCTCGTACGCCTTCTCAAGATTCTAAATAATTTCACTTTACAGGCAATCGTTTAATCGTTCATTTAAACATATCGTTTACAGATAATTGTTCATAAAGGAGAGAAAAAGACGAAACAATTTTTAACCTTCCGTTTAGCGTCATTAGGATCTGTATATTTAACAAGCTTTTCAAAAATTAACGGATAACGAGTAATGCGATTCATCGGTAATAGCAAAAAGTAACTGAAGTTTATCCCCTTTGTCTTTATACAACATGAACGATATGCCTGAAATGAATGTATCTTCGGGAAATCGTAAATTATACAGTAATATAGCACTAAACTAAAAAAGCATCTCAAAAGCAAAGAAGCTACCTGTCTGAAAGAAACATTGCTATGTTCAAGCTCATTTAGCATTTCCAACGCCGCTTGCTGCTTCGAGCAAAAATCAACATAAGCATGAAGCAAATCAAACTTTTCCACAAATACGTCACCTTAAATTGCACAAAGATCCAGGAAATTTTTCACAATCAACTTACAAGCTAAGAATCCACTACGATGGATCCGAGAAAAAAATCATTGAATAAGGAAGAAATAGTGTGCACTGAATTTAGAATAGCGCTCGAACTCGATTGATTGATTGAACAATGGTAATCTTTACATTAACTTGCAGTTCGTTAGGAAAAAAAGTGTTGCTAACCACATGAAATGACAGTCACATTCTCAATTTAAATTCAGCTTCAATCCTATTGGCTTTTTTCACCGCCTCGTTCTCAATCTTATAGGTCTTTTCTCTACAAAAAGATTCACCTGAATTAATTTCTACTAGACCTCTCCGATTTTCAAAGTAAATTTTGAAAAGAAAAGAGACTGACCAGGTGGCAGCTGTTTAAGTGCACTGGCAATAGAAGTGGAAACAAAAATGAGTTGTTCAAAATTTAAAAATAATTGGCTTGTAAGACTAGTACTAATTACGCCTTCTAATCCTTGAGCGAATACTTCATAGCACTGTGCTAAGTCATGGCAATATTTCACTTCTGTATCCAACAATTCCTAAAAAAGCCAGTATTTCTAATGCATTGGAAACTTTTTTTTGTAAAATATATAACCATCTTTACTAAAAAAATAAAAGTATTTGAAAGTTTCCATGAATCCAAAATGCGCTACGTAAACCTGATTAAACTTTCATACGTTCTAACTTAGCGCCAACTTACAAACCATATATGTTTTAATTAGCAAAAACAAGAAGACAAATGCCATATATAAGTCAAGATGAGAACAGGAATAAGCTTACCTCTGCAACTTTTTCATATTTAGAAGCAATAATTGAAGGCTGAACAGTGGTTGCAAGTACTGGACTACGTAATGATATGTCTGACTTTAAATACGCTTCGGCGCTTGATTGCATGGTGTTGCTGAATATTACTTAATAATTCATCAAACATTCCAAACTCCTACGCACCCAACAACCTTACCCCTATGAAAGGCAGAAAAAAAATCACTACAGGCAACATAGATATAATTGGTGAAAACATCACAAATTTTCACAATTAATTTCCCTTCTTTATTCAACAAATTTTTTAATTCGTTATGAGAACATGAACAACAACCATCCGACATACTACAAAGTGTATCTCCCACGTACTCCTAATTTCAAATCCACCATTCTGATGTCCAACCATCCCACTTTTATTCACAGGATATGACCAATTCCCACGAGTAGCATTTTCCTGCTACTTCGAAATTTGAGGATTACCAAAATGATTTAGTTACCATAACAAATATAAATATGTTACGACTAATCCACTCATTGCAAATGATGCATACCGAAGAAATGTAACTTTCACTTTTAGAAAAACTCATTTTTCAGAACCATTTACTTTTTTCTTTTATAAGAAACGGAATATTCGTGAGTAAATATCATTAATTCTACAACTAAAAGCTTGAATACTTGTTGTCATCAATTTGATCAAAAGCATTTGCGTTATTTGGATTTTAATGTCTTTTCTCTTACTCCACTTGGAATTTAAACGTCAGAAACAATGCTCGGAAGTTGAGAAGAAAGAATGTTAACATTTAATGTTATGTGAAATTGCTCGAACAACACACACCCCTAATCTACCAACCTTTCCAATATTTGAGAATTATTAGAAAAGCGAGACATTGAAGAGCCCGTACAAAAATAAACCACCGTTGCATCACACTTCACATTGCTAACATTTTCAACAGCATAAAGAGCGTGCAAAACCGCTGAAATCGAAATGATAAGTGAGAAACCACTCTACTCCTTCTTCTCACACTTCCTCCCGCAGAGTGCTCATTTGTTTTTTCACAATGCCAGATTTCTTGGATGCAACCGGAAAAGACATTACATATAAATGCACCCAATGAGAATCTATGAATATCTAGAAATTCTACATTATGCTCCTGTATTCGAAACTGGAAAAATCAGTGTGTCTCTAAAGATAACTCTTTTTCGGTCTTTCGCTTGAAGCAAAACCCACAAACTTTTCCCGAAACAGTCTCATAGAAATTACGCCAATGCATGAAATTCGTAAACTCGAATCTTCCACTTTTTGTTTCATAGCATCCATCGAAATCCCCCTAACAGCGTACTTCGCTCTGGCAACGTACACACCTTTTTCTTTTGAATGTTGCACAAAATCAATATTCATTAACATAGAATTTATCTACACAGTCCATTGTCTTTCAAATGATAAATGAAAAAATATGTCAATAACAGCCTTCACTCTGCTCCATCAGCAGCATGTCAATTTTAAGCTTCAAATGTAGAAAAAATTCAAGACCAAAAACGTACTGGAAGTAAACGACATAAATAATAGATAAAAACACAAACTGTACACGACTTTCAGTCGTGCTATCTACTGTTAGGTTTGTATTACACTTCTAACGGAGTGTTGATAATTTATCAATCTTAGCTTTATATAATAGTTCAGTAGTATCGAAACGTTCCTTTCAAGTCCGATGTGTAGCTCAACGATATGCTAAATTATAGCAACAATTTGCATTACTGATTTCCGACAATCTATTATAAAAATAACAGAACTGAAAATCCACGTATACTAGGTAGAGACAAATTCTAAAAAATACTCAGAATTTTCGGATTTGTATATTTCGAAATGTCGTCCTCCAGCAGCATGACAGAACCAAGATAAGAAATAGATAGAATTTCATTTATCTTTCTCCTCATCGCTTATCAATCTTTTATGACTTAATAAATATTAGTGTATTTCAAGCTACGTTCAACATTTACCCCACATATTGAACAGAAAAAGGGAAAAATAGACTCTTGTAACAGTAATACTAGTAGAACGCAAACACTCAGATCTTAATATCAGCACATTCGTCTGAAGTGTAATGCATACCTAAAGAAAAAAAAGAAAACGCACAATTATAAACGGTTTCAAACAGTGGCACAGTGCGTAAAATTAACTAAAAGCCTAATCCATGAATATAGGTAACATCAAACGTGGTCTGAAAGACTTGCACGTGACTTGAAGCGATAAAAAAATTTGAGACATAGAAAATTCTGAACTGAGGAATAATCTTTTGATATTTAAACCTTCAATTTTTTGACCACCTAAAATCTGCACAGGCATGCCATTGCTTGACACCACTTTAATAACCAATCAGCTCTGAGAAATAGCAAGCAGAAACTCATCTGTTGCAAATAGCTGCAATTTTTTATTTTAAATTCAAAAGTGCCAAAAAATTCTCAAAGTTCGAGATGCTTTTGATCTTCTTTTCAAAATCCTGAAATTTATTCACAGCGCTGAGTGTAAAAAGTTTGCCAGTCGCAACTACGACCTTTTCAATAAATAAAGTGAACTAACATATGAAAGTATATATAAAGAATTGTAACTTATTGCAGTGAATTCGATTTTGATTACTTGAAGCTTGAATCAAGTAACGGTTGTAATGAAACAAGCAATTAACGTTGAACAAAAATGTCCCAACCATCAGCTATAAATGATACTGTGAAGGATCTAGCAATCGCAGTTTATAGATTATGCAAATTCTAGAAACTAAGACTTAATAATGAATTCAAATTAATCATTCCCCATGGAATTCATACTTCACACAATTTTACAGAAACAGGGTTTTTACTGACAACAAAAAAAATTTTGCAACAGAGCTTTACGAAAAAATTATCTGAGACAAAATTAAGAAAAATCAACACACATTTATGTCCTACAATATGGTGAAAGAAAAGGAACTGTCCACAAAAAAATCCACTGTAAAGATTTGACAGAAAAGTGAAAATAGTACATAAATTACTATTTGATACAGAAAAAGAAGGAATAGAATACCACTAATGTGAAGAAATCAGACATGACCACTTAAAATGAGTAATAATAAATAATTTTTATATAACCGTTACATATTTATTACAATTGTATGGAGATGACTAATTAAAACCAATAGCAAAATCCAACAAACTAGTACCAGTCCATTACGGCAAATTAAAATAATTGCCTACCTTTACAGATATATTTCGGACCAATAAATATTAGGCGTTGATAAAATGATGGCTTTTACCTGACTCGACAATAATGAATTACAGGAGTATGATGCTAATTAAGTAGAAATAAATTCAAAATCCGGAGAAACAACGCATTTAAATTCGACCGAAATGATCGAAGAAAAGATATATTTACTGCCTGCAAAGTTTCATCTCCTCAAGACCAGGACTGTCAAACTGAATCAAATTTGAACAAGGTATTGGGTAACCCAAATACAACCCATCGAAGGTGGCCGTCACCAGAGCTACTAACATACTGGAAAGCTATACCATAAAGGATAATGCAATGTGGCAGTCAACCAAAATCGAAAAAGAACAAATCACCAATAGACCCAAATTGAATTAAACTGCAATTTGGGGTCCTAGTTTGTAGGAACTAGATTACGCTAACAAGTCAATAAAGTATTAAAAAACGAATAGATAAAACGTAGAAGTATAAGTCCCACAATAACAAATAAACCTTAGTATAAAATCAAATTAGCCTCTCTCAAAATATAAAAAACTTCATTTACTTCACAAACTGATCTAGTAGGTACGACTTCACATTATAACCTTATCTACAGGTTCAAAGCTATGTTTGTTTTTCGTCCTTTTCTGAAGAATTTACAAGTCAGCTCTTTATATGAAATGTTACTACTAGCAGTAAATATTTAAAGATAAAAACGACCTTGTTTCTCCCGTTTGGAAGATTAATAGTAAAATATACAAATCTGTTTACTCGATACTTAGACTTTTTACAATTTTAAATTTAATTGAAATTTCAACAAGTTGACGAGCTCTTCAAATGGGAAAAGTTTCCCTGAGGTGGGCAGGATTTTGAATTAGCAGTGCTTCAAATGTTTCACCGAGGTATTCGGAAGGTATCTAATTGAAATATGATCGAAAAAGCAAGAAATAACTCACCGTAACTGAACGTAATTTCCTGGAAAGAGTGCATTAGTAGTACTTTTGTCATTTAGCAGACGACCTTTCCACCATTCACCATCACTCCGATCCGTGACTATTATGATATCACCGTGTTTAAATGATAATTCATCATCACGTTGAGCCTGATAATCATATAAGGCTTCTGCTTTCAATTCATTCCCACCTAACACTTCGACATAATTACCCGGAAACCAGCCAGCTTTTTTAGTTCCACTGTCCGAAACAATCTGCAAAAACAATACTTTTATATTATATTGTGCGTTTAAAGTTGGAACTCGAACTGAAGATCATTCCCTCCCTTACCTGCTGGAGCTGGAAACAGTACCAAACATTAGACACAAATCGGCAAAAGTATTTTTTTGTTACGAACTTGAGGTTTACTTTGGAAAATCTTTCATCTTTTCACCATTCAGCTGGATTTCTTGCTTTCATTTTGACTTTTTTTTTTTTAATAAAATAACCCGAATATTACTTGGGCTCAGCTGAAAATTTTAGTTATCAGAAAGAGAAGGTGAGTTAGGAAAGCCTAACAAGAAACACACAACTTGCCTCGCCTTGCCACCAACCAGAAGATGACTTGTTTTGAATCTTCACCACATCACCAACTTTCAGCGATAACTGATTTTCCGCAGTGGCTTCGAAATCAGCAATAGCCTTTCCTGTACCCAATTCTGCACTTTCTAAATTTATTGGCTGATTTATTTGCATCAAAACTGATAATACTAATCAAACATAAAAAGGAAATATATGACTATAGAATTTTCGACAACAGTGAATTTTACCTAGCTGCGATACATCACTCGACAAAGGTGGGCATTTTTGTACATAATTTGCAGGAAAAATTCCAGATCGCCCATTACAAGTTCCCTTCCACCATTCATTAATTGCTTCCGTAACAAGAATACGATCACCCGCATGCAAATCGAGATCTGTTGGTTCCACTGCTTGAAAATCATACAGAGCCAAATACCATTCGCCTGACGTCGACTCAGCCGGTGTTTCTATTACATAATTAAATAGCAATATTTTAAAAGTTCAAAGTAAAAGAATAACTTTGAAGATCACTTCACACAGTATATAAGTGAACTAAATGTTAATATATTTATATTCCAAAACAAAAGATTAAAAAAACCAACCTGTAACAATATCATATACTGCACTAGCTGATGGAATAGACGGAGGTGCTGAAACATCTTTTCCAATGGACTCTTTTGACTTTTCAACTTGGTCATTTGTTGAGTTATCCTTTAAATCGGCCTTAGAACTATCACCTGACATTGAAACGTATGACTTGGGGAACCAGCCAACAGCGCCAGACTTATTGCGACCCTGAAGAATGCAAAATAATCGGAGATACTCTATATTCCTAAAATTACAAAAGTTTTTAGGTTTCCAAAACATACTAAATCTGTAACTGCAAGTTGAGTGAATGCCCATTCTACATCGAACCTAATAACAGTAATGATGTTTCTTTCTCTGGTGACCCACGATCAAAACCCTAAAATTCTGAAGAATCAAAACTTCTTAAGTTGACTCAACGTAATTCTGTGGCTGCATAATTTCGTATTTCTCATGCCTATAATCATTTGTTATTTCTTATAATCATTTGCGCTACAAAAAAGTTCCAGCTAATCCAGGGAAAATATTAATTTGACATTCGCTACTCAGCACCTGACCTTCCAACGCATTTCCAGCTGTTCCAGGATCTCTATGGTGTCTCCTTTCGAGAAACTCAACTCATTGTCATTTCTCGCCTTCCACTGATACAACGCAATCGCCGCTCCCAGAACTGGTAACTGTTTTTCTTGCTCTAAAAATAGCACTGACAAAAATATTAAAAATATATAACTCTATATAAATAAGTCTAACGCTTCTATTCTCAAACATTTAAACACTAATCCTAGGAATGTGAAGATAAACCGCAAAAATTGATAATATGAACAGTATTAAAGTTGGCAAAAATCTACTTGTTGGCGATGTATCGAAAAATCCTGAAGTTGATTTAACAACCGAAGCGGCAGGTTCCTCTACAATACTCTGCAGCGGTTCGCTTGATGGAGAAGTTGTAACAGATGATATTGTCTGGGGCGGCTGAAACGACATTCTCGAAATCTGATTCAACTACATTTATTAAAGAAATAGCGGTGGAAAAACAGAAATCAAATAACTACTGAGATATCTAAGCAACCTAAAGTGTTACCTGTGCAGGAACGGCACTGACGGGTATCATCGGTTCGGCAAATGCTACTGGGAACCACCCCACTTTGTCTCGCATCTGTCCAGCTAACCAACCTGGTTCAGCGGCATGATTTTCAAATGCAAGAATAACATCCCCTGGTTGGAAGCTAAGTTCGTCATCTATAAATTCCAGTTAGACTATCTCAAAATTGTTGCGGAAAAATGAATAAAAAGTGATAAATATTAATAAACCTGAGCGCGCAGCGAACTCATATAGTGCACGATACTTCACTGCACCGGTAGCACCATTTCCTTTCGGTAATGAATTATTGGGTGTAGAAAACTGTTGCACTGCACCATTTGTAATGCTTTCTGAAAACCAGTTATCAAACATCTCTAATCTGCTGAACGTATGAAAAACTAAGATAAGGTCTACGATAAATCATACTTGATAGAAATCAGTTATTAGTTAAATAACATACTCGAATCAACAGATGGAGATTTGGTAACTGAGTGACTTGACAAGGATGTTGTTACAGCATTCGGCATATCATTATTTTGCCCCGAAACTATGATATTTACTTTCGGCTTTAAATTTTTGATCTGTTCGTACAACTGAGAACGCAGCGTCGAAAGTTGAGTCATTTTCAAAGTGCATTCATTTAATTCTTCTGCTTTCTAAAACCTTCCTCATGAAAAAGTACAAAATGATAAAAGTTAAAAAAAATTATCCAACTAAAACCAGTCAAAGTGTTACCTTAGTAACCAGTTGCTGCTGAACCTTTGCCCGTTCATTTGCATCCTTCAGTTGCTTGTTCAAAGTAGATAATTGGGAAATCAGGGATTGTTTTGTATTCTTTGCTTGTTCAAGATCTTCGGCTTTTTGCGCTCTGTTACGGCATTCGACTTGCATCTGGAGACATTCGTGTGCCAATCGTTCATATTGTACGCTTAACTGCAATTCACCTAATATTTTCTATTTTGGTGGACCACAAAGTCCTCAAATCTCCTACACGTCCTTCTATCATTTTGGAGACAAATTGCGAGCAGTTCTAAACATGCGAAACAAACACCTTTTGCTAAATATATTTCCATAGCCCCAAACTTCAGAAACCTCAGAGAATTTCATATCGAACACAAGGAAATTTAGCTGCTTTAATTTACTTGTTGTTTTGTTATTTCCAGTGATCGGATCCTTTCTGCTTTTTCATCACGTTTGGCTTTCATTGATTCTATTTCCTTTGTTATACCAACAATCAGATCTCTTGCCTGCAAAAAATAATTGAACGTAAATGGTAATCAATAAAACGATTAGCAACTATTTGAAAAAGATATCATGCAAGAACTAGGATTGAGTAAGAAAAGTGGAAGTTATAGAAATATTAAGCTTGTTTAAAATGTTACTATTTAATTGATTAGTCTTCTAAATGAATGTTAATAAAAGAATTCCGTTTCCACATTTACTTCACAGAACCGCGTACCACGTACCACATCGTCGAATTATGCTTTTTATTATAAAATCAGTGAAAACTATAATAAGTAAAACAATAAAAGTGATGAAGATGTTCAAAATACTTTTATAATGTTGGTGTTCAACTCTGTTGACTTTTCGTCGAGAGCTTGAAGCTGGAATGATAAACTTTTTTGCCGTTGTTGTCGTTCCAGAGTGATATCCACTTCATTTTGACGCTGTGCCTGAAATTTCGTATAAATTCTTTACATAGAGTAATTACAGAAATGCATTTACCTCAATCAGTGGTTTTCAATTTTAGAGGCGTATCCTTGCAATAGCATAGCAAAATTTTCTGCGCACATTTTTTTAACTTTAGCCAACACTACATCTACTAATATCTTACTTTAATTTCGCGAATTCTTATAGCATTTAAATCAGCTTTTCGCTGCCGTTCCATTTCCTTTCTAGCTTCTTCTTTTTCTGCCATAATACGCCTTTCTTCTGCTAGGCGAGCCTCTTCGCGCTTTTGTTCACGTTTTAATTCTTCCTCACGTTCAGCCTGACGTTTCTTCTCAGCTTCCTCCCGTTCTCGTTCTCTTTTTTCCGCCATTTCTCGCTCTTTCTTCTCAAATTCTGCACGACGTCGTTCTTCCTAAAAATACGACATAATGACAACTCAAAATATTTTAAAGATTTTATACAGTCCTCAAAAGATCCTACATCAACCCAGCACACTTTGAAGTATTAATTTTTTTAGAGAAAAACCTCTTCACGCAATGCTTGACGACGCCGATCCAACTCTGCCTGTCCACGATCATAATTATCTCGGCGCTTGTCTTCAAATGTTTTTGGTATTTGAATTTTTTGTGCAGGAGGTGCACTCGGATCAGGTACTGGTGAATCAGAAACAGACCGTGAACAGTGAGTAGCTAACTCAGGTGGAAGAGTTTTTGGAAGCAAATAACCAGCCTGAAAATTACTCCTTCGCTATAACGAGAAAAATATCAGTAATTAAATCGGTGATCGGGACAGGTACTTTAATGCGCTACCAATTCATAAAGTGCTGAAAGATAAAAACCAATACTTTAACTGAATCAATTAAATGCATGGCTACACAGAATTCTTCTACGCTAAGCCGGCCATCCTTGTTGTAATCTGATAAATTCCACACTTCAGCTAAAAGAGCATTCGGCAACTGGCTCTGTGCCAAAATATTCCTGAAGTGGGGCTTTGTAGAAACGTTATATTAGAGAACAAATAAAGCTGAATTCTTCAAAAAAAAATTAATACAACATAATTTATAATACCGGGTTATTTTTCAAACGATTACCTGGCATGGACACCACTAAGCGACCCAATTCTGCTTTTGTCAAGTTGATTGAATTGTTGACAATATTTCAATTTGTTATGATGCGGTATGGTCCAGTCACCTTGTACCTTTCCAGAAGTCATCAAATTTTGCGCCGCGGTCGGTGGACCTCCGCCATACGTCATTACCGGCCTTACAGTTGGCGCATGCGCAACCAGTGGGGGAAGTGATTGAGTAACTGCCATTGGAGACTGTAAAAAATCAGTCAAAAAACGATGTGCAAAAACAGTTTTTATTTCTCCAAAGCTTTAACTTGAATTTGAAATTTATCAGCAAAATAACCCAGAAAAAATACTTTCAAAGAGACCGGAAGAGTTGACGGTAATGTTGCACCAGCTAAAACGGCACGAATTAAATGCATAGCAATAGAAAATTCAATTCGATCCATCTTACCATCCTATAAAATTAGACAATTTTGCAGAACAGTACAGTAGATTATTGATTTCACAGGATTTTGCCGAAAAATTGCTTAGAGGCAATTATACTAATGTGAATTATTTAGTATTAGTATTGCAAACGAAAAGAAGCAACCCTACCTTACTGTAATCTGCTAAATGCCATACTTGAGCCAAAATTACTGGTGAAAGACCAGATTTCATGAATAAGGGTCGTGCTTGTTCACCGGAAACAAATCCATTTATTGGATTAAGGGACGAGAATTGAATATCGTTTTCGCGCATTTCCGCCTCAGTTATTACCCACGACAAGCCACTCATTGTCTAAAAAAAACGATGGAAAAAGTGAACTATAAAATCTAATTTTCAAAATCGCACTTTTTAACTCCGTGCATTATGAGCATCATTGTGTAAAACTAGCATTACATAAAAATTGTGCAAATTATTCGTTAAAACAGACTGTAAATCAATGCTAAGACGAACAAATAAATAAATAAATAAATAAATAAATAAATAAATAAATAAATAAATAAATAAATAAATAAATAAATAAATAAATAAATAAATAAATTAAATAAATATATATATATATATATATATATATATATATATATATATATATATATACTTTCTTACATCATCTACTGACAATATTAGGCTGCATCATTTAAGCCTAAGCTAAGTAAGCCAAAAACAAGCAGTTCAATTATTTCAGAAATGGTGCAACACAATACAATGTTAGATACACTTATATCTAATCGATCCGTCTGCGCCCTTGAGGGCAACCAGTGACGCAAGCTGCCAAACAATTTCAGTCCATCTGTCGCTCAAATCTTTTTGATAATTTTACAAGAAATTTTTTCTTAAAATCAAAAACATTCTTCCCCTCTCTTTCTCTGCTCTCATTCCATTGAAAACAATGAAGTGTTTACAAACTCTTTCCTTTCGCACTTATTAGCTGACAACTGTGCGATTACCTTATTTTTTTCATCCTGTCTGCCTGTCTATCCACGTTTTTTTTTCATACCTTTATGAAAAAGTATTCACAAGTTGTATGAAAATCTTTTCCGTTACTTCATGTTCGTCTGTCCTCATTTTCCATCTCATCCTATACGAGTAAGAGTTAACAGAAGTTATCCTTAATTATCTGATTGAGGTAAGTAACAGTATTAATAATAGTGATAATACTATATGTCCATCATACTTTCCTTTCCAATCATATCAACCCATTTGTTACTATTATTCACTCAATTTTCACTCAATTTTCTACACTTTTCTGTCATTTTTTTAGTGCTAGAAACCATCCTGCTTCCGCTAGACGTCCATCGGCTATACTTTTCACCGTTAGTGATTGTTAAATAACATAAATAAGCACAAATTAAATTTCAAGCAACAGACTTCTGGCCATTGGTAAATTTGTTGGCAAATACTGAATCGAAAACCGTCATGACACACGCAAAGCACGCATCAATTTCTAACGTTATTTTCGGTTGTTCCCACAGCTTCAAAATGCCTTTTTCCTATGTTGCATGAAGTCGGACTAATTTTCGGGCCGATTTTATAAATTTTGAAATTTCACTACCATAGTTTCTCATCTAATGTTTGGAAATATATGTACGAAAGAATCTATATGTTAAGGTAACTACACTCGGAAAAACAACAATATATATTGGGCAGTATTGTGATAAAACATATCCAATAATTCACGGAGACGTGAGTTTTATCTAACGTTACGCATTACATGGTGATACCGTAGATGACCTGAGGTAGGTAGTCATGTGACCATAGATGACATCATTGGCAAAAGGAAGTTCCTGAAATGCTGAAACTACTAAAAGACAGCAGACTGAAATAAGCCACTAATCAGTCTAGGCAACGAAATAGTTTTACGGATTTCTCCGAGCTCTGACTAGCTCAATAATATGTGTATGTGTGCGTTGTGTGTGTACGTGTGTATGCTTAAAGGGTAGTAGCAGTATGCTACTCGTAAGGAAAGGAGGCAAGGAGGAAGGAAGGAAAGGAGGTGAAGGCAGAAACTGGTCGATAAAATGTGATGGAATGAACGGGTGAGGCGCTTTTAGCGTGCGTTGCGAGGAGCATCACACGGTGGTGCGTCGTTGTCCTAGAAGTGGTAGACACGAATGGAGAAGCTTAGACTGCCGCAAGGAATATGCATGCGAATTGCAAACTTAAATTGAGTTTACATTCTCAATCGATGAAATGACACGCTGTCTAAGCTACAAAAGTATGAGCAGTAAGAAGGGACAGCGTTGACATACAGTACCAGTAAATAGCATTCCTACAGTTTTCAAGCTATTTCAATCACAAATAGTTTCGATAAAGTCGCTGCAACAATTGATTTATTTGCTGCTATTTTTATATCTTTGCTACATGGTACGTGTTTAATGAATTTTTGATGAACATATTTTACGCCAAATATGCTCTTTCATTTCGCTGTAAATAACTTTCGCTTAGCTGTACAGTGATGGATTTTGTATGGTTTAAGGTTTCGGTTTCGTTTCGCTGGATCACTACCATCTCTTGCGGCATCTTATGATTTTACTTTTTGTACCTTTGAAAAGATGTTGAGAAACTTTTGCACAAAATGTTTAATAAAATTTCACACACAAATTATGAACAATTTTGTTTTTGCACGGCTGTGGATACATAGCGACAAAATTGTTCATTAAAAATGAAACTTCTTCATGCATCGTGAGAAGACTTGGTTTTCTCCAAGACTTTTCTAAATTTCACTGTATCGCCGGTTCCTTTGGGACGTCGGTCTAGACCGAATTTTCCCATTTTTTTTTCTTTAAATTAAGGCGAAAGCGATGAATCGTAGGCCATGGACAGATGAATTTGGTCCAATAATAAATACGCTTCGAATTTTGGTGCGCAGTCAGTTGGGCTATCAAGTGCGACACATTGATTTCAAGTATGTTTTTCAAATCTGTTTGGAAACGGTCACAATGAATTCCTTGGGACAACATTATATCGATTTTCTCCACTAATGTTCACATAATTTTCATGAATTTTTATGAATGGATGTGTAGTGATTGATATACTTTATCAACTATGTAGCATTTTTGCTATTTGTTAAATTAAGCAGTTATTTGAAGAGGTGGAAACTGGACACGCGAGAGATGTCAAGATCTTTTTGGACGTGCCCAAACGGTTGCCGCAAGTATTAGAGAAATCACGAAACTTGCTAGCAGAGGGATATATCCTGGTTGGTTTTAATTTTCATGGTAGTTTCTCTATTTGTCTTTCTCTAATAATTATGATGAAGTTTCTGAATTGTGATTAATTATAGGTGCAGGAGGTTACACGGTTCAAGACACAAGTCTTGGTAGTTCGTCGGATCTTACACACCGAACTTATGAAGTAAATAATTTCCTTCTCAACAAATTTGTTTCAAGAATTAATTTTAGCTCTTACTTCATAACAAATCTTAACAAACATTATTGCATAGGAAGTTGGATCTTCAAATACCTCTGACAATCAATCCTGGAAGAACGACGGCAATGGGTCAAGAAAACAAGCTTTCGAAAATGCGACATTAGAGATTAACGATGTCCCGCGGTATGTCACTCTCATACTTATAAATCAATCTCAACAAAGGGTAACTACTGATTGAAAATGATTATACAAATTAAAATTGTTCAACAGTTTTGTCAGGTCTGCTAAAAACACTAGTGCATTTTTCAGGAATGGTGCAGATATTGTTTCGTTAGTAGTTCCTCCGAAACCAAAATATGATGAGCCACATTTACCGAAGGTTTAATTTCTTTGTCGCCAAGCTATGCAATTTGTCTTACTCGATCGTGCTCAAATGAAAACAAGATGTATGTTTAGGGGTATCAGTTGAAAACTTTGGAAGTGGAGTTCTCAAATACTAAGAATAGAGAGCGTAAAGTACCGAGCTCTCGTATAGCAAGACTTGCTCAATTTGGCCAGCTTGGAGTGAGTCTCGTTGTGGGTGCAGCTGCAGAAATGAGCAAGCGAACACTGGGATTTAGTAAGGCAAATTTACCGTCAATTTGAGATTTAATTTTTTTCCTTGCTGGAACTAAGATTTTAAATTGAAACCATGATTTTGAAGTGAACTAATTTAGGCTGAAAACATATCAGCAGAGAGTATTGTCTCTTCTACCGGAAATCCGTTTGTAACAGAAGCGAATGCTGAGAAGATTGTACGTACCCTGTGCAGAGTTCGCGGTGCTGCGTTAAAGTTGGGTCAAATGCTCAGCATACAAGGTTCTCATTCTTTATCGTTTTCGTTCACCACGGTTTTAAGGCTCGTTAGATTATTCGTCCGACTTGGCAAGTACTCCCTTACTGTTTATCTTTTGTGGAAAATGAGGATTTTATGCCTTAACTTTGAGTGGTGTGTATAATTCAAGTTTAGATTCGGATTTGATATCACCAACATTACTCAAAATATTTGAACGTGTTCGACACAGTGCTGATTTCATGCCATTATGGCAGGTTCACCGTCAAATGTGTGACTCATTTGGTGATAATTGGCGTGACAAATTTAAAAGATTTGAAGATGTCCCGTTTGCAGCTGCATCCATCGGGCAGGTTAGAATTCGTTTAGTTTATTTTAAGTGCTCTGTTCATGCGAGTCTCATTCTTGAGAATCTGGAGTAATTTATCATGGGAATATTGCAGGTTCATCAAGCCTGGCTGCCCAGTGGAGAGAAGGTTGCGTTAAAAATTCAGTATCCTGGAGTATCAGCAGGCATTGACTCAGATATTGATAATTTAGTGACAATTCTGAACTATGGGAGCTTCTTTCCAAAAGGCTTTTATTTGGAAAATTTTGCAAAGGTGAATATGTCTAATTTTGTTTAAAGTGAAAGACAACATTTTGATCAGCGTTGTGGAATTGGGATTTAAGTTAAAAGATAATTCAAGACCAGTTTTTGACTTCCGGATCTTTCATCACGGTTGGTGTTAATTATGTTTGAAATTTAGGTGGCAAGGAAGGAATTAAAATTGGAATGCGATTACAAACGCGAAGCACGAGCTATGAAAGAATTCCAACGCTTGTTAGCCGATGATGAACACTTTTACGTTCCAAAAGTCTGCAATTAATGTTATTTTTGAAATGTACTTTTTATTCTTAAAATATGCCACATGGTTTCTAATTGAAATAAGTTTAGAATTGTGAAAAAATTCCTAAGTAGGAAGTGAGTCGGAGACTTACATCTTCTGCTAATTTCAGAATTAAGCATTCATATACAGGCTCATTTTTTTGATGATGTTTTCCTCGCTCATTGCTTTATAGATCACCTTGAATATAGAAAACGAGCATTTTGCTGTTCATGAAAATACCTCGTAATGTATAGGGTTATCGAAACAACACGTTAATATTTCTGTTCATTAGATATCAATCGTTTGCGTATTTTTACAGATGATTCTGTAATCGATAATTTCAGGTGATTGATGATTTAAGTACAACACATGTATTAACAACAGAATACGTGCAAGGTATTCCCATTGACAAATGTTTGGATGAACCGCAAGAAGTACGTAATTACATTGCTTCTAAATTTATCGAGCTTTGTCTCCGCGAAATTTTTATCTGGAGATTTATGCAGGTAATCGTTTGTTCACATTCTCTCCTGATATAAAGTGATTTTGCAACAAGGCATGACTAGCTTGTTTTTCAAAATTTTTGCAAGAATCCTTTTTGTGAAGCTGTTTGCATCATCAAGAACGATCATTTGTTTACAACTTGGCAGTTGTCGAATGCACATGTGAGTGTTATTTATTATCTTGAGTTATATAAACAGTTATGAATTGATTTATACCACTAATATAGAAATTTGACGTGCCTACGGAAGAGGGTATTTCCATGCATGTTTTCGTATTACTCGCTTCATTTGGGTTTGTTGATGTGTCTCTGTGTTTAGTGATCGTTTCAGATACTCGACATTGCAAACGTTTAAATTTTGGAACATAAATTCCTGGTTGCTATCTTTTAGACCGATCCAAACTGGTCTAACTTCTATCTTGGCAAGCATCCGACTGCAAATTGTCCAAGGTTAATTCTTTTGGATTTTGGAGCTTCGCGTTCGTATCCCAAGAAATTTGTTGACCAATATATGAACATTATTCGTGCCGCTTATGACAACGACAGGAGCAAAGTGAGTGTTTTCTTAAAATAATGGATACTAACCCGAAGTTTTTGTGGACTAGATTTTTAATACATTTAAAGTGATACCGTGTGAATTAATTTATTTTCAGATTTTGGAATATTCAAGGAAAATTGGTTTCTTATCAGGATACGAGTCAAAGGTAGCTTTATAGTGTAAATTATGCATACAGTTACGTCCATGACTCCTATGAAACAGGTGTTCCAAAAATTTGTTCTTCAGTGGTAAAATACTTCTGCAGGTTATGGAAGATGCTCATTGTATATCAATCAATATTTTGGGTGAAACGTTGACATCAATGACTCCATACGATTTTTCCACACAGGTAACACTTTTGAAAATAAAAAATATTTGAAAATCTGTTTGTTGTTTCTAGTTTCAATTGTGCAGCGCCATTTTTGGGATATAATCGCAATGTCGTTTCATTTCCGGAACAGGGTAATGGTTTGAATTCATAGTAAAAATTTGTTGAAATCCATTTAAGTACAGTTGTTAAACTCGTACTATCTGTTCCTGAAATGTTTGAAATCGCTAAATTTGTAAAATTTAGAATGTAACGAGGAGAATTCACGAATTAATTCCAGTGATGCTAAAGCATCGCCTGGTGTCACCGCCCGATGAAATCTACTCCTTACATCGAAAGCTTTCTGGATCATTTTTGTTGGCATCTAAGTTGAGGGCAGTTGTTGCATGCGGTGCCTTATTCGAAAAGATCTATGACGAGTACAAATTTGGTGATTATGCTGGCATAGAAGACATTAATATTGATGAATAATTGGTTTAACATGTGACAAATTTCTGAAAGAGATTTTTCGTTCCATATATATTTTAATGTGTCCTTGGAATTTGCGATTATGAAACATTAATTATTAAGAGTTTTCTAAACTTGCAGTGTCTGTTGTTTAGTTGCACCGTTAAAGGTAAATGACAAAAACATGTAAATCCATTATATATGATGATCGTGAGAGAGAACGAAATATTTAATTTATTTGATTAGGTTCTGTTAATATCGATAATATTATTCATGTTGCAATGAGAAAGTTTGCTCATCGATAAACTCTTGGACCGCTATTTTCATGCTTTCATGCTGAATAGCAACTAAATTTATTCAATTCGACACATACTGCTATGCTACAAATGCTTCTGTTATTTAAAATAAGAAATACGGTCTTCTTTTTAACATATTAAACTTAGGCCTGAGCAATTTAACAAGCAATATGGTAGCATGAAATTTTCAATTATCCATTTTGATGTAGTGGTTAAAAATTTGCTGAAGCATTACGTGAATGATCAAAGGATTGCAAGCAAAACAAAGAGCATCATCTGACGTCATTTCGTCCGCTTTGTCTATTTTGGTGGTCAGCATAAATAGTTTATTCCCTGGAATATAGCTTTTCAAACTTGCACATCTAGTTGATAGTCATTGGAAGAACCAGTACTGGTAACAAGTTGTTTTGACCACTAATTCAATTTACTCCATCCATCAACAACATATGTGATTTTGTTATGGAAATTTACGAATGTCCACCATGCCTGAATGGTGTAATACACGAGTGCAATAATAACTAATGATTAATGATTATAACATAATTGTGATAATAGCGATAATTGTGCTTAAATTGATTACAGTTACTAGTTGCTTTGTTGTGAAGAAAAGAAGAAGCATGCGAATGGACTACTGGAATAAACTAACATCATTCCTCCTCCTTCTTTTTTTCCGAAAGAAAAGTATTTTAAAAAAGGAACAAAAAAAAGATGAGAGCAAAACAGGATTAGATTTAGTAATTGCTTCGCTGAAAGTGTCGAAAAAAAAGGAGAGAGAACACGATAAATGTATACTTGTTGTGGTGTGGGATGAAATTTTGAATTTGATATCATTAGTTGTCAATCTTACATGTTATATATATATATATATATATATATATATATATATATATAAGGTATACATATAAGATATATATGTGATATGTATATATAATATATATAAATAAGATATACATATTATGTATATAATATATATATATCTTATATATATGTCTGTGTGTATTTTTTTTGATTACCTGTTTTTGTTGTTTATTTTTCATTTTACCATTTCACAGTAATTTCGCAGTAATTTTTCTTGTTATTATCGTCGATGTATTATTGTTTTGATCCATAATGATAAAGAAAATGATGAGAGAAATATTTTTCAGGATTAAATGTAACACAGCAATAATTTCTTTTTTTCGGATAATTTCGAAAAGCGAAAAAAAAAATTGTTGGAGGAAAGCGGTTCAATGTGATTTAGAGTGGATAAATGAAGGAATATGGAAATTGGATATCAGGATTAATCGTTTTTGACATTGGATCGTTTATTTTCTTTTGTAAATCACACATGTCAATATGTTCGAGATCATTTAGACAATTAACAATTTGTACCGCTATAAGTTTTAATAGAAATTTTAAAATTTGGTAAAAAATTACAGTTTCCTTCTTCGCCTTTCAGCTATTTTCAATCAGTTATTTATGCGTCCTTAAGTACAATTGCTATTTACATTTGGCTAAAAATATTAGGCAGACGTAATGGAGGAGAAATGCATTGTATTATATAACATAAATACCTACCAATCACATTACGTAAACTATTTACTTCATACCCATTTATCAAATTTACCTAACATTCATTTAGTGAATTTAAAATTTAGTAGTAATCTATTGCTACTCCAAATTCGGTGAATTTTATTATTAGCTCCATTCATATCCATCTCCTTTTTTTTGGCCAAATTTTCATTTTCAATCAAAATATTTTGCTTTTTTTTCAATCACCGATTCCAATCGTGTGTACTGCTGAAAATTAAAAAATATTGTGCAAAAGGAATTTTTATTTTTTGATAAAATCGTTGAAATTAAAAAAAAAGACGCATACGATAAAGCAAAGGTGTGATACTACAGCAAAAAACAAAAAAAAAAAACTATTCCACGTGGAAAACTATTGCATTTTTATGAAATAAATGATACCTTTGTGGCACTATTTAATATTTTCATTTTAATTTATCAAAATTTCAGTTTTTATACAAAAAATTGAAATGAAGCATTTAACAGGGAAAAAAATGAGAGCAAGAAAATTATCTAAAATTGTTCAACATTTTTGTCTTTGTCTCTCTTTTTCTTTTTTACTAGTTTCTCATTAAGAACAGATTTACGAGATAGATATCTCAATCAAATGAAATAACATATAATTTACTCATTTCATTACCGAAAGTAACATGACATTTAAATTTGTTAAAAATCCACCGTATACTGCCTGAATATGTATTTTTGCTAGTTTTACAAAAGTAAAATAAGAAAAAGATTGGAAATGAATTTTCAATTATTACCTTCTGCTTGTTCAATTTAAGCGTTAATTGATAGTTTGCAATCATTTCAATAAACTAGGATATGAATAGAGTGTATTCAATTAAGATTTAAATTTGTTTTTTGAATATGAATAATATTTTCTGCTAAAAAATTTATTACAGCAATTTTATTTTTAAAAAATAAATTTTAGCTTTAAATCAAATCATAATCGAGCAACATTGCATGACGTTGATAATCAGGTGTAAGACACGGAACATTTAGAGATTAATTAATTGATTAATTGGTTAATCAATTGTTTGAAGCATAAAGAATGTAAAAAACAAGTTATGAGCTTATCAAAAAAAAAGAAAATTAGAAAGTTTTTGAGTTCTTCGATCGTAGTTCGCAATTCTATCAATTTAGCATTCAATTAGGACTGTCAACACTATCACTCTCATCCTGTCTTACTTATCATTGGTCACTTCCTCACCCAATTAAGACTAAAATTTTGCAAGGAAAATAAAGCTAACAGGTTATGTGATTGACGTGAAGACATTGTAAAAGATAGTGGACAATTGGACAACTTCTTTCATTGCAATTTTATTTGTTAGCTTTCGTCAAAAAAAAAATGAAATGAAATAAAAAGAAAAAAGAAATATTATTGGAAAACAAATTACACTGGAAGGAAGGATCATACAGTGCAACAAATAGTTATCAAAGGTTATTCAGAAATGAAAAAAGTAAAAAAAAAAGTTCGAAATGGTCAATGGATTACAAAGAGAGAGAGGGAGAGAGAGAGAGAGAGAGGAAAGAGGAATGAATGATTGGAGGAGAAAAGAACGAGTTGTTGTTGTCAACAAGTGAAAAAGGTTGGGCAATTTTGAAACAGTTTGGGAAGCAGACCAATTGAGACTTTCACTCCTATTATTTACCATATTATTCATTTCTGATATTCATTTCAAGCAATAAATAATTAGTTTATTTGAATGTTTTTAATAAAAGAAATCTCCTCTCATCCTCCATTCACATTTGAATTTGCTACGAATTAAAAGAGGTGGCGAAAAAAAAAACCGTCCCATAAATCATTTTCAAGTACACTTCACCACTCAATAAGTTACGGAGGCGTTGATGAGTGAATTGAAAAATGTCAATTTTCATTTTCGTTTTCTAAGTTTTCCTCTTTTTTTTTGGATCTCATCCATCTTCTTTCACAAATTAATTCTTATTATGGAGTATTTGTTTTTTTTTTCACATTTTAATTTTCTCACATCTGTACTGCAATTTTACTTTCTTCTCCTTTTTCATCTCCTTCCTTCCTCTCTTCCTTTTTTTGTTCAGATTGTTGAAAAAATAATTTAGTGAAACTCAATTTTCAAGCATAATTGGGATGATTTAGTGATAAATTTTAATCCAGTTTTAATTTTACTTTATTTATTGATATTTTTTATGTGAAAAAAAAATGCAAAAAAAATTTGTAGCTCGTATTTCATATATATTCTCATGCTATCGAACTTGAATAGATGTTAGTGTTATCAACTGATAGTTTAGTGCTATCAAACGCATTGAATGTTCCTCGGATCTTCCCTTTTTTTTTAATTACAATTAGCGAAAAATTTTTCATCTTAGATTTTATAAATTTGTCAAATTAAAACTTTTAAATTAACTACAAATAATTGCAGTTGTTATTTTCTTGTGTGCAAGATATGCAACAAAAACCACGTAGCTTTTTTGATTTCATGAATTTCATAACTCGTTCGCCTTCATTCATCAATGAATTTAAAAATACAACTTCCCAACGACACTTTCTAGCATTGCTTTCTTCGTTATCCTTGAAAAGGGAAAAGTCCCATGTACTATTCCTGTTTTCTCACCATTAGGAGCCTAAAACAGAGGACGAAAGGATCAAATTTTATGTAAATCATTGTGCTTGGCAATTTAAAATGCAAATTTAATTTTCACTCCAAAAAGAAAGCAAAAATTTTTTCCATTTTGTGGATTTTTTTTCCTTTCATTCACATTAAGAAGCATTCAGAGGTGTTGCGCACTAATTTCATATCGTAAAATTCTATAATTTGAAGCGGAAAGGTATACAGTGAAATAATTTGCAATAAATTTAATGTAAGCTATTAAGCATAATTTTATTTTGTCATTGATATCATGCTGCTGCAAGCAAGTAGCATAGCAAAAGTTACGACGTAAATCAAATTTTATAAAAGGCAATATTTTCATTAATTTTTTTTTGAACAAATAATTTTATCAGTTTCGCTGATGGGTATGCAAAAAGAAAAATAGCGAATGGAAAACAAGGAGGAAGGAATTTGAATAACAAATTTGCTGAAATTAATTGGATGCACACAAGCTTCTGTGATCGCATCGTCAAGAGCTAAGAGAAAAAGATAAAATGCAAAAAAACTTATTTGTTGCAATTATTGTTGGACAAGAAATTTCAGAAAATTTTTAATTCAAAAAAAGAGGAATGGAAAATTTTATTTTCATTAAACTACATAATGTTAATCGATTAGAATTAATTTCATTTATGAAATTAAATTGTTTCAGGCGAATGGCAAAAAAGTACTGTCTGTTTTTTTTAATTACATTTGAAGTATTGCATACAAAACACAATGAAAGTATAACTGATAGCGATGATAATGATGATGATAGTGATAACTATCATTATCTCTTCTAAGAAATTAAGTCAAAACAATGGATAGCGGATAAGTGGTAAAATATGAGGGCGAGCAATAGGTAGGTTATATGGTAAAATTTAAAATTGTGCAAGCAAGATGCTACTGCTCAACAAAAAATATTTATTTAAAAATACGAATAATTATTTTAAATATGAGAAATTTTCCAATCTTTTCTTCTAAAAGGGTATTCAAACTTTTCCCGCTGTTTTCTCCTCTTCTCTATTTTTATTCTTTATTGGTGAATTTTTAAATTTTAAAATCAAGATTTTTAACGGATCAATCAACTAACAAATCTGATTTAGATGTTTGAGAAGGTTGAAGAAATTTATGATAGCCTAAGGGAATGATTGAATGTGTATATAAATCAAGCGGAATGTAATGAACGGAGAACAATACGTAATTTCCGCTTTTGTTAATTTCATCTTTTCTCAGCTTCTTCCTCAGCAATCTTTCAATACAATAAGATTTTATCAGTTAGCTTACTGTCAACAATACCCTAAATATCGTTCGAATTTTAAGTAAAACTTTCAAATTTATTGCTAAATTGCTTAACTTTTGTTGTTTGTTTATAATATTTTGCTAAATTATGTTCATTTTAAATTTTCTGTTCGTATGCCTTTTTCTTCCTGCAAAATACAAAAAAAAATTTGACAAATTTTCCAATTTTTTTTGCCAATTTTTTATGTATTTTAGGTTTTTCAAGCGATTATTTGCCTGGCTTTCCTCTGTTATCACTAAATATCAAACTCATTTAATATTAGCAAAATTTATGGAAACAATAAAGCTTAAATCTTTTGCCGCTGCAAAAGTGTTAATAGAAATGATCCTTGGAAATTTCAACTATTGCAACTCTTTATTATTATTATTATTAATTTATTATTATTTTATTATTATTTTATTATTATTTTATTATTATTTTATTATTATTTTATTATAATTTTATTATTATTTTATTATTATTATTATTATTATTATTATTATTATTATTATTATTATTATTATTATTATTATTATTATTATTATTATTATTATTATTATTATTATTATTATTATTATTATTATTATTATTATTATTATTATTATTATTATTATTATTATTATTATTATTATTATTATTATTATTATTATTATTATTATTATTATTATTATTATTATTATTATTATTATTATTATTATTATTATTATTATTATTATTATTATTATTATTATTATTATTATTATTATTATTATTATTATTATTATTATTATTATTATTATTATTATTATTATTATTATTATTATTATTATTATTATTATTATTATTATTATTATTATTATTATTATTATTATTATTATTATTATTATTATTATTATTATTATTATTATTATTATTATTATTATTATTATTATTATTATTATTATTATTATTATTATTATTATTATTATTATTATTATTATTATTATTATTATTATTATTATTATTATTATTATTATTATTATTATTATTATTATTATTATTATTATTATTATTATTATTATTATTATTATTATTATTATTATTATTATTATTATTATTATTATTATTATTATTATTATTATTATTATTATTATTATTATTATTATTATTATTATTATTATTATTATTATTATTATTATTATTATTATTATTATTATTATTATTATTATTATTATTATTATTATTATTATTATTATTATTATTATTATTATTATTATTATTATTATTATTATTATTATTATTATTATTATTATTATTATTATTATTATTATTATTATTATTATTATTATTATTATTATTATTATTATTATTATTATTATTATTATTATTATTATTATTATTATTATTATTATTATTATTATTATTATTATTATTATTATTATTATTATTATTATTATTATTATTATTATTATTATTATTATTATTATTATTATTATTATTATTATTATTATTATTATTATTATTATTATTATTATTATTATTATTATTATTATTATTATTATTATTATTATTATTATTATTATTATTATTATTATTATTATTATTATTATTATTATTATTATTATTATTATTATTATTATTATTATTATTATTATTATTATTATTATTATTATTATTATTATTATTATTATTATTATTATTATTATTATTATTATTATTATTATTATTATTATTATTATTATTATTATTATTATTATTTTTATTATTATTATTATTATTATTATTATTATTATTATTATTATTATTATTATTATTATTATTATTATTATTATTATTATTATTATTATTATTATTATTATTATTATTATTATTATTATTATTATTATTATTATTATTATTATTATTATTATTATTATTATTATTATTATTATTATTATTATTATTATTATTATTATTATTATTATTATTATTATTATTATTATTATTATTATTATTATTATTATTATTATTATTATTATTATTATTACTATTATTATTATTATTATTATTATTATTATTATTATTATTATTATTATTATTATTATTATTATTATTATTATTATTATTATTATTATTATTATTATTATTATTATTATTAATTATTAAATTATTACTAATTACTAATTGCCTGTTACTAATTACTAATTACTTGTTACTAATTACTTGTTACTAATTACTTATTACTTATTACTTGTTACTAATTACTTATAACTTATTGCTTATGGCTTATTACTTATTACTTATTACTTATTACTAAATACTATTTACTAATTACTAATTATTAATTATTACTTATTAATTATTAATTATTAATTATTAATTGTTAATTATTAATTATTAATTATTAATTATTAATTATTAATTATTAATTATTAATTATTAATTATTAATTATTAATTATTAATTATTAATTATTAATTATTAATTATTAATTATTAATTATTAATTATTAATTATTAATTATTAATTATTAATTATTAATTATTAATTATTAATTATTAATTATTAATTATTAATTATTAATTATTAATTATTAATTATTAATTATTAATTATTAATTATTAATTATTAATTATTAATTATTAATTATTAATTATTAATTATTAATTATTAATTATTAATTATTAATTATTAATTATTAATTATTAATTATTAATTATTAATTATTAATTATTAATTATTAATTATTAATTATTAATTATTAATTATTAATTATTAATTATTAATTATTAATTATTATTTATTATTATTATTATTAGCAGAGTTTTGAGGATGTTCACATACCTTCTGTAATCGTTAAATATATTTTTTAATTATTTAAACAGTTACGTAAATTATGCATTTTTAATTGGCAGTACGATAAGCATTTTTTTCCAGGTTCATTTAGCATTTTCATGAACATTTTTTTTTGCGAAAATTACAGGAGCTGTGTCGCATGAGAACATATCGACAGGATCATCTGACCTTTCTCTTACATAAAATAAATACAGTCGCTGAAGGTATGGGACGACGATGGAAAGGAATTTTTATGAGAGTATCTTGTAATTTTAATTTGCTTCAGGGACACAAGTTAATTGAGCTAAAATGATACTGTTGTATATTTTATTACACATATTACTGTGCAATGAAATCATCGCTAATGACAATGATGCTCACGTACGTCAGCGTCGTAGCAACATTCCGTGTGGTGCCAGTTTTACGCCATGTTCAGGTGGTGCAGCAGCTGCGTTTGGTCTTGCATCAAATACTATCAGTAGGAATTTTTGATCATTCCATTGCTTTTTTAAATAAATTTGTAAAATTTTCACAAATTAATTAAACCAAAACTCAAGATGACCCACTTTCCAGCGGTTTTTTTCCAACTAATCACCATGCATATTTATTATCAAAAAAAAAAAAAATCGATGGTAATTTTGCAAAAACAAAAAAAGAAGTGGTGAACAGTAAAATTGTTTTAATACTAGATTTTTTTATTTATTCTAAAATTAAATTATTGTGCAGCGGCAGTTTTTAGCAGGTTATTTTTGCTGTAAAATAAAATCAAGCAGTAATTGAACAGCCAAGTACTTATTCTTTTGCAGTACACCACAATAGTACTATTCAGATATTAATTCTATCGTTTTATTTGTAGTGACATAACATAGCAGTAATGACTTGTAAGCTATCAGTTGAAATTAAACAGGTTTTCTATCCTTCAGCCGGAATTAAACAAACCGTTCGAGTAATAAAATTATTATAAACTTTATAAATATTCAGCTATGCTAAAACTCAATGCAACAAATGTTTCAGTTAAAATTTTACCGCCCTAATTATTCTAATATTTGATAACACTTCGAAATCCTAGTGCAATTCAGAGGTTGCGTATCACGTGGACGGTTTTTGTAAGTCGATAAAGTTGGAACTAAGCTATGATGCCTACGTATGATTAATTTGAATTACAATTAGTGCTCGATCAAAAATTAATTTTAAAAATTTCATAAAATTTACAATTACCAGGTACGTTGATGCCTCAGCGCTCCACCAGTTTTCTTTTTAATTTAATTTCCTTCATTTACTATTTCGAAATTTCAACTTTCATATTGCAAATGTTTTTTTTTTTCCTTTTCATAATCATCATTTATGCTTTTCGCCTTCTTTTCCATATTTCGATAAGCATTTTTTAATAAAAGTTTTTGCTACGTGCTAAAAATGAAAATCAAATTTAATGATTAATCAAAAACTGGGACTTAAATTCGTATTTCTTAAATTATACTAAAAGGAAAAAAAAACACGAAGAAAGGCAAACAACTATTTGTTCGGTTTAAATTCCAATAAAGAAAAGAATATTGCCACAATCATTCCAGGTGACGATGAAGCACAATCGCAACAGAATTCAAATGCCGCAAACAGACGTCGCACTGACATCAACAAATTGATCAGTCGGCAAAGTATTATCGCTGCCGTGGGAGGAGCAAAAGATGAAATTGATATACTTTTCAATCAAACTGAAATTAACATTCTCAAAAATACAAATGGTAAAATTCTGACGAACACAATAAAACCATTCATCCGTAATCTTTTTCAAACAAATTTGAAAATTGCTGTTAATGTCTTAATTAAATTAGAGACAACAGCAAAATATTGTAAGCAATTAAGAAATTCTCGTGCAACACACCTGTTGCTGTAAAATCTCTTACAACACCTGATCAGTTTCCTCCCATTCTCACAAGTTTTTTGTTTGCTTGTTTTTTACAAAATGTTTTTCAACGTGTAAACATTTCCGTAGGTTTAGCTGCTTTTTGATCACTTTGATCAAAGCAACCGATAAATTACTTCCATTGCTATATTGGATGAATGAGTTAATTGAACATGCTAACAATTAATAATTAATAATAATAGCAATGGTAATAGTGATCATGACAGCAACAATAAGCAATAGCAAGATGTAAAGATATAGTTTAAAAGATGATGAAAAATTTTCTATTAATTTAGAAGAGGAACAATGAAGAGAAGCGGAACGAGAAGGACAATAGTGGAAAAATGAGATTACACTAAGCAATGTAATTTTTGCAAAATTGCAAAAATCACAATAATTCATAAAACATTTAGCAATTACATTCCATTTCAAATATTTATTTATAAAAAAAAAATCTGGTAATGTTAGTGTGTGCTTTATCACACACAGACACACAGACACACACACACACACACATATATATGTATGTACAATATTAGGATCGGTTGTTATTCTTGATTATGTTTTTATTACAAAAATTAATTCATTTCAACTTCTAGCATATGATGGTGAGCCAGCAGAGAGAGTGTGGAATGCGATAAATAAAATTGACCTTTATGCTAAGAAGCTTTCCTATTCATCACAAATTGCAATTGCTGCAACAGAGAAATTATATAAGTGAAGTTTTATGCAGTTTTGAAATTTCAACAAAGATAATTTAAATAATTTGTAAATTTGATTTCTTTTTTTTTTGGATTTGATTGAATTATGATTAACTAATGATGAAATAATTTCCATCTAACGCTTTTTTTTTGTTGTTGAATTAATGAAGCAACTAATTTGTAGCTCTGGTCTTGCATCTCAACAAATTCTTGACGAACTATCAGTGATTGATGTTCGTGACACGCCAATAGGTCATATATGTCCAATAAATTTGGTGACAGAATGTCCATCGGCTAAATATCGAACATATTCTGGTCATTGCAACAATGTTAATCATCCGTTATGGGGTGCATCATCGGAACCGATGAAGCGCATCCTAAAGCCAACCTATGCTAACAGTAGGTTAACTTTTCTTTTCCCTCAACCTAAAAATATGCGTTCCATTAATAAGAATACATGTATATATCATTAATTGAATTACTAAATTACCTAATATCATCAAAATATTTCTTTCTCTTCAGTATTAGCAATTTTATTTCATAATGCGCATAATGTTACATATATTCATTATTAAAAAAAACATATATATATGTGTGTGTGTGTGTGTGTGTGTTTCTGAAAGTGTAGGTATTAAATTGTTTTTAAGTTACTCCTAAAATTGCTAATAAAATTTATTGTAGAAATTTCGAGACCACGTATTTCAATTAATGGTTCAACGCTTACAAGTGCTCGAAAAATATCCCATAATCTTATCACTGAACCAGCCACTCGACATACCTTGTGCTCCATGATGATTGCGCAGTGGGCAATGTTCGTCTACGAAGATATCAGTCATGTTGGCGCAAATACACTTTATGAAGGTATCAGTTATAAGGGTGAGAGAAGATAGAATGAAAAAAGAAAATGTCGAAAAATTATTGCAAACTTATGTTTTAAATTTTAATTATAATTTTTTATATAAATAATTACTTTGTGTTAGATGGTAAAATACGTGCAAAAATTATGCATGAAATTAACTTTGAGGTAATCAATCAAGGCCATTGTTGTGTTGTAACACGAAATACACGCATCCAGAATGCTATCCAATTGAAATTGACATCAATGACACCACATATTCAAGTAATTTTTGGAAATTTTTTAAAATAAAAATAAATTTATCAATGTTTATTTTTTGAAAATGAATACCGTCGTCTTTTGGATGAAAAATTTTAACTTTTATTTGTGTATTTTTAACACATTCTTAGATAATTTTGCTCATTTTTTTAAATTTAATTTGTTTGATCTTTTTTTTAGTAAAATTTATTATTGCAGAATTAACACAATGTTTACCATACGTGCGTACAGCAACATCATCACGAGAGAATTGTTCACTTGGTCCACGCGAGCAAGTTAATCAAGCAACGTCTTATCTAGACGCTAGTCATATATATGGTAGTACTGTGGAACGTGCTAGTAAACTACGTGCATATCAAAACGGTTAATTTTTCTACTTACTGTTAATTCAGACTTAAAATTGTTAATTTAGATTATTTGCTTAGCATTTGATTTATTTTAATTGTTTTCATTATTAAAGTAAATTATTGCATTTTTTTTTTAGAAATTTGAGCAAATTTGTTTTTGTTGCCTGTTCTCTTTTTTTGTTCAATTAAGATATTATCATTTAAATTGCACGAAGATTTATTAAAATTAAATAATTCAAAATTGAAATTTATTACTTCGTTGTATGCATATATATTAAATGAATAATTATCACTATCATAAACATTGGGATATTGTTATTGAACAGTAGTAGATGACGAAATAATTATTTGAAAAAAAAAATTTACCGAAAAAAATTTTTTATAATTAATTTTTTAAAAAAGTAAATAAATTAAAATACTATTTTTTTTTTAAGGTTTCTTGCTAACACAGCAAAATTCGCGCGACAAAAAAATTTTATTGCCAAATGCAAATGATGATAGGAGCTGTACGAACAGTGGAAGTGGACAGCGATGCTTCCTGTCCGGTGGTGAATTTACCAATTTATTTCCGTCACAAGCGGCATTACACACGATTTGGCTACGTCAACACAATAATATTGCTAAACAATTAAAAGTTTGCTCTATTTCATTTCCACAAAATGACAAAAAAACAAATGTGTAAAAGAATTAGTGCTTTTGAGAAATTAAAAAAATATTACGAGTTAAAATTTGCTTCATTAATTTTTCACGTCAATTTCACAAAAATATCATCCGTTCCTTTTTTCTTTTTCTTTTTTAAAAATTAAACTTGCAAACAACAGAAAGGTATTGCGCTTGCTTGCTTGCTTGATTGATTGATTGATTGATTTATGAATTTGATGTTAGTGTGTTAGTCCAAATTTCAAAATATCCTTTCCTCTTTTTGGTGTTAAATTTTAGGTTATAAATGCTGATTGGGATGATGAAAAATTGTTTCAAGAAGCACGTCGAATTGTTATTGCACAAATTCAACATATTACATACAATGAATTCCTACCAATTATTGTTGGAAAAAATAATTTAAGACAGTATGGCATTAAGCTACGACTCAATGATTATGATAGCGATTATGATTTGGTTAATTAAATTTGAAAATTTTGCATTTAAGAAGCTTCTTTTTCTTTATTCTATCAAATTTTATGCTCACATACATCGTTGTTGTTGTTGTTGTTGTTGTTATTGTTGTTGTTATTGTTGTTGTTGTTGTTGTTGTTGTTGTTGTTGTTGTTGTTGTTGTTGTTGTTGTTGTTGTTGTTGTTGTTGTTGTTGTTGTTGTTGTTGTTGTTGTTGTTGCTGTTGTTGTTGCTGTTGTTGTTGTTGTTTGTTGTCTGTTCAAACAACTTTAAATTGCTCGTCGTGTATTTGAGTTATTGAGTTATTTAGTTATTGATTATGTTTTAGAATTGAGGAATTAAATTTTAGAAAATTGATGCAACAGTATTAAATGAATATGCAGCAGCGGTTGGACTGTTTTACTACTCACTGTTTCCGGATTTCGCGTCACTTTACGAGGATGTTGAAGGCAGTCGAAAAAGGGAGAAGTCCTGGAGTGAGCTGCTAAATGATCTAGAATTATTTTACAGCGGTAAAATGGATAGCATTATAAGGTATTACTGTACCATTTGTTTGTACGATGCTAAACATTGAGTAAAATTTATAAGCCAATTTTAATATTTATTTAAACAGCCATTTTTCAGTTATTGCTAAATTAATTACTTCACTAACTACTGATATATGTTGCAATCTATTTCGTCATAATTTTTTATCAGTAAATTAAAATTATTATCACTGCTTTTTCTAATTATTAAAGTTTTCAATATTCGATGTGTGAGTGTGTGCGTTTTTTGAAATACTAATTGTAAGGATGAAATTTTGCTGATTTTGCAGATTTTTATTACGTGAGACAATTCGTAAACCTGGATTGCACATGAATAAACATTTCAAAAATGAATTCCTTCGTGGTAGAGGAAAATATGGACTTGATTTAGCAGCACTGATCATACAAATGGGTCGAGATCATGGAGTACCC
Source organism: Litomosoides sigmodontis (assembly GCA_963070105.1). Classification (NCBI taxonomy): domain Eukaryota; kingdom Metazoa; phylum Nematoda; class Chromadorea; order Rhabditida; family Onchocercidae; genus Litomosoides; species Litomosoides sigmodontis. The sequence continues at coordinate 9,427,414 of OY718806.1, forward strand.
GGCTATACTGCATTTCGAAGTGCATGTGGTCTTCGACGGCCAGCTAACTTCACCGATTTAGATGACATTGTATTTATCTAAAAATTTTTTCAAAAAAAAAAATTCATTGTACTTACTTATTGGAAATTTTCACTGCTAACAGATTAGCATTTAAAATGATTAAATATCAATTATTTGCAAAATTATTTTTTATATTTTAGAAGTATTTAGCACGACGATTGCCCCGATTTTTGCATCAATCAATTACCTAGCTATTTTAATTGTAGGTCTTACAATCGCTTAATTTGGCGGAATTAGCTAAACTATACAATCACATCGATGATGTCGATTTATTCGTCCTTGGCATGGCTGAGAAGCCAGAAATTGGTGCATTAGTTGGGCCAACATTTGCCTGTATCATTGGCAGACAATTTCAAAAGGTTCTTCCCAATTCATTTTTTCACTTTACTCCATAACCTAAAAACAAACAGATATTGTGCACGGTAGTAACTGAGCTGAAGTGATGAAAAAATGAAAAATTAAATTAATCGTTAGAAGTGAGATTGAAGTAAGTGCGCATCAACCATTAGCCTGTGAAAATTCCAACTATCTTTTGATTCCTTCAATCCTAAATTAGAATTTTGCAATTAAATTTTAGTTTCTTTTTAAATAATTTAAATAAAATTTAGAATATTTTGACCAACTTTACTTGCCTTCTAATCAGTTTAGATACTCACCGAAAAAAAAAACAAATACGATAATATGAAAATGAAAAAAAAAAGTAAACGAGAAGTGTACTTTCGTTTTTTATCATTCCGTTTCTTACAGCTAAGTTGTTACAGTGTAAAAATGACTAGGAAAAAATGAAAGTAAAAAAGCTGGCAGCAGAAAAAAAGAGATAAGGCAGAAAAATTTTGAGTAAATTTCAATTTACTTAAATTTGTCAAAGCTCTTTTTTTTCTTTAACGTTTCTCAAAATTTCAATTCTCTCTTAAGATTCGTAGAGGTGATCGTTTTTGGTATGAAAATTTCTTTTTACCATCAGCGTTCACTTTGGAACAATTGGGGGAAATTCGGAAGACAACGTTAGCTCGGATAATATGCGATAATTCTGATGGCATCCGTCAAATTCAGCCAAATGTTTTCACGCTTGCTGATGATTATGGGTGATAAAGATTATTAATTAATTAATTAAAAGTAATGATAATAATAGGTGGCAATAGTAATTAACAATAATAATAATTAATAATTATAAATAATAAGAACATCATTATTTTTATTATTATTTTTATTCATTATTATTATTACTATTAGTTATTATTATTTATTATTACTATTATTTATTATTATTACTATCATATTATTATTATTATTACTATCATATTATCAGCTAACATTTGCTATCATTCTTCTTTGTTAAATCAAATTCAAAAATGATGAATTATTAAGTGCTTCATACTTGAATTTGCAGACAATTATTCGAATTATAAAAAAAAAGGACAAAAACTTTACTAAAATAAAATAATACTTAGAAATTGCAAATTTAGGCTAAAATTTTTATTCAAGCATACATTCTTTACATGTTTAAAATTGCGCGCTTTCACACAGGAATTGTCCAATGCATTGTAATTCAACGATAATTGATACGGTCGATCTGACCCAATGGATTGATCAAGAGCCTAGGCTTAAATTACCGATAACAAAGGCAACGTTGGAAAAGGCAGTACGTTTGGGTGCTGAGCATGCAAAACGTTTGAATGAAGCGGAAGCAGATCGAATCAGAAGACAAGGTAAATTAATTTGAAAGAAAAAAAAAATGTTTATTTTAATTTTTTTTTTGTTTTCTTTTTTAATTTTTGAAAAGTTTGTGGAAATTTGGTTTTTTTTTTGGAACTTTGTTTGGGTAAATTGTTAGTCTGATCATTTACATATTTCATTGGCATTTGATTATTAGGAAGAAACAGCACTCAAAATAGGAATCGAAATTTGGCAATTTATGCACATTCAAATTTGTTAGCACCAAAAAAGGAATCGTTGGAAATTTCGCATCGTGCTGAAGTGCTTCGAGAAGCAACCAAAGTTTTATTGAGAGGGTAATTGTTCAGGAAAGAAAAGAAAACACAGAGTTGCAAATTTTTTTTTTGCCTTTTTAATTAAAAATTTCAAAAATATTTTGTTTTAAATTTATTGCAAAATGTTTATTCAGTGATGGCCTAAGTGAACAAGAACGTTTACCGTTAGAGTTAGACTTAGCTACGCTGCAACGTTTACTTCCTGAAATTGATATTGCACAATTTGTTGGAAATATTACCGATTTTTTGGGCGAAGAAAATCCATCCATAGAAGAGTGCCTACCACGACCATTACCATGTGATCACACCACCAAATATCGTACATTTTCTGGATGGTGCAATAATTTGAAATTTCCACACTACGGAAATGCATTTGAACCGATGCGTCGTTTGTTGGATCCAGTTTATGAGGATGGTAGAAATTTCATAATGTCAAAATTTGAAAATTATCATTAAAATTTGATTGCATATATGATTTGTGCATGGAAGATGCAGTAGTTAATGAGTATTACATTGTTCGTATTATTGATAGGTTTTGACAGTCCACGTGTGTTTGGTCGTAATAACGGACGTAAGTTACCATCAGCTCGAAAGGTATCAAATGTTGTGCATACGGAAGCACCGGTATTCCACCTCAAATATACGCATATGTTAATGCAAATGGGACAAATAATTGACCATGATTTTGCACATTCACCAGTTTCAAGAGGTTTTATAAATTAGTTTTGAATTTAAATTCTAATATTTATTAATTTAAAAAAAGAGATGAAATAATGAAATGTACATTGCTCTATCCTAGAAATATAATGATGTTCTGAAATAGTCTTATAAATGCTAAAAAATTTCAATTATTTAAATGTTTAAGCCTAAATTTTTTCAACATTTAACTCAGTTTTACCGCCATTAAAAAAACACAAAAGCTGAATCACTGTATTAATTACTATCACTAATTATTTAATGAATTGATTAATCAACAGGACCGGGGAATACGATTTTGGACTGTAGCCGTTGTGATTCAGCTAAAACAGTTTCCATACATTGTTTTCCAATTCCAATCGAAAATGGTGATCCATATTTTCCACCTTTGCTTGAAAATGGTGAACCAAGGTGTATGGCATTTACTAGGTCACTCCTAGGACAACTTACGCTTGGCTATCGAAATCAGGTACATGTTAAACTTTTTCATAACTATTAGCTTAACTTCATAATGCATTTTCTTTTTTTAACAGGTAGCAAATATTTCAATTGCTAATTTTAGCTTGATCAGTTAACTTCGTTCATCGATGCTTCGTTTATCTATGGTTCAACGGAATGTGAAGCAAATAGGCTACGCTTATTTAGCCAAGGGCGATTGAATTTTACAGATCTTGGCTTCAATCCAGAAGCTTTACCACAAGGACGTCAGGAAAGAGATTGCAGGTTTTTTTGCTACATATAATCAACGAAATGCCACAACAGTAATTTAACATGTATTTTACAGTTTTCAATTCAAATTTACAATTTGAAAATAGGAAAAGCAAGAATTTGCTATTTTGGTGTGAAAATTTTGCCAATTTTTACAAAATTTTTTTGTCGAAGAAAAAAAAAAGGACAGAAATGAATTAAAGAAAATTTAAGTTACGCATGTGTTTTCAGATCTCAACCAAGGCATCCATGTTTTAATGCAGGTGACGAACGTAGCAATGAGCAGCCAGGTCTTACCGTCATGCATACGTTATTTCTCAGAGAACACAATCGTATTGCAACAAGCTTAAGTCGTATCAATAATTTTTGGTCTGATGAAAAGATATATTTGGTAATAAATTAATTTTCCACATCTATTACATGCGTTTAAATTTAAAATTGAGTTTTTATCTCAAAAAAATTTATTAATTTAAATTAATAAAAAATAATGCAAACTGACAAATTAGGAAACACGACGTATAATGGGCGCTAAAGTACAACATATCATCTATAACGAATGGATACCAATTGTACTTGGCTGCGAAGCTGCTGCAAGATACGACCTTGTGCCACGAAAAACAGGCTATTACAAAGGTAATTAATTTACATTAAATTTTTTACTTTGCAATATTTTGCGAATTATTCACTTATAGTAGGAAAATTCGATGGTAGCACTCCTGTAATTTCCTAATTTACTAGTGAATATGATACTTCTTAGGTTATATTTTGAATTAATTCTTGCTGCTAATTAATTGAAAATTTTTTGCCAGAAAAAAATAAACAATAATCTTATAGGATATGATGATAAATGTGATGCGACAATGACGCAAGAAATGGCAACTGCAGCATTTCGTTTTGGTCACACGCTAATACGTAACATATTTCCACGTATGAATGCGGAATATAAGGAGGAAACGAATGGACTCGATTTGAAAGTGTGCTATTATGGTTTTCTTTTCCCCCAAACCTTTTTGATTAGTTTACTTGAAGAGGATGAAAGAGAATGTTCACGTGAAATGACGCATTTCTAGGCCTCTTTCAACAATGAAACATTTTATTACACTTTGGAAACAGGACATATTGAATCAGTAATTATGGGCCTTCTCGGATCACATAGGTATTAAAATTCATTTCATCGCTTCTTGTTTTTCATTGATATTTAAATGTTTTATAAGATTCATTCAACAATTAATTACTTTATCACATTTGAACCAGTAATGCTCGGCCTGCTTCATCAGTAATTGTTAATGCATTAATTTGAAATTAATCATTTTTTTTAATTTATTTTTTCACATATTAATAATATGGAATTTTAGCATGGGATTTGATCGTCATATTAGTGACGCGGTACGTAATCATTTATTTCAACGATCAGCTAATCCATATACAGGCATGGATCTTCCAGCACTTAATATACAACGTGGAAGAGATCATGGTGTTCCACCATATAATTCATATCGGTTAAATTTACAATAGAATTAATTAAACAAAAAAAAAAAGGGGGAAATGATTGATGTAGAAAAAGTAGATATTTAAAAGATAAGCAAAAATTAATTGATTAATTAGTTCTAAGCGTTGGTAAATTTTTAAGAATATTCCAGTGAAATGTGTGGAATGCATCGAGCGAGAAATTTTGACGATTTAAAAGATGTTATGGATAATCGAACGATAGCAGCATTACGAAGCGTTTACGACCACGTGGATGATATTGATCTTTTTCCTGGTATCATGTCAGAAAAGCCACTTAAAGGTTTGTGAAACACTGAAAAAAGTTGTTTGCAAGTTTAAATTTTCCTTTTTTTCAATTGAATTTTACAACAAAAATTAGTAATTTTTACTTAATGCGTAAAAAATTTTCTAAAATAAATGAAAATTTAGATGATGAGCAAAAATCTATTTTATTTGATAAATTCTTTGCAATATTGATTTCAGTGCACATTTCTTTTTTTTTTTTTTTTTTTTTTAAAAAAAAGAAAATTTAAGGAGCACTGATTGGACCAATGTTAACTTGTATAATTGGCGAACAATTTCAACGATTAAAACGTTGCGATCGATTCTATTACGAAAATGATAATGCGGCAACGAGATTTACGCCAGGTTTGTTCGCTCGGATAATAACGAATATATCGAATGCTAATGCTTGTGAATTGGTAGCAAGACAAAAGTTACAATCATTAATTGAAAATTCATAGAATTTCAAGTTTGTTTTCACCCTGAAAACCTCAGGCTTCATCATTGTCACGTGATTTCTTTCGCTGAGGATGTACGTGAAACTTCTGCACTGGATATCATTCATTTTCCGTGTTTTAGCAAGTCCTTTTTGCACCTTTTTCAGACACAATTAGTCGCCGTAAAAGGACCGAGAGATTTTCCAGAAGAGGAAAAAAGATAGCAAATTGAATTGAATATTTAGGATGCTCTGAGATTTCTTTTGAGATTAATCTATTTTTACGTAATGTTTAAGCGTGGTAACTTATCATTACTAATAACTTAGGTTATATTTCTAGCATTTCGATAAGTGAAGAAGGAAAGTGTTATAGTTTTTTTTTGGAAGTAAGCCAACGCAACCAAAACTTTAACTTAACTTTTAAACATTACTTCAGAAGTGTGTAAGAGTAAAGTGGATGAAGTTTTTCTTTTTTTTTTAACATTTAGCTCTGCTATTTCCGAATAACATTTATAGAGAATATTATTCAGCCAGCTTAATTCTAGAATAATTAAATTATAAGAATTATTTGATGAAGCATCCAGATTCCAGATCAGTTAGCCGAAATACGAAAAACAACACTGAGCAAGCTTATTTGCGCAAACAGTCAATATGCACATCGCATTCAACCAAATGCATTTCTCATGCCTGACGACTTAACGTTTGTTCAAACTTTACCTTTTCCAAATTTTTTATCATCTTTAAGAATTTGCAATTACTGGTTATTTCAATTTTAATTTTTGACAGATGGTTCTAATCGACTAAGCTACAGCCCGTATATGCTACGATCCATAACTAGAAGTTATCATTATAATATGTTAATATAATTACATCCTAAATATCCAATTTCAGGAATGCACCAATGAAATGCTCAGAACTACCGGACATTGACCTTTACGAATGGCTTGATAGACGTGAAGCATTCTCTACACTTATAATTTTGTTTTTTTTTTTTTAACACATAGAGATTTGAGTAAAACATAGCTTTCTCAAGTGAATTAAAATTTTATTTCAGAGTTTTGTGTGGTAGATCATCGAGTTATCAATTTGGGAAGGACAAAGCGTATAACACCATGTATTACGTGCACGTGCACCGCTGAAGGAGTACGTTTGAAATGTTCACACAGTTGAAATTTGTTCAACGAATTTGATAAAAAATAAAACCTCCTCTAAATCTTCCAGATTAAACCGTTTTTTCTTTCCTCTTCAAACAAACAAAATTTTAGCCAGAATGTCACTCGATGGTAATTGATCGTTGCGAATCACTGTTAACCGAATATCTCTTCTCGGAAGTGATCGCTGTACGTGGACATTTATTTCTCCTTCTTGTTTCTGTATCGAAAACTCTCAAAAATCACTCATTCTTTTACAGAACCCTGCAAAATGGCATTAACGGATGCAATTTTTCCATTACAGGATACGGTATGCGTGATTCAATGTTCATCATTGATACGTCAAAGAAACGGACGATTGTAAATTCGCCGTGTAACAGAGATGCAACTAATAAGTTTAAAGATATTATTTATCTGTAGCGATGTGCAATGTAATACGTTTCATAGCAGTGTTCCAACAATAAATATTTCCAGTATGAATTAGCATACAGTATATGTTTCAGTACCAACGAATGTATGCCATTTCATGAATTTTGAGTTGTACTGCAGGAGTTTATTCTTCCACTAAATTCAACTTCATACATGTGTCACCTTAATTTCTAAAATTTTCTCAATTTGTAAATCACCCACATCACAGCAATCATAATTTTCGAAATTCATTGACAGCTGTGCAAAAAAAAAATTAAACCTATTTCACTGCTTCAGGTTTTCTTTAGGTATTTTTTTACAAATGATATTATAAAGTGCTATTATTCCTCATGAGATATAGGAACTCTCGTGAGTAAATGCATGCTTTCAAGGAAAACTGACTGATCAAAACAAAATATAACCATGTGAGCAACAACTAAAACATCAGAAAATAGTTATCCAGTCTAGACAAGACAAAAGATGCAAATGCGCCATTTATACGATCATAACCTTGCAAGGAGAGAACTCACGACCAAAAGATAATATAAATTTTCAGATATGCATAGCATCGTGCCAGAGTGTATTTGAGAAAAGGGATAATGTTTGACTGAATTCCAGGAAATAAATGTACATATATATCGAAGATACTAGCTTCGCAATGGATGGAGCTAGTTAAGAATATAAGGGAAAATACAAGTTACAAATCACAGAAAAATAACCAGACAAAACAAGCTTGAACATACAAAAAAAAATAAAACAAAAAAATCAAATGGCAATTGAAATGTTTGTTTTACATTAACAAATAATAAAACACAGAATCCATCAGCGGCACCACCGTTTTCGCGGCTCTACAAGAACATCATGCATAAGTCGAGGGGTCTTCAACTCACGCTTTCTTAACAGTTCTGGAATACTCCGGAAGCCCAGTGTAATCATTTCGTCACATATGCCATAAAGTTGAGGGAGCTGATTCTGCAATATAAGTAGTGTTAACGTTAGCTACAATGGAATATTTGATTCAAATGACGAAACACAATTTAAGAAACCTACATCTGGACGGAGGTACATCAGACAATTGCATAAATTAGGATTGCAAGGTTGCATTTCGTTCTGCACAGAAGCCTGCGCAATTCGATCATCTTGAGGGTCATTGCTATTGCGTTGATTAAACGTGGTACTGTTAACGCCTAAATTTCATTTCGCAAATATCCACTGATTTCAAGAATATATAATTATTATAGTGGTATGGACTAGCTAGTAGAAAGTCTCTCAATAAAGAATAAGGAAAACAAATCGCATACATTTTCCTTGACTATTAATTGCACGGAATGTATCATTTAAGATCAATTTGCAGTGAGAAAAAGCTTTTCGCAATATTGGCGCATCATTTAATGTTCTTGGAAAGCAATTTCCCCGTCGGACACTTGGTATGGAAATTTTTTTAACTCGAATTATGGATGATTCTTGACGTCCACTGCTAGTTGTTTCCGTCACATGAAAAAATATAAACAATAGCACCTTTCACAAAAAGACTTGTGCAAATATCATACGATAGAATGAATGAGCAGCAGTTGCATATTTACATTTTACATAAGCTGAATGGTTCTCAAAAATAATTTTTTGATATTTTAGCCAACTTCTACATCTTATTAAAGAAGAAAGAAAAACCTCCGAACAAGTATTTTCTATAGGGACTAGTGCCGAATTATTCAACCGATCCCGGAATTCCTTGGTTTTTAAGTCTTGCTCCTGAAAAAATTTCAGAATCTAGTACACAATTCTGTTCAAATATATGACACAAGCTCCTTGCGATGTACAATTCAAGCAATAAACGACAGATATTTTCTTCATGGTCAAAAATTTTGCATCTCAAACAAATGCGGGTTTTGCAAATGAATGTACCTGATAAGTGATCACATTTCGCATATCTCTTTCAGTTTTTTCAAAGTCATTTTTCTGCTCAAGAAACCTCTGCTCGAATGTCTGCTGAATTTGAATCAGATTATCCTGAAGCAATGCGTTCTCCCTAAAAAAATGAAAGATGATGTAATGTAAAAGTGAACTTCCAAAAAACAGAAAGATGAAGTGAGCAAACTAATTTACCGATTCAAATTTTTGACTTTATACATCAACATTTGATTTTCTCCAAGCGAATTGCCGAGCTGTTTTCTTAGCCTATTGATCTGAAAGTAATCAAATAATTCTATACATACAACAAATTAAACTTATTTTTCAAAGAAAAAAAATCCTACCTTAACACCAAGATCACCTACAATTTTCGTTTAGTCCAGTAGCGTTGCTAGGACCGCTTCACCTGAGCTAACACTATTACTGCAACTGTTGCAAATATTAAAATTTGGGCAGTGTTGAAGAGTGCTATGATATGTTTTACACTAAAAGACTTTAAAGGACAAAAAAATCTAGAAGGAGAAGGCTTACTTCTTGTGTTAGCATATATGCATCTCCAGCAAACGGTATCTCATCAAGCTGTTTGAGAAGACCTTCTCTCAAAGTACTCGACAAAAATGATGCTTTATCAGGTTGAGTGGGAGCAATCCAATCTAAAATTTATTAGTTAATCACGAATAAAGTACGAACGACGTGAAAATTCCATGTAGAAATACTTCAGCAATCAATCACTGTTGCTTAAACATACTGACAGCAAACAATGCACAGATAACACAGTCCATCTCTGTCTAGGTTATGATCAGGAATTAATATTCATAGAAGATATTTGTTAACCAATAGAAATCTTTCATACCTCCTTCATTCATAGCTTGTGATAACAACACTGAATCATCATTATCATCTTTTTTCGTTTCATCCACATTATCGTTATCATCATCCACAGCTTCTCCTCCATCTTCCGATACATCAATTTTTGCACATCGATCAGAACCAGAAAAATCGGGTAAGCTATTCATCATTTCAAATTGAAACTTCCTGAAGTTACTCACTTGGAGAATGATGCAGGCACTTTCAATTCATGCGATGAAAGAACGTAACAATTCATATATGAAGAAAGACAATAACCTATTTCATATCTTTGTGTACCTACTCTACGACACATATAGAAAAACGTGACAATTCATGTATAAAGAAACATAAGCAAGAAACTCCATCACACCAACAGTTCACCTATGATACCAGCTTGAATCTCAAATCAGCTCTTTTTTTTTTTAAATTAAAATTGCACTTCTGTTTAGAATGCTGTACAGAAGCTCTTATGGAACAGTGTTGCAAAAAATGTAACACTTCGTATGACTTCAGTAATTATCGCTCAACTTAGTTCTCATTCCTCTATCACCACTTCCTTCACCCTATTTCGAATCACTCGCATCACTGTAAAACGAACACATTTACAACATTTCTCAATTTTTACTAATCATTTCTTTTCCCCATAAAGATTGAAATCACTGCCGCTGCTCTCTCAACCACTTTTACTGTCTGCACACCACTATCACTCATGTCCCACTTCACCTTTCCATCTCTTCAAAATACACTAAGTTTTTGATGCGAAAACTGATGCGCAAAAATGGTTGATAGCCTTATCTTACATGTGTAGTCCAGTCGTGACGAAAAAAATGATAGCTAACACGTGAAGCATTTAGAAGTTAGATTCATGTGAACGCGGAGGGTCAAGACGTCTAGGATGGAGTTTGAAAGTTGAAGTTTTCTTTTTTCGCGGTCCGGCCACCGTTTGTTTTTGCTTGGTGCGGTAGATTGTTGTTGGGAATTTTTCCAAGCTTTTCGTGTTGTAAATCCCTTGTAATATGAATGTGTGTTTTAGTTGCAGGTGGAGGATAAATTCCTAAGGTCGGATTCATTGAACTTTTTTGATGAATAATAGTACTGCTCCTATTTTCGTCATATTCACCACCTGCTACACCACTATCAGGTTTCCATTCAATACTTTTAGCACTAGTAACAGGAGTTGTGGTCATAACAGTTGTTGTTGTTGTTGTTGTTGTTTTGTCCTTCTTCTTCTTGTAGTAGTAGTAGTATCAGTAACAGAAGTAGGAGCTGTCATTGTTGATGTTGTTGTGGTTGCTATCTGGTGTTGTAGTGTACGGACAAGGAAGGTTAAGATGTCCAAAATTGAGTTCAAATTTTGAAATTTCCTTTTTTTTGGCAGTCTGGTCAATATTTATTAGTCATTCAACGATTTAAATGTTACAAATTTTACAAGTGTAGCAGTTATAGTTTCCATCACGTCTGTCTAGTTCTTTTAGCATACGTTGTTTTGTAAAAAATAATATAGTTACGTATTTGCACAATTCAAATTGCTTTTCAGTTTACATCTTATGTTTTTTCTTCCTTTATAAAATGATAATTTTAATTTGACAATTTAATTTTTAACTAATGCTTGAATGGTTTAATTTCGAACAGTTGTTTGTAGAGTTCATAATTTCAGATTTGATACGAAAGGAAGACTCTATGGCAAGGTGGAAGAATGGGGTGGAGGCAGCCTCATTGATCAGACATGTTATCGAAGATTCCCGTAAATCTGGAATTGTAAGCGATTGCTGCTCGTGGAATATTTCGTAATACCTGAGGGTGTTTTAAAATATTTTAGCATATTGGAATTTTTCCTCTATATTTTAAAATATCCCAATGCAGTTATTGTTATTTCAGAGTATCTCAAAGTGTTTTGCAAACTGATATATTTTAAAATATTTCGATCCTTCCGATATTTCAGGATTTTGCTTGGAAAATGTCAGAAGTTGAATCAATGCAAAAACAGAAAATAAATATCAAGCAAGGTAAGAGTGGTATGCTACATAATATACCAAGAGAGGAACATCTTTCTACGACATACCGCCACTACCTTGCCAGTACAATGCGTTTGAAGGCATTGCAGGAACAATATAAGGTAAACTTGAGCCTTATCAGGAGCGTTTTTTTAAGGAATAATTTCGACGACAATTTACATCATAGCGTTTTTGTTAGATGAGAATACAAAACGTTTGCTTAAGCCTCCTACTACCAATGTCTATATGAATTTATTGGGATTTCTCATTAAGAAAAAGTAGTTATTCTTTTAATTCTAAGTACTGAATGCGTAATTTAAAAAATTTTTTGATTCTAGGGTGGCGAACGTTCATTAGAAGAAAGTGCCAAACTTGTTGGCTTAAAATTACCTACTTCCAAATCATAACGTTTTTCGTACATGAGATGCATTGTCTGTGATTGAACGTTTCTTTTATGCAATATATTGAAAGCTCCGGAATTTTATTGTCTATAACATTAATTTTTTGAACGGTATGTTTGTAATTTCAAGTTTTATTGTTTATAACTTAAATGTTGTCCCTCAATTGAAGTTGCAGAAGGTTTTAAATTGATTCCCTTGTGCGGATTCAGTCTCAGATTTTAAGGAGCAATTTCATGAATTTTCGTTGCAGTAATCTATTTTTTCTTGTATTCCTGGTGTAAAAATGTCAATTAATATTGCAGGAGACACATACTTTCATAAAGCTTATCATTTTTATTTTGCATCACTTGGTACGATTATTACTAATTTATACAAAATGTGCTGCTGTAAAACAACGATCAAATAAACATAAATACCCGAAAGCCGGAAGATGATGGTGTTAGATGTAGTATTTCAAAATACTTATTCATCAGTTATAGCTGTACGCTCTTAACGCACTACTATTAAAATGTACTTAACAATATACTAGTAATTACAATACCAAGAGCTAAATTTTGCATAGTATTCCTTATTTCAACATTTGAGGCGATCAAATACATGAAAATTTCGACTGCCCTTAAATTTGGGCAACTAAATGTTAGTCATGGATGAGTAAGAATTATTATGCGTTGAAATGCTCATTTCACGAATTCACTATCATACTGTTACAATTTGATTCGTTTTTTTTTTAAAAAAAAAAGCAAAACGAAACAAGTAAATCATATTATTTATTTTCAAATACAGCTAATGTTTGAGTTACCTCTCATGAAGACGTAAGTTATGTGGGTTACTTGCATAAATTTTTGAAGATTTGTTTATCCGTAACAATTCTAAAAATTGCTCTTAATAGTGATTCTTAAAAGGAATGAAGAATGGAATGTGATGAAGATTTGCATGTTTAATAACAGTATTATCATTTAGGGTACATCACCTGTGCGTACGTAGTATCTTAGTTCATCCTCGGAATTCACCACTACCAATTGTTTCTTAACAATGTGATCACCTCCAAGTTCAGTCAATTGTTGTTGCGTTTCTGAATTACCATTGCTTGTCAGGACATACATACTACTAATTATCAGTGCAAAAACGTGGAAACATATCGATGATGTAATTGAGCGATAAATTTAGGATCATTTCATGAAACAAGAATTGAAGAAGCTAGCCTTATAGGTCGTATTTAACAATCTAGTACTAATAGACAACAAGATAAAAAGGAATAGTGTCGAATCTCAGATCATAAAATTACTGATGCATTCTTCTTTAATCTAAACACTTGATTTGTTACGGAAAAATTATTTTTGCACTAATTGTTGATAATATTTTTGTGTAGTACCTGACGTCGTTTGACTTTGTGTGCCAAATTGATTCATCAATCGTATTTGCCGTTGTAAGTCAGGATTTGCAGCTAAGGCTGCGCGTATTTCTTCGATCGTAATATGACGTTTGGAGCGTAATCCAAACGTATTTGATAGTAAATTTGAGCTGCCACAACCTTCCACCTCCTCACACGTTTCCTATATCATTCCTTTTGCTTAAGTAATTTGTCTTAATCCGTTGAATTTTTATCTGAATTCATAAGAATTGTTGAATTTTAATGAAAATTTATGCATTTACCATTGGACATGGTGCAAAGGGACAGATTCGAACAAGACAGGAATATTGCACTTGTGAGGTTGTTTGATATCGAAATGATTCAGCAACTACTCGAATGCCATATTCAGTCCTTTCCGGTGGACAAACTAAACCAACATGATCCGCCTGACAGCCATCCTTAATTATTGCTAACGGTTCACGCTCCCACTCGTAGAGTGAACCGATCGGTTCAACTTGACATCCCTTTATGCTCATATATATTGCTAAAATATTGCAATAAAATTTTTTAATGAAAAATTAATCTAAAAAAATTTTATCTCACTGATTTATTCATCTTTAATTGCAAACAACAAATGAAAAAAAAAAAAAAAAGAATTGCACAAAACGTACGTGGAATAGCATAATAGGGAATAAAACTGAGCGTAATTTTACTTCCTACAACAACCGCTTCAACTGGTTGTCCATTATGGAAAATATCAAAGATGACAGCATTCTTCGTTGCTCGCTCCGTCCCGTTCACGTTCGACCTTTCCTTACTTACGCTAAAACTAATCATCTGGAAAGTGTTAAAAAGAAGAAACTCTTATCAGTTAGCTCCTCCTTATCAAAATGTCCGTTCCTTCTTGTACAAAATCATAAACTACCCCATTTTGCATTTATCAATTACCTGTTTGAACTTTTCGTTGCATTCGTTGCAGCAGTTTCAGTTGAAGCATCATTAGCATCTTTTCCTGCAACAGTGGTGGATAATGGCACCTGTAGCGTTGCGCTCCTGGAATAATCATCGATAATTTCGGTTTCTTCAGCTGTCATTGTTGCTGTTGGCGTTGTTGGCGTTGACGTTAACGTTGTCGTTGCTGTTGCTGCAGTAGTAGTAGTAGTAGTAGCAGTAGTTGTTGTTGTTGTTGTTGTTGTTGTTGTTGTTGTTGTTGTTGTTGTTGTTGCTGTTGTTGTGGTTGTGGCTGTAATCATGTAAGCTGTAGCCGTATCGGTTGCATCTGTTGACGATGACGATGATGATGATGATAATGAAGATGGAGTTTTTGCATTATCAGTATCTGATAATGTCACTGATGCTACAGATTCAATCTCAGTTGACGCTGTTGTTGATGCGATTATCTCCATCATATCACTTGCATTGGTTAATGCCATCATCTTATTGTACCTAAAATACTCTAATTCAATTTAATTCAAATCGAAATATTTAAATAAAATTAATTATAATGTAAAAAGTAAAGCAAACATTCAGCCAGTGATTGAGAGCATGCATCAATTTTTTTTTTGTCCTTCAAATATTGGAAATTTTAATCAAAATTGCCATTTTAGTATAATCGTTAATTAAAAATTTTTTTTAAAAACAATTAATTAACAATTTTATGAAAGAATTAGATAAAGTGATAATTTAATGATGTGATATACTTACAGTGGTTGCTGATAGTTAATTTCATTACTTGCATAAGTGATTGGAAATGATTTGGTGGTGGTGGTGGTGCTGGCTGTACTACTATTTTCAGTAAATGTCGTGCTTGTGATGGTACCGCTACTTCCGGGAACCAGTGGAGCGGTGGCATGTGAATTTGCAAGCACTGTGCTACTATTTGATCTCATCAATGAAATTTTCGTGCTTTCGTGCTTTTCTAAATTTTAATTAATCAACAACAACAACAACAACAACAACAATAAACAGTTATTTCATGCTAGCAAAATAATAAATTCTTAAGTAAAAATTTGAACAAAAAAAAAAGAACAAGTTACATAAAATAAATGAAATAAAGAATGAAAATCGAGTGAATGGAAATAAAGGTGGAGGCGAAGTTAAAATGAAAAATGAAGAGGAAAATTTAATTAATGAAAACATGAAATTGAGCTTCATACTGCTCAAGACGTATTTTTTTTTTTGATCCAATCAATTTAAAACATTTGTTTGCAAATTGGGAGGGAAAAAAAACGAGAATATCACACTACTCACAATTTTTTTTTTTTTACTATCCAAGAAAACTTGTAATTGTTCACAAATTTTTTTTTTGTTAAAAATATTTAAAAAAGAAAAAAGTTGACAAAAGTTTAAAATAGATGTTACGTTAAGCACATTTTTCGAGTGTTTTTTTTTTCATTGTTGTTTTTCTAATTGATAAATATTTACGTTCTATTTCATTCAATGTAACATCTCCTGAAGCATTTAGCCTTCGAACTGTTGCTGTCGTTGTGATGTTATTCAATCTTTCCATTTCCGAAAATATTCCAGAATTTTCCGAAGTTACATTTCGCACGAAAGTTACTGCCGGCTGTATTGCACTTGGTCCAGTAGTTAATATTTTTGAGAATTTTTCGAATCTTTTACTATCGATAATCTCTTGTGATATAATTTCGTTTGTAGATGACGAAGGATATATTTCAAAGTTCGCATTCGTTGAACTCTTTTGATAAATAATAGCACTTCTCCTGTTTTCGTCGTATTCATCACCTGCTACACTATTAGGCTTCCATTCAGTAGCTTTAACAGGAGTGACATTAGTAGTAGCACTAGTAGTAGTAGTAGTAGTAGCAGGAATTATAGCCTGAATAGTTGTTGCTGTTGTAGTTGTTGTTGAAATAGCAGTAGCTGGAGTATCAGTGTCAGCAATAACGATTGTTGCTGGTGTTGTTATTGGTGTCGTTGTTGTTGTTGCTGTTGTTGTTGCTGTTGTTGTTGTTGTTGTTGTTGTTGTTGTTGTTGTTGTTGTTGGTGTTGTTGTTGTTGGTGTTGTTGTTGGTGTTGTTGTTGGTGTTGTTGTTGGTGTTGTTGTTGATGCTGTTATTGTTGTTGGTGTTGTTGTTGGTGTTGTTGTTGGTGTTGCTGTTGTTGTTGTTGTTGTTGTTGTTGTTGTTGTTGCTATTGCTATTGTTGTCGTTGTTGTTGGTAATGTTGACTTCATCAGTCTTATTGTTAAAGTATTATTAATTGTATGCATCGTATCTTCAGTAATCTTCTTCCTTTGCTCACTAGCAACAGCATGCTGCTGTACTGATAAGCTTTGATTGATATGTGCCGAGAAGCGATGTTCGGTTGCATTAGCTAACATCGAAAATAATGTTTGTGGTGTTGCGACCATTTCAAAATTATCATCTGTTCCATCACTGAAAACATTTCAGCGTGCAACATGCAAAAGTTGCACAGTGCACAAAATGCAAATGCAACAAGCATGCAACAACAAAATCACGAACGATGAAGAAGAAGCACGAATGAACGAACTTCCACCTACTCATTTATATATTTTAGCTAAAACTTGTCTATCCATTATACCAAAAAAAAAAAAAAATTATGCATTTTTTGTTTTAAAAAGTATAATATTTGCCACGCTTTTGGAAGTGTATGATGATAATGAGCAAATTTTTTGGGAAATATTTTTGTATGTGACGGCAAGTTTTGAACGAATTGAAGCACCTTTTCATGCTTGAAATATGATCTGTATTTTGGCTTAAACGCTTAGCTTCATTCAACGGACAACGAGCCTGATAGGTGAGATCATCAGGTGTTATAAAATACAACGGCTCAACACCATCCGTTGATATCACTATTTCCAATACCATATCTCTTCCCTAAAATTACGATAGTATAAACTTTTCTGCTCGCTCACTCCTCCTAAATAAATTGAAAAAAAGTAATTCGACTACCTTGGTTATTAATATTAGGTGCTAAATTCCTATTATGCTATCATTCATTTATATTTCTACTTCAGCTTTACATCAAAATAGTAGCAGTGTCATTTCCCTTTTCTCGAATTCCCTTCTATTTTCACTTCTTTGCAACTTTCAATTTTTAACAATTATTTGAAACAGAAATCATTAAGGGAAAAAAAGCAGTTTTAAATTACCTTATAACGTATGCTATCGCTGCAATTCTTAGAAATGGTTGGCGATGGAAAAAAATATTCAAATTTTGTATCATCCTTAGGTTCAATGCGACATGTGAAAAAGTCATAAAGGCCGTACATGGCACCTGTATATGGATACTTGGAAATGACCTTCACCTGTATTCCATCATCTTTGCACTCGTAATCAAATGTGAATGAGTCTGCAACTAAACTATGACTTTTTATTTTTGCAATAACAATTCAAGTTTAGAACCAAAAAAAAAATTTAATAATTTATTTTTTATTAAATTTGTTAAAATTCGAAAAAAATAAAAAGTATAATTTAAGCGTATTTTTGTAATTTAAGAAAAAAATGAAATATTAAAAGTGAAAAATAAGAAAGACATTCGTGAATTTTTCGCTTTTCACATCATTCAATTTAATTTGAACAAACAAAGAGAAAAAAAAAAACCGAACTATTCGTGCAACTATTTTCGTAGTAATCGATCCGATAATTGGGATTGTTGTTAATTTTGATTAATGCTGGCTTGCTAAGTTGATTGTGTTGCGACAGGAAGCAATTACCGTCCGTACGATTGTACGACACGCTACGACACGCGAAACCAGCCGCATTCAAGCACTCACTTAAGCAATCTTCCAGAGTTTTGGTTCGTATCACTTCGTGAACTTCGCGAAGATCCATGTAACGATCCGATAAATACGTGAATGCGTAATCGCCCGAGCAACTTTTATTTGCTAAACTAATTATTATCACTAATAATGTTATTGAATAAAAAGGGATTTGGTTGTGAAGAAAGTATGAGAGAGAAATTGTGTGAAAAAATGTTATATTTCACAAGTGTTCCCATTTTTCCACCAATTTTTCATCCCGTAGCTTTTTTCACTTCTTCAAATGAAAGGTCATGACTGTGTGTTTTTTAATAGTGTAAGTCATAAATGAAATGATAATTAAAAATTTTTAAATTATTTTTTACGCCTCTTGCATATTTTATTGAGATTGATTGCGCTGCAGTTTCGTTTTTCCGGCTCTCCTCGTGTCGTAATAAATGACCTATTTAGTGTGACGGAACAATGATTGTTTAGTTTAACCTTGAAATATCTTGCTACATTTATTCCTTCATCACAATAACTATTTATTTATTCATTTAAATTGATTTATTTCATTTATGAAATTAAATGTGGCTGCTTTTTTTTTCTTTTTTGAAGAGGAGGAGGAGGAAAAATGTTTGAATCCAACACACACACACACACACACACACACACAACACATGTAGCAATGAAAGGAAATTTGTTAGCAATTGAATAATCATATTTGGAATAAATTGCAAGACATTTCAAATATGTAGGTAAATATATCAAAAAAATATTTAGACAAAAATAAAAATAAAGCAAATTAAACCAATTGCTCTGAGAAAATAATTTTATCCAAAATTTTAATAAAATAAATAATTGGATAATTTTAATTGAATATTTGCACAATTTTTTCATTTGTTATTTCTTGTGTGCTTTTTTTTTTTTTTTTTGTTTTTTCATTTAGAAAAAGAAACTTACATGAAACGCAGTATTCCCAATAAAACGAATATCGATCATCGGCTTCAAAGAAACTTTCACCGTGCTGTAACTGATCGGCCTGATACAGCTGGCAGTGCTGCGAGTATTGCGGTAGTCCTTGACGATGATTGAATCTGCAAATTTTATTAAATTTCACGTGTAAAATAATTCACATTATTACTATCGTATCTATGAAATGAACTAAAATTATTAAACGTATCAGTAATAATATCACAGTTATGTGTGTAAACGTATTAGTAATAATGTCATAGTTATGCATGCTAGTTTCAAAGGTATAAAATTTTTTGATAAAATTAAATTTAAATTTGCTTATAAATTAATCGCATCATGTTTAAAAATATAAGCATTAAATTATTCTTCTAATCAAACGACTAAAATTTTAAATTAAATTAGTTGAATCAGTGAGATTTTTTTTTTCAATGAATGCATAAAATTAATAGTAACTAGTAATAAGTTTGTTTCATTAATTAATCCTTTTAATAAATAAATTAATTAATTTATTAATTATAGTGTTAACCCGGAACATTGTATTTCATTGTCACTTTTTACAGGATCCTCATCATTTGCGCATGCTCCTTTACATGCATGAAATGAATACGGTCCTTCAACTCGTGCACCAAACATTATCTTTACTCGTTGCCATCGTACGTAGATTGGATTACACTTCGTTCGAGTTGATACTAAGAAAAAAATTAAATTTTTAAAATTTCTTAAAATTTGAAAAAACTTGAACTAATTATTATTGCTGACTAAAAAATAACAATTAAAAAAATTGATGAGGTTTCTAAGATACGATTTAATGACTAAATGAGCCAAATGAAAACTTTTTTGCTATTGAAATTTTCAAAAAATTTCGTTCTTGATTGCAACTCTAAAAATAAGATAACTAAAAAAAAAATGGTATTGCATTTTAGATTTAAAGAGAAGGCTAAAAAAGACGAACCATGTGGTAGAAATAAATATATCATCCATAAACCGTGAAAGTGAAACATATGCATCCAGCTAAAATGATATAAATTATGATAAGCGAGTGATAAGTACAGGCCGACGATCAAGTGATAGGTGAAAATTTAAGTGAAGAAATGCGACACACGTGATCTTTGATTTTGGAAAAAAATTACAGCAATAAGTGAGATTAACATTTAATCTTTGAAGTTTTTGTTTAAATTTAATATCAACATAAATAAAAAAGTTGAAAATTTAAAAACTTGCTAAAAATTGGGAGAAATGTAAAATAGTAAATTTTGCGAAATAAAATTTGACGATTGCATTCTTCTTCTTTGTTGAAGTGACAAATTTTCGAATTGTAAGAAAAGATCAAAAATAAAAAGCTTTTTCATTTTTTTTTTGCCATAATAAGGTAAAAGTAAGTAAGATTGGAAAAGGAAAGGATTCGATCAAAAATCCTTCGTTTTTTTTTTCTTAAAAAGAAAATGGGAAACGATAGAAGCTAGCAATTTTGATCAAAATTAATATTTAGTACGAATGGCAAGCAATTTGCCATGGTAACAGAACAAACATGAAAAACGAAATAATACATGTATCCTATTTGTTCCAATAAAAATATTAATAATATTAAAAATAAAATAGTTAAATTTAAAACAAAATGAAAATTAGGCAAGAAGAAAATGAAGAGTAAGTGGAAGTGGAAATTTGTGCTAGTAATTTCTTATAGCATAAAATTATTAAAAGCAATTTTTTCTAGTAAATCACTCAATCAATTTTTATTTCTGCCACAAAATTTCTCCTCTTATTCATTTCAAAAAAACAGTTCGCCTTTTTTTTTAAAGTATAAATTAAAAATTATTTACTGTAAGGTAACAACAGTGATTGCAATCAACAAAACGCCTACACTTAAAGATCTATCAATATTAGTATAATTTTTCATTTTGTTTTTCGACTTCTTTCGAATTGATTCCAAGTAATTAAAAACATTTTAAAACTTCCTTCTATTTCGTCGTAAAGATTAAAATTCGTAAAAATGATGTATTGCTTTTGCTAACATCAATTATGAGTTCATACACTTTAAATTTCACAGGAGAAAGAGTCAAATATTTTAATTACAGTCAATTAGTTAAAATTTAAAAAGAAATTCAATTTTTTATTTAAAACAGAATAAAAATAAAGAGAGAGAGAGAGAGAGGGGAAAGAAGAAAAAATTACAGAGAGTAACAGTTTTAAGCTAAAATATAAAATGAAAAAAAAATTAAAAAGAGTTGGAGGAATGTAATAAAATGAATGAATTGATGATGGCTAAATGAAATGGTTGCGAGTATAAATTGGGTGATACCCTTGACATATTTTAAGAGAGCATTTTCTACAAGAAATCAAAAATTCAATACTTTTTAAAAGAGAAATAGTTGAGGATTTAAGGTTTGTTTGTTTTTTTCTCTTCCTCTCCCTCTCACCAACAGTTTTCTTTTCTTTTTTTTTCATTCATTTCTTTTAGCACTACAATGACATTCCAAGTAGCCGCTCTATCATTTCCTAAAATCAATCAAAAACGCTAGTGGTTTTTTTTTCGGATTTTTCATCTTTTTTTTTTTATTAACTTTATGCGAATGCTTTAAATTAATTAGCATATGAAGAAAAAATTTTGCACATTAAATGACATTTTTTTATTAGTTTAATGAAAATTTAATTGTGAAGAAAAACAAAAATTTGTTATATAAATTTTTTTTCTAATTTTCTTATTTAATTATGGGAAAAGGTAAGTTGGACGTTTTCTCACCTTTGTTTTGTTTTTTTTTCGCTCTTTTTTTTGTTCATTTAAATTTGTTCATTTCAGTCTCAATTAATTTTTCATAGAAGTAAATGACAAAAAAAAATTCATACTTTGGTGATAAAAATTCGAAGAATGTTTGGAACAAATATGCTAGATTAAATATCGCTCACTTGTTAGGGCAATGATAATTTGTCCACTAATTAAAATCGTTGATAAATTTAAAATTAAAACTATCGGAATAAGGTTTCAATTAGAAGGTGTTGAAAAAATATTTCACTTCTAAAACAACAAATATTTTTAATTACATTTTAAATTGAAATATACATATTTTTCTTAATGTCAAATAGTAAGTAACAAAGAAGTAAATTCATACATTATTCGCATGCATTTTTTTCCAACATAAAAATCTCATCAATTGTTACAATTAATTGTTATAATTAATAAAATTTGTTAATGAATCTTCTAATCTTCTCATAACGAACAAATGAAGCGAAGAAAAGCAATTAATTTAATGGATGCTTAAAATTTAGTTAAAGAAGTAAAGTACGCGCATTCGTTGTTTCAAAAGAATCGGATGGCGGAAGGTGAAAAGAGTTGAGGACCACGGACGTTAAAGGATAATCATTAAAGGATTTTAACAACAACCGGGCTCACCTCATTTCCATCTAGCCATGTTTATGCATATATTTTCGTAGGTGTCTGTCTGCTCGTGTGTGTGTGTGTGTGTGTGTGTGTGTGTGTCATTTGCGGCAGAGGGACCTTGACATCTATTCGATGTCATCCGATGATTGCGCTTTTCCAAACCTCATCGATGACAATCATTTTCTACACTGAGTCATGTGTACACACACACACACACACACGCACACACACACACACACCCATCCCATCCACACACACACGCATATATACGTAAGTACGTACACTTTTAATACACAACCATGAATGTTCAAAGTGCAGTGAGTGACCAATGACCAGGTGGATGATTGATCGCCTGAGCAGTAATAGTAACAGATAATTATTACATTTGCTGGATGAGCAAAGTAAACATTGTTGAATCATTTTTGATAATACAATTATCACAGCTTACATACACACATTCATTCCAATCATAAATTATCATTAATTAATAAATTTTTATTTGAAAATAAAAGTTTAGAAGGAAAAGCAAAAAAAAAAACTGTTGCATTAAGTTAACCGGAAATCGTAACAATCAAATAATGCCTGGGACACTATCTTATTTTTTTTAGATTTACGACGCAATTTCAAATGAAAATTCAACCTATCATAAATTATCAAAAATTAATTTTCACTTATTTAATTCGTCGGTGCATGAGAGCTCAAACAATTCTCGTTTAACATTTCTTCGTCTGTACGTTTTATTTTGAGACAATACTTTTGCCAAGTTGGATAAGCTGCTAAAAATGCTAAAGTTTAGCATTTTGATTTTCGATTTAACCAGCATATATCGCAATTGTATAAGAAATAATTCTAACTTTATCGCTCGTTTTTGTTTCAAAATTAATTATAGTTTATTTTTTTACTTTATTTTTGTAAAAAAAAATATTACTGGTAGGTAGCCGATATCTTGAACGTCTACACTCTTTTATCACACCTAATTTACTTGCCTGTTTTTTGTTCTTTTTTCTTCTTCATTAACTCATTGTATTTCCAACTCTTCATCACTTCCTGCTTTAAAATTTAATCTTCATTGTTTGAAATAGCAAACGAATTATAATATTCTCTTAATTCTTTATCTTTCCCATGCCATTATCATTTGCAATTGAAATGGAAAAGAATGAAAAAAAAAGCAAAGATTGTGAATTTCTGTGAATTATTTCACTGTACATCCTTTTTTAATCGTTGAATAACAGATTAAAAATTACACAAGAAATATTTCTGAATTAAGTTCTCCTTTTTTTTGTTTCTCAAACAACCAGGAAAAAGAAACAGTTTTAAATCGCAGTATTTGAACAATGCATCAATTTGTCGATCATTTCATGGCGACATTTTTTCAAATTTAAAATGACAATTTAGTGAATTAAATTCAGGATGATTCAGACTTTCGTGATTTATTTGAGATAGTGTTGCGCAATCGGTTACGATTGCAGGATGGAATTCATGCTTGCTATTTGCCTGATCAATTTTTGTTCATTAAAACTACCTACCACCTTAGCAGTACAGTATGATTGAAAGTATTTAATTAGAAATTATTTTTAATATTAGTGAGTGAAAAATGAATAATATAAGAATGGAAAAATTAAAATGCAAATTTAATTTTATTGCAAAAATTCTTAATTAAGTCATAATTCAATAAAATTAACTATCTGCAAACAAGGATGATGCAACGATAAAACAACGCTTGCAAAATACTTTCGCATTATTTTCCAATTTCGCACACTTTGAAATTTTTGGGAAATCTGAAGACAATAAAAGTCAACTCATTTTCGTTGTAACCTATTTAATAGCAAAATTAAGGAAGAAAAATGTTGCTAATAAATTTAGAGTTTAATTATAGTAATAACTATAAAAGGTTACTATCATTTATTGGTAGTAATCATAAAAAAAAAAGCGCAAATTTCAATTTGAGAAGGTGCTGGAAGACTGAAAAAACGTGTGAAAGCAGGTGGGAGCGAAGGAGGGAGGGGTGGTTAATAGCAAAAATATTTTTCGATAAATTGAAATGAAGAATTAATTGTTTCAATATTTATTCAGCAAATTTCATGCACTACTTTCTTCAAAACTTCGAAACCCTTCCATTAAAAGAAATCAATAAATTACATTTTAATTTAATATTCGACACAAATTGTTGCCAAATATTTGCATTGTGATTGGGTAAGGTACTAAAAAACAGTGAGTAAACTTTTATTCATGAGCAAACGTAATGAATTTTTAAAAACTTGCTTGTATATATATATAATGTATATGTAGTGGCAAAAAAAAGATACGAAATATTTAGGCTGCTCCAATTTTACAAAAATATAAAAGTAAAAAATAAAATAAAAGAGGGAGAGAGATCTTTGATTAAAGCAAATTTTTTTTTAAAAAAAAAGGAAGAAAAATTTTTCAAAAAAAAGAAACCAACATAATGTGAGAATTACAGAACCTTTAAACAACAAGCAAGAAATTGATAAAAATGCAAGTGAAATAATTTCATTTATCATTTAAATTCCGGATTTGTATAGGAAAAGTTCAAAAATGCTTCCGGATCAATTGATGCTAACAATGTCTTATCAGCGGTTGGTGTAAGCGTTGGCTTCTCCTGTGTAAAATCGTTATCAAAATTGGAAATATCATTTGGTGATTTCTGCAAAAAATTTCAACAATTATAGTAATCATTGTTATTGCAATAATTACATGCAGCCGTTGAATAAATGATGAGCGATGAATGAATGAATGAAGGAAGGAACCATAGTAATTTTACAAATATTTTGTCATTCATCGAAAAATTTTCTAATTTTACTTCTACACATACTGCCGACATTTTTTTTTAAATACATGACCAAGCACATGAAAAAATTCAACATTTTTGTTAATTAAAAAAAAGTGTCAATGTTACCAATTAAATAAATTAAATAAATAAATAAATAAATAAATAAATAAATAAATAAATAAATAAATAAATAAATAAATAAATAAATAAATAAATAAATAAATAAATAAATAAATAAATAAATAAATAAATAAATAAATAAATAAATAAATAAATAAATAAATAAATAAATAAATAAATAAATAAATAAATAAATAAATAAATAAATAAATAAATAAATAAATAAATAAATAAATAAATAAATAAATAAATAAATAAATAAATAAATAAATAAATAAATAAATAAATAAATAAATAAATAAATAAATAAATAAATAAATAAATAAATAAATAAATAAATAAATAAATAAATAAATAAATAAATAAATAAATAAATAAATAAATAAATAAATAAATAAATAAATAAATAAATAAATAAATAAATAAATAAATAAATAAATAAATAAATAAATAAATAAATAAATAAATAAAATAGGTTGATAAAATAAATAAATGAATGGAATAAATGAATAGAATTAATTCATTAAGACAAATTAATAAACTAAATAAAGAGTGTGGAAAAGCAGTGACACTGGCGCCTACCACAGATGGCTTAAATGGAGGTGGCATTTGTCGTGCTTCATACTTTTTCCAGTCGACACCGCGAAAGAATGAATGTGTTCGTATTGGACCATCCGGACATTCGGGCATACCAAGACGAGTATTTGGATTACGATCGAATAACTTAAAATTAAATTGAAATAATTAGCTAATGAGTGGAATATTTCTGTATTTCAAAAAAAAATTAAATATCGAACTAATCAATTTCGTAAGTCACAGTTTAGGTTTTGAAAACTTTAACCGTTCATATTTACTTTTTACTCATTTCGCTGCGCATACGAAATGGCAAACAACACTTACCGCACTCAAACATTTCGCAGCTTCTTTTCCAATGCTTTTTGGAAAATATGGCCTTTCATTTAAAATTGAATCGAAAAGCTCATCTTCTCCTTCACCATGGAATGGACTCTGTCCAATTAACATTTCATATAACTGAAATTAAAATTAATTTCTTTTACTTTCTTTTATAAGAAAAATTCCTAGATGAATAGTGAATTTAAGATTTCATATTCGCCAAGAGAAGGAATATATTTTAAAATAAATTGTGAATTTGAACAGAAAACAAAAAAAAAAGAACACAAAGAAATTGCATCTACCAAAACGCCGAATGACCAAAAATCAATTGCTTCATTGTATAATTGACCTTTTATTATCTGAAAAGATATCAAATGCTTATTATTAATGATTATTGTTACTATCACAATCATTCTCATAATCATTGCCAGTGTAATTATACAAAACTTATTATCAATTATTTGCATACATTCCTATTCCATTCCATTAATTACGACTCAAAGTAAACAGTTTTGCTTTTTTGTTTCGAATGTAAAATAACTGAAATACACTGCCATCCTTAAAAAATAATTAATAATAATAATAAAGTAATAAACACAACAATAATAATAATAACGATAACTATAATTATAATAAATAGTAATAAATAATGGACGATAATAATAATAGTAACAGTAATAAAGTCGTTGTTTGTAGCAAAATAATGCATTCATTTCAATTTAAATGAAACGTATAATGGATGAAATGTATTTAACTGTGAATGTTCAACGACTGTTAATTTAATCGCATAATTATGAAATGCAATCGCAACCTCCGGTGCAATGTAGTCCGGCGTACCGCAAAATGTTGATGCCATACCATTTTCTCGGTTCATTTCCGTTTTGCACATGCCAAAATCAGCCAGGTGAATATGACCATCCGAATCCAATAAAATATTATCCAATTTTAAATCCCTAAAATAACAACAACAACAACAACAACAGCAACAACAAAAAACTCCAGCGTTTTGTATAACTGCAACTGTTTGCTACAAAAGAAGTTGCGCAAGAAATGAAATTTCAAAGTTTTTAAAGTGAATTTATTTTTTGAAATTAATCTAAAATTAAACGAAAATTTTTGTTTTCTTTTCAAATGTATTATTTATTGAAAAGTCAATAATTTCTTTCACACATAACACGAATAACTATTTTGCATCATCTGTGTTTTGAGAGAGAGAGAGAGAGAGAGAGAGGAAAAAAGAAACACTAAAAGTTAGTGTCTGAAAAAAAGAGGGCGAGGAAAATTCCAACCTATAAATAATGCCTTTTGAATGAAGGAACTGTAATGCGATGATAATTTCACAAGCATAAAATCGTGAACGATTTTCGTCAAATTTTTTAGCTGCTTGAATATGATGCATGAGATCACCGCCTTTGAGATATTCCATCACAAAAAACAAATATTCCTAAAATTAAGCAAAAAACAAAAAAGTTTTTCTTTTTTTTTTCAAATATTTATTTTCAAAGAATAGACATAAAAATCGTTTCACTAAAAAAATTTTAATTTATCTGTTTCAATATTTCTATGCTTTGTCGCTAATAGTTAATGTTTATGTGTGTGTGTGTGTGTGTGTGTGTGTGTGTGTGTGTGTGTGTGTGTGTGTGTGTGTGTGTGTGTGTGTGTGTGTGTGTGTGTGTGTGTGTGTGTGTGTGTGTGTGTGTGTGTGTGTGTGTTATATTAATGATATCTAATAAGTCATACGTGGGAGTAGCAGTAAGTTTCAAATATAATAAGAATAACTGACGTAGTGAGATCATTTATGAAAAAAAAAATGATTTAGTGATAATATGGAAAGTGAGATGAGATAAGCTGTAATGAAATGAATTAATTCCATGTATCATTTTAGAATTATTTAAATTTTTGTAAATTTAACAATGGTATTTTAAATTCACTATCTAATTACTACTAGTATTATAAATGTGGGAAAGAATTTTTTTTTTACATTTGTTTGAAAACAGCAGAATAACTGGCAAAGAAATGGACATTGAGATGATAAAATGAGCACACGTCGTTCGATAAACGTGCATTCAGTGTCGTCATCTTCAAGTATCACGTCCTTTTTCAAACACTTCATCGCATAGTACTCCTCCTTATTTTTAAGCTCCACCAATAATACCTTTAATTTTCTTTTTAATATTAATTTTTTTTTAAGCAAAGAAAGCAAAAAAAAGAAAACATTCAATTCATCGCTTAATACAATAAAAGTAAAAATATATTTATAATCGAATGCGTTACGATCGGTGTACATTACCCCTTAATAATAAATTACTAATCAAAAAAAAAGAAACATTTAAATGATTGTTTTCATCTTTTTTTTTGAAATTAACTAATTAATTCTATATTTATTAATTAAAAACCTTTCCAAAACTTCCTTTTCCGAGCACTTTGCACATCTTGAAATGATGTAGTCCGTATTTTTTAACACCATCTGCTGCGCTCCACGGTGCATTGATAAATCTGTAAGGTACATTTGTATTCCTCTTGCTATACTTTACATTTTTGACAAAATTTTTAAATTCGAAAATATAAAATACAATTGATATGATCAAATATTCACTCATCATTATCACTGTGATTATCTAAGTTGTAGTTGTGATAACGAAAGAATGCTTTGAAGCGATCCGGAAATTTATAGCCACTACATGCTGAGCCATTTGATGATGTCGATGAAACGCTACGTGGTTCTGCCGATGCGTTAGATCCTGCTGATAGTGTTGTTGCACTGAGACCAGCCGGTGCACTGCAAACAATCCTAATTAATTATCACAATGCAAGGATTATCTAATCATTTAAATAAGCAAATTCTGGAAGTGGAAAATTTGAAAGAGCAAGTGCCACACAATAATAAAACAATCAATTCACCTACCACAATCAACTCATCCTTCCCACCTCTCATTTAAAAAATTTTCAAAAGTATTTCCATTCATTTCTTTTTTCCTATCTATTGCAATTAGTATGACATATTTTCTTCATCCTTTTCCCAATGAAATAAACGAATGAAAAAATAATTCGCATGAATTTTTAAAAATTAACAAAATTTGAAAAAATTTAAATTAGCAAAAAAAAGGACGAAAAAGGAAGGATATGAAAGTGATACCTTGCTTGACCATGTGCTCCACGTTTAATTTCAAACAGCGCTTGGGAAAGTTGCTTTTGATTAACACCGCACAAATTTGGCATATATCGTTGACATTTATGATGGCATACAACGCCACACACTAAACTTTTCCTTACAACAACGTTATACTTATGAGGAAAAGATGCGAGCGTCGCAGTATGTTACTGATAGATTGCAAATAATTTTGAAAATTTCGCCATGCATTGTAAGAAATAAATTTGATAATTTTAATTTCGTAATTGCTTCATGCTTATATTTCAACAATTAACTAATAGAATAAGGGGTGATTTATTTCAATTGCTATTTTTAATACGTTTCAATGTATGCTATACATGCTTAAAAGTTCACGCAATGGTACGAATGTTTTACGATGGTACCCTACCATTAAACTATTGATCACATCCTCGCTAACAAATTTAACTGGTAAGATTGATTTTCGTCAAAATTTATAATGAAATAAACGAAGGCTAATTAAACAATACATAAGTTGAATTGAAATAACAAGAAGCAATTTTAAACGTAGCCTTTTTGCTTTTCATACTTGAAATTGCACAAACCTTCACATTTTAATCCTTGCTTGAAAAGACCATAAAGTAATGAGCCAC
Source organism: Litomosoides sigmodontis (assembly GCA_963070105.1). Lineage (NCBI taxonomy): Eukaryota > Metazoa > Nematoda > Chromadorea > Rhabditida > Onchocercidae > Litomosoides > Litomosoides sigmodontis. The sequence continues at coordinate 9,457,778 of OY718806.1, forward strand.
AGTGATCACAAAATGTCGGACTTTTAAAATTGCACGATTTAAAACGATGTGGAATATCAATTTTGAAACGTTCTTTTAAGTACTGAAGAAAAAAAGAAAACGATACACATAATTTTGCAATTCTAAAACGAATGCCAATGAAATAGCAATTTATGCTAATATTTTGCAATTTTTTTCGTTTTTATTCTTTGAAAAAAAAAAGAAAATTCATGATGTGAAAAATTTATATTTAACAATTTTTTTTTGGTTTACGTGAAAAAAAAGGACACTTCGTTGAGAAATGAGAAATGAACGAATGAAAGCGTACAATTGTATCCTTCGTTCGTTCAGCTGAACCAGGACATTTGCTAATTATTTTTTCATGACATTTCTTATGAACTGCTGTGCAACACAATTGACACTGATATCCTTGCTTATTGAGACCCCTAAAATTCAATGAGCTGAAATAATTTAGTAGAAAAATAAATTTTGAAAATTTAATGGTTCTATGTATACGCATACACATATAAATTGAAAGATAAATCAAAATCAAATTTATCTGAAATAAATGATTGATATCTTCGTTCGCTTTACAAATCCCTTTTTAGCATTAATATTATTTTGACAAAAGAAAAAAAAATTTTTTTTTATCACAAAATTTTTTGTCTCACCAAAGCAATGAATTTATCATTTCCATTTAGATAATTTTTATCTATAAATGAACACATTGCAAAATATGCCTAAAAAATACCTACAGATACCTCCTACGCATCCATACCTACACATACATGTACACACACACACACACACACACACACACACACACACACACACACACACACACACACACAAACAAACAACGAACTGAAATAATTAACTACAAAAAAAAAAGATTTAAAAAGAAATCAATTAAAATAATTGCACGTGCTCTTTCTTTCTCCTTTTTTGGAAGATTAAGTCAAAGCATGAAATTTAAAAAAGGAAGAAAAGAAAAAGAAGAGGGAAATGAAAGTGCAATGCATGCTAGCAATGTTTCACCGCTAAACAACTATCAATTCTTATAAAAATTTCCTATCGTCTACTCTCCTTCAGCTTCAATTCCATAATTTCCATAATTATTGGAAACGAAAATGAAAATGAAAGAGGAGGATGATGGAAACGAACCACATGAAGTCGGAGCAAAGAGAACAAAATGTTGGCTGTCGAAAAAATGTTGCAACGAATTGATGTCCACGAATTTCATGCACTCGAGCATGCTTAATAGCACCGCGACGACGTTGTAAACCAGGACCTTCAACGGAGTCACCGCTTGATTTGGGCTCCATTAAATGATGATCCTTTATTTCAGCTGAAAGGGAAAATGAAATGACGACGACGAATGGAGACGATGAATGATGATAGCGATTAATAATTTAGAATAATAATTAGCAATAACAGTAACAACAGTTAGTAATAATAACAAATAATAGCACAATAATTAAGAGCAACAATAACAATCATTAATAATAATAATATAATTAATAATAATAATAATAATAATAATAATAATAATAATAATAATAATAATAATAATAATAATAATAATAATAATAATAATAATAATAATAATAATAATAATAATAATAATAATAATAATAATAATAATAACAATAATAATAATAATAATAATAATAATAATAATAATAATAATAATAATAATAATAATAATAATAATAATAATAATAATAATAATAATAATAATAATAATAATAATAATAATAATAATAATAATAATAATAATAATAATAATAATAATAATAATAATAATAATAATAATAATAATAATAATAATAATAATAATAATAATAATAATAATAATAATAATAATAATAATAATAATAATAATAATAATAATAATAATAATAATAATAATAATAATAATAATAATAATAATAATAATAATAATAATAATAATAATAATAATAACAATAATAATAATAATAATAATAATAATAATAATAATAATAATAATAATAATAATAATAATAATAATAATAATAATAATAATAATAATAATAATAATAATAATAATAATAATAATAATAATAATAATAATAATAATAATAATAATAATAATAATAATAATAATAATAATAATAATAATAATAATAATAATAATAATAATAATAATAATAATAATAATAATGGGCAAAACAAAGCAAAGAAATGATATTTGTAAAATTAACTGTTGAGAGACAAAATTGAAATATTCAAATGAATTTTTTATTTGCCTGATCAAGCACCTAAGAGGGATGAATTTATTTGCCTGAAGTTGTGCATGCATTAAGAAATCCAAATAGAAACAAAAATGCGACTGGAAAAATTCGACTTAAAATATTTTATTTGCATTAAATTATTCAAAATTTTAACAATAATAGAAACTACAAAGTGTTTTTGGAAGAAAAGCGTGAAAAAAACAACCAAAGAAAGAAAAAAAGTTAACGCTCTCTTTTTTTATCGTTCTTTTTCAAACTAAAAGAAAAAGGGAACAGATATTTAAGCAAGCTGTTTGATTTTTCCAACAATTGTGCATTTCAATAATTACTGGTTAAATGAAAATGTGCAAGTTTTAATGCGAGGTGTTATAACCGAAAATTGGACTAAATTTTGAAAATTGAGTGAGGTAGAAGTATTGAGTGATATGATTTAGATTTTCATTTTTTACAATATTTTGTCCTAGTTTTTTTTAGCAAATAATTGAAAGAATTATTTCTGAAGTGAGAGTGAGAAAGCATTTCCATAAAATCAACAGTCATATTGCAGTAGCAATTAATCATCCGGAAGAAGCGAACGGCAGCAAAAATGCTTAATTAATTGAACTTTCTGCTTCTTCTCGAATATCAGTTGAGCGATTTAACAATTGGAGTGAATAGCTTCAAACGAATCGATGCCTGTCATTGAACAGCATTTATTGTAATAAATTAAACGCCATTTCACTGCAATTCACTCTTCAAACCGTTTTTTTTCTTTTTAATTTCACCTTCCCTAACATACCAAGCTAAAATTCTCAACTTCACTCATTAAATCTACTAAAGGTATGATAATATATATGGTCAGGTGAAAATTTTAATTGGGCATAAAATTCAAATCGTCAAATTTATAATTCTGTGTTAAATTAATTTATTTCATTTTGCATTTGAAATTTGTTACTATCAAGTTGACGGATTAACAAAATTGATTAAAATTTCAAAATTGATAAATATGAAATGGATCAATTGGAATTAAAATTGATTATCACAAAATCGATCGATTAGAAAATAAGTGAAATGATAAAAAAAAAATGTCAATTACAAATGAATAAATGGACATGAATGTATCGATGATAGATTCCATTAAAATTAGATTCAATTGTTGCCTTTAAAAGAATAAAAATTTTAGCTAAATGTTAGTCTGAACTAAAATTTAGCAACTCTTCTCATCTTATCTTCCACTTTATCATTTCTCCGAAAAGCCTAGCAATAGGGAAAAGCTACCCAAAAGGGATCATTCAAAGTTTCTTGAAATATTGAATGTTGTTTAAAAATATTTTCCCTGTTGATTCACAATTATTTGTGTATTTAAAAAATAACTTTGTAACTAATTAGTTACACCTATATATCAGCCTATGACCATAACAGTGTAACAGTTGCATTTCTTTTTGTCCTCCACGAAAACAAAAATATGATTGTTTCATTTCAATTTGAAATTTCAAAACCTTTTTTGCAAAATAAAAATTTGTTATTTCAAACAAAAGAATAATTTATACATCCAAATGAACAAAAGAAGGAATGCGCTCAATATTTTCAAAAAAAAGCTTGCAGCATTTTTTTTTGAAAATATTGCAGGAATTTTTAGCATACCTAAACAATTCCTTTTTTTTGCATCAACACATTTTTAAATGAATCATAGAAATAGAGAGAGAGAGAGAGAGGGTGAGGAAAGAGCGGAAATTTTGTGGTATTGTTATTAGTTATTCTTTAATTTTCAAGAAATCTCCTTTTTTTTATTTAAAAACTATCAATCCCTCTCTAAAGCGTATCAATAAGTGGGAGAAAGAGAGGCAGAGAGAGGAAGATAGAGAGAGAGAGAGAATTAAATGATTGAAATGCATTTACAAAATGCGATAATATAATAGAAAATGAAAATAGACGCAATAATACGAAGAGAATGTTTGTATTATATTGAGAAAATTAAATTTCTTCATTTTAACATTAAGTGAAATGGATGTGTACAACAAATAATTAGCTTAAAGAAAAAAGAATCCACTAAAAATGGGTTAACAATATTGTTAACAGCTGACGGTTGAAAATTTGAGTAAAAACAATTTGCAGATTTCTTGTGCTTAATTGGACAAAATAATTAATAAGTTTGATAGGAAAGGAAAAAAAAAAGCTATCCAACCAATAAATAACTAACCAAACAACAACAACAACAACAGCAGTAAGAGAGAGAGAGAGAGAAAAAAAAAGAAGGAAGCTTTTTAAACAACCTTATTTTTTTTTTGTTATTGTGACGATAAATGTCATTTGATCCTTTCGTTTTAACTTTTTAAACACAAATTTAAAATTTAATTAAGACAAAAAAGCGAGGCTTTAAAAAAGTGGAAAGGTTTATACGATGAAGTATTGAATGATTAATTTTTTGGTTAGTTAATCAAAATGATTAATGTAAAATTAGAGATTTATCGAAGGATCAATTTCGAGTTGATATGGTAAAGTAGAATCAGATGGCAACATTCATTTCCAGTAAATGCATCATACAACGCTGAAAATGCTCAGTTTATATGAAAGATGAAATTGTTGAAAGTCCTAAAATTAACGCCTAACTGAATGCTAACAAATTGTTCCAAATATCTGTGACTTAAGAAAAAAAAATGATGGGAAAGAAAAGCTTTTAACGTTTATTACCATTTCATTTCTCAGGCCATTTCTCAGACTAATTTCACTTCTTAGAAAATCGTTGAGAATGCATTATTGCTCATTAATAGCTTTGAATGCAACGAAACGAAATTAGTCAATTTTTAGCTTAATTTTAGCAACATCTTCTTTCACTTTATTCCAATTATGCAAATTACATTTGCAATACTTTAGTTTTATTAACTATCATTAACAATTTGCTAGCATCGAAATAACCTTATAACCTTAACTTACTCATTCAAATGATGTCAGGTCACACTTACTTACCCAATGACAGCCTGTCATATCTATTGTACACAAATGTAACGAACAATCACTTTTTTCATTTTCAACTTGTTGACCTCGCTTCTCCGCCTGCTATCTATTTCAACTTATTTAACTCGCTTATCAGCTGGTTAAATTTCAAAAGCTTAAAGATTTCATTTAAATAACACTAATGTAGCATGCATTCGAAAATTTTCGAAGAAATAGCAAAACAAAAGAGCTGAAGTGAAACTAATTATTACACTTTTTTTTTTTGAAACTTCACTGCAACATTACACAATTAGCATAAAAATGTATGTATTAAAATTCAAAATAAGATATTTGAGTAAAATTTGATGTTTAAACTATCATCGTTTATAGAAATATATTTGCATAAATACATAACAAACAAGTTCAAATCAACAATTTGCATTTAGCTGCGTGATCTGGTCATTAGTTGAAGCAGACGTTTAAACACTCCTATTTCGATGGAAGAAAGAAAAAAAAACGATTCCTTTCTTGCACAACGCATGGTTTTTAAAAAATTGTCATAAATTAATTTTTCATCAATTTGCCTCTTTATCTTTATCGATTGGTAAATTAATTTATTTCTTCATTAACCTAACAACTAACTAACCAGGAATGCTGATATGACATGCCTGAGCCAGAATACGTCCTGCTGGCTTCAAATTAATCCAAACATGTGTAGCACCTTCGCCTTTGCATTTTGATATAATATCCTGCAAAAAAAAAAAAAAAAAAAAAAAATGGATAATAACATGGAACGAATTTCGATCCCAACTATCATTAATGATACTTCAATCATTGTCAACATAATTCGATCACAATGCATATGATTAGATGTAATGATTTTACTAATGAGCAATAAGAGCTATTTTAATTATATTAATTATTAACGTTCTCTTTACTGTTACTTCAATTGATCAATTTGTGCAAAAATTTTCTTGTACAAAAATTGAAATAAAATAAAAGTTTTTAAATAATTGTAGAATAAATTATCATACGTCGTATAAAAGATATGAAAATAAATGGAAA